>CABPRJ010000533.1:0-258998 GCA_902439185.1 Cinara cedri | reverse complement strand
ACAAAACGGCTATTTTGAATTTGTTTAAAAAAAAATATCTACACATAAAATGAAGCGCTGAAGCATACTAATTATTTTAAAAAAAAATATACATCAAAAATATTGAATAGAACAAAAGTTATTGCATTTGTCGAATCCTTGTGGGACACCCTGTATAATAACAAAACTTGGTATTGGTTCACAATTAATATAAATCAAGTAAATACCTTAACACAAAATAAAATCCTTTACCTAAATGAAAAAAAAAAAAAACGTATTTTATTTCTAGGTACATTGACTGCTTCAAAAAGGAACATATTGAATTATATTTAGTCAGTGGTATTAATCTGATAATAGTATAGACTGTAAACATTTGACATTTCTGAAAATCAATATTGAGAAATTAATTTTTAAATTCCAGAAAAATATCAAAATCCCTGACTTTCCTGACCAATTTTAAATCCTGTCTTTTTTAGGTTTTCCAGGTGTGGTGACAATGTACAAATTTATAGTGAGTTTTTAATCGGCTTTCAGTCTTTGAACCATCCCATGTGACATTTAAAATAAAATAAATATTATAATATTTAAACTTTTTCAAATAATAGTGAAAATAGTTCCATTCATTTTGACAACTATAATTTTCGTTATTTTAGCACTATTAAATATTATGGTGATATTGTTTGGCAATGCATGCAAAAAAAAAAAAAAAAATTAAATTTTAAACAAATATTAGTAGGTACCAATATTCATATTTAAAATTGTTATATTTTTATTCTAATTNATTAGAGTATTTAAACTTTTTCAAATAATAGTGAAAATAGTTCCATTCATTTTGACAACTATAATTTTCGTTATTTCAGCACTATTAAATATTATGGTGATATTGTTTGGCAATGCATGCAAAAAAAAAATAATTAAATTTTAAACAAATATTAGTAGGTACCAATATTCACATTTAAAATTGTTATATTTTTATTCTAATTACGTTATTTATTTATATATATATATACATATTGACAAATGCTCTTTTTACATGATTAATCAATTATTGTAACATTTTGAACAATAAGTCTAAAAGACAAATTTAAATACTTTTATATCAAAATAAATATTAATAAAATTTAATAAATTTGAAAATATTGCTGGGAAGTACAAACATCTCTAATTTGGTGGAAATTTTAATAAAACAAAACAAAAGCTCTTTAAAAAATGTATTATTACCATTGTTAATATTATAATTAGTAATTATGAATAAATTTAAACCTCTAGTAGTGTTTCTACTAGGTATACGAAAACCAATTTCAGCCAAAAGCTCAGGACATTCAAAAAGGTTGTTTAAAACACTACACACTGTTGCTTTTTATTGCTACACATTATTACTAAATGGATACTTTTTTTTAATTATATTGATGTAAAACATAAATTCTAAATTTGGATTTTATGATAATTAACTGTGGGTCGCAACCCACTGGTTTGTCCCAAATCAATTAATGATAGGTCATGAAAATTATTTAGAATTATATAGATTCTAAGAAATTTAAGTTTTTTAAATGGAGCGAGAAATGTATTGGTTTTACAATGTTTTTATATTATCTGTGAAAAACTTTTTTACCAGCAATTTCACTAAGATTTTCAAGTGTAGCACTTTTTCTGAAAGGAAATCCGACTGTGGTGGTAATTCAGTGAAATCATCTTTTGATATACATTCCTTGCTTCACTTTGATTCTTATATCAACTGTCACGTTAATAATATTGCGTAGTAAAAAAAATTACGATATAGTCACTTAGATTCAATGAAAATATATTATTTAGCACTTTTTCTGAAAGGAAATCCGACTGTGGTGGTAATTCAGTGAAATCATCTTTTGATTTTTCCAGCTGTATTCATAAACTTATTTTTGAAAAGTGAAATCACACGTGTCGCGATATATTAAGCCCTCTTTTAAACACTACGTCAGGATTTTCCAAACTCAACCATTGGTATAGTTGAACGAAATCACGTTTTGACCACTATTGATATGTAGCAAAATAATCAAACCTGTGTTGTAAATAAATTGAAGCATAACCAAGGGAGAAAACAAATTAAAATAAATCCATTCAGGACTAACACATGACACAAATAGGTAGGTAGGTAATTGGTATAATTTAAATTAAAAATAATCCAACATGTAAGATTTGAGGTAGGTATTATTGAACGGTGATTATTTTTATTTTTTAATTATACCTAATATTGTATACGATCTACCAAACTGAAATTCAAGCCAAAGGTACTGTAATATATCTTTATCTTGGTTTTATTTAAATTGCTCGACATAGCCAATGGACAGCTTTTATATTCGTTCAATTTTGTAGGTATCAATCACATGACAGCAAAGAAATTAAATTAGAATGTTTTACAATTACAAGTTTGTTTGTATGCGAAATTATCGAGGTAGCTAATATTTACACAAAGTACAATATTTTTTCACAAAGGTATAAATAGGTATTTTTTTAACAATATTTACAATCTCCTCCAACAATTGTAATACAAATATTAAATATATCAAGTACAAGCATACCTATTATATGCATTTCATTTTCCGTACATATAACCTTGAAATATAATGATGTTTGGGTCAATAGATTTTTGTAACACATTTAAATTATCCTCACATATTCAGAATGAACGAAACTCAACCCTTTATATTTTTCCGTATAGCAATCTAAATTAGAGTTTTATAAGAATAAAAATCTATACAATTAAATATAAATAAATAAATAAAAATAATATAGTATATTAATTAAATGCATATGTCGTTAGAAGGCTATAAGAGTACCTATTATAATAATCGATTAACGTACGATGACCGCTGTACTAACCACAAGTCAATTATATTAATAATATAATAACAATGTCAAATACTTACCAAAAGAACAAAGAGTTCCAATCAAAATATTTGATGGAAACAGAAAAAAAGCGGCTTGATTCAACACGTGGATAATAAGACAGACGGAGGACAACAAAATGAACGTACTCGGCCCATTCCTCAATGACTCGGCCACACACTGAATACGTAAGACGAAAATGACGACACAAGTATTAACAAAGAACGAAATGTCGACAACCGATATGGCCGTTAGTCGATAGAAACCGCAAAATGGCGAACGATAAAGCGTCCGTCCAATATTATTTCGTGTCTACCGTAGGTATACGCGGTACATACAAAAAGTGACAATAATAAAATAAACAGTGCGGACAACATGATTACCGGTCGGGTAGAATGACGATTAGAAGACGGGGACTGGTACAATATATCACCATTAATAACAGTGAACCTAATAAGAACGAAGCAAAATTGCATACCAATTGTTATTTTACGACAAATATGTAGTGAGACGTTTAAAATAAAATGTATAAAATAAATCCCCGTTTAATTAGATTTTTATATAAGCGTCTAGGGACAGAGAACCGAATGGAAATCAAATGGTGGATTATTATCATTAATTTACATTTAGATAAGAAAATACACAATTACTCTGATAGCAACTTAATCATATTCGTTACCACATACATATCGTTTTATGTTATAGTTAATTTTGTTCTTTTATTTTATAGTCTCTTGATATTATAATAATATAATATATATTATATAAATGCAAAATACGAATTCAGTTAAACTGAATGGAATTCAAATGGCGGATTATTATCATTAATTTACATTTAGATAAGAAAATACACAATTACTCTGATAGCAAATTAATCATATTCATTATCACATACATATTGTTTTACGTTATAGTTCTTTTTTGTTCTTTTATTTTATAGTCTCTTGATATTAAAATAATATAATATGTATTATATAAATGCAAATACGAATTCAGTTAAAGTCATTAACTAAATCTATTACACAATTAAAAAAAAATACATTCCTTGCTTTACTTTGATTCTTATATCAACTGTCACGTTAATAATATTGTGTAATAAAAAAAAATACGATTTAGTCAGTTGGATTCAATGAAAATATATTATTTGTACATATTAAATAAAATAATTTATTATATAAATGCAAAATACGAATTCAGTTAAACTCATTAACAAAAACTAATACACAATTTAAAAAAAATACATTCCTTGCTTCACTTTGATTCTTATATCAACTGTCACGTTAATAATATTGCGTAATAAAAAAAATTACGATATAGTCACTTGGATTCAATAAAAATATATTATTTGTACATATTAAATAAAATAGTTATTTGTAAAAATAAAATATGTCATTTTGTCATTTATGTTAGTTTTCTCAGAAGCGAATACAGCCGGTATACTTGATAGAATACAGGTGAAATTGAGATATGAAGGGATTCGGGAAATGTCTAAATGTCAGTATTTTATGTTTATATGCCCTACAATCGAATTTTCATGGTATCATTATGATACCTTTACTATATCTAATACACATTAGTACGAAATTCGATAAATTCAAAAAGTTCCGTTTGCTACCACCATGCACTTAAAATTAAAATATTCTAATATGAATATATTTTTATTATCCAAAATAGTAGACAGTGTTTTAAAAAATATCAAAATGTGTTTCTATTCAAAATAGAGAACATCATAAATATTTCTATTGACACCGTCTGTTATTGAGGGAACAGAAACAGAGCACTTAAAAATCTCTAAATACTGACATATTTTGTGTTTAATACAATAATAGCTGTAGGCAGAGAATAATGTATTAATTAATAAATTGATAGAAATCATTTCATCTCCCACCATATTTATACAATTGTGAAACTTCCAAATTTTTATATTATTATATTAAATATTATATGTAAATACCAGTTAGTTTGTTTTAAATTTAATCTATACTTACTCAATAGTATAATGAGTAGAGGGGATTCGGTGAATATCTAGACGTCAGTATTTACAAAAAATTGGAAAAAAATAAATTGATTCACTGTTGGTGTAGGCAATCAGAATGTTACCTCTTAATATAATATATACTTACTTAATAGTATAACGAGTAGAGGGGATTCGGTGAATATCTAGACGTCAGTATTTACAAAAAATCGGAAAAAAATAAAGTGATTCACTGTTGGTGTAGGCAATCAGAATGTTACCTCTTAATATAATATATACTTACTTAATAGTGTTGGTGTAGGCAATCAGAATGTTACCTCTTAATATAATATATACTTACTTAATAGTAAGAATATATACTTACTTAATAGTANAAATTACTTATTACTAAACAATCAATGATTACATTTACACAGCTTGAAGCTAGAAAAAACATGAATTATTATTGAAGTTAAACAAATCAAAAAATAAAAATAAATTTATTTAAAGTTAAAATAGCTAAATATAAGCATGCATTCAGTGAAAGGTATACACCAAATTGGATTATAGATGTATTTATAAAAACAAAGATTTTAAACACAAATCTGATAACTTATCAAATAAAAGATAGATTAAATAAAATAATTTTAACATATTTTTAAGAACAAGAGATTACAAAAAAAACTAATTTCACAATAAAATGTATTTTAAGTGGTTGGATCTAGATAATAATTACAATTTAAAAAAAAATTATGTTGATAAATAATGGAGACACTCTACTATTGTAATAAAGTTAGAAAAAGGTTTAAAAAACTAATGAATAACATTTCTTATGTCAGTCATTCAGGTTGACCATGAACATTCCATATGTCATACACCAAAACCGTTAATTACATATTTCTCCGAAAAACATAACTACTGGTTTTGGGATATGTTAGCTTGTGGACACAATGAACAAAAGACAGAGAAAATGTTATTTACTATTTTAATAGCAATATAAATATTTTAAAACAATGAAAAAAAAAAGATGAACATACAGCCCCACCTAAAGAATTATAAAACTACTCTTTTTTGAACAAAATGACATCCCTATTAAAAAAAACAAGTTTGTAAATGCCTATGTCAGATTTAAAAAAATGAAAAGTTTAATGAATTCTTATCTTTTAAACCATTCCGAAAAATCCTATCTACTAATCCTGTGAATCTTCAACAAAATCAAGTGATAACTTTGTTACTAAATTTGCTTTACACTTAAACGAGGGACGACACATTATAATAAACTATTCCAAGACACTTAAACACTATGTAGGAGACCTGTGAATGATGAAACCCCAATACAATAAAATGGACTATCATTTAAAATCAATATGTCAAACATCAAATAAACAAAACAATAATAGTATAGAAACAAATGGAATTAAAAATATTAAAGTGCATGTAAAATTGTTCAGACTATAAACATGTCCAAGAGCTAGGTATTAGCAGTGATGTAAATACAAGATATACAGCCATTCTCTTGAACAATATATACAGAAAATCAACTCACAAAACTTTAAATAAATCTTTAAATGAAATTTCACAAATTGTCCAGGGTGCTGCAGAAAATATTAAAATTTTAAAAAGATCACAGTAATAGTTTGGTCGATGGAAATAATATTAAAGGTCTAATAAAAAGTGTTAATAGTACAGCAAACTCAAAAAAAAATCCAGTACCAATAATAATACTATTTAATTTACTTGTCATCAATTTACTGGCTGATATCAAAGAATTAGACAAAGGAACAATTAAAACTGAAAAATATAGTGAAGAAAAACATGTAAGAGAATTAATTATAACATATGGTACAAAAATGATACTGAAACTAAATTGTTTATCTAAAGAACAATCTAATTTTACTATTGATGAGATTGAAAATCAAAAGGAAAAGTGACAACAGCATGAGCCAGAAGATGAATTGCTTTTCAATAAATTAGCTCTTACAGAGCATGCAGAATATAATAAATATTATCCAATCATTCTTATAAAAACAAAAACAGAGAAAACTTTTCTTTTTTTATCCCTATAGGAAACAAATCAAAAAAATCTTACTTAACAATGGAGTTAATAAATAAACTAAAACTTAATTTTACTTGTGTATGTTTATATGTGTCAATATTGGATAATTTTCTTGGCCTCCCAGTAAGTTTTATGCTGCAAAAAATTAAAAAAAAAATTAACATTTATATTAATAAATAAAGTGAATAAAATTAACAATCTGTTATTTCCTAAGGGAATCACAACATTAAATCCAGATGATGCTGATTATGATAAAATTAAATAAGACTTATGGCGGAATTTTGGCTTACAGTCTATGCATTTATTTGAAGTCCTATAGAGAAATTGAAAATAAATATTACCAAAATGGTTTGTGTTCATAGTTGAGCTTTCATATTTACTCATTTAGGCACAGCACACTCAGAAGCAGTTGGGAGGAGGGAGGTAAAAGAATAATTATACTACTCATGTATTGAATGTACTACTCCACTCCACATCCCACCATTAAGTGATACAATGAATTTAAACATTATACAATTAAAAATAAAGCAAAACATCAACTTCCACAATATAACTAGTTATTTGATAACAGAATCATGAAAAAAGAAAACAAGGAAGCCTATACAATTTTGTTCACATCCAGTCTAAACCTAAGATTTATTTGTACTCTAATATGAAACTAAATGAGCAAGAACGAATAGTGAATATCATATTTATTAAGTATAGAAATTTAAACATATATACATATAGGAGAGCTAATCATAAAGTATTCTATTGAGCACATCTATTCTTGAAGAATCTCTATAATCTTCTTAGTTTTGATTTCACTGATATTATTGTAAAATGGATTTTTAAATTTGGCGATTTTTTAATAAATCCAAAAGAAGCGAAACTGGTTGATGCACTTGACAGTGCATCTGCAGTTTTTCAATTGAAACTTATTATCATAAACCACATAATGTTGCATCTCTCTGAAACTAACAAAAACATGCAAACAAATTTTCTAAATTCTCAAAAACTGTCAATTCGCTCTTCATTAGGATTCATTACAAAATCATCAAACTCAAAAACATATTTTACAAAAAAATTGGTGAAATCTAAACAAAGAAGTTTATATAGATTATTCAAGAATAAATGATCCCAGTAAGTCATAGAAGACTGGGTGACATTTGAGTAATATTATCAGTCTCAATACTTTTTGATTATACATCATATATATTTTTTATAATTATAATTGAATAATATTCATTACCTTCTTTCATATATTTTGCATGATCTGTAAGAACTAATTTATTGAAAAGCCACTCAACTTCTGTACTATGCTGTGAGCAGTTTTCCTTTTGATTTTCGATCTAATCAATAACAGAACTTGATTGCTCCTTAGTTAAACAAACAATTGAGTTTCAGTGCAATGATTGTGCCATATTTTATAATTAATTCTCTAGCATGTTTTTCTTCACTATATATTTCAGTTGTTTTAATTGTTCCTTTGTCTAATTCTTTCAAATCAGCCA
Organism: Cinara cedri; assembly: GCA_902439185.1. NCBI lineage: Eukaryota > Metazoa > Arthropoda > Insecta > Hemiptera > Aphididae > Cinara > Cinara cedri. Next base: position 250,651 of record CABPRJ010000533.1, on the reverse strand, counting down.
GTAAATTTATGACAAACAAATCAAACAGTATTATTATTGGTACAGGATATTTTTTTTTTTGATTTTACTGTACCATTAACATTTTTAATTAGACCATTAATATAATTTCTACCAACAAAATTATTACTCTGATCTTTTTAAAGTTTTAATATTTATTGTAGCACTCTAGACAATTTGTGAAATTTCATTGAAAGATTTATCTAAAGTTTTGTGTTTTATTTTCGGTATATATTATTCAAGAGCATGGCTGTGTATCTTGATTTACATCTCTGCCATAAGCCATTTCTTGTACATCATTTAAGTCTTTCAAAAAGTTTATCGTGCACTTTAGTTTTTTTAATTCAATTTGTTTCTATACTATTATTTATTTGTTTATTTGGTGTTCGAGACAGTGATTTTAAAAATATTCAACTCTATTGTGTTAGGATTTCAACATCCACAGTTCTCCGACATGATGTTTAAGTGCCATTGGGACAGTCTACTATAAAATGTCATCCCTTTTTTAATTGTACAGCAAATTTGGCAACAAAACTACCACTTGATTGTGTTGTAGATTCATGTGATTTGTATATAGGATATTTTGGAATGGTTAAAACTTCAGGATTTATTAAACTTGTTCTTGTTTTTAATTCAGCATTGACGTTCTACAAACTTTTTTTTTTTTAATAGTATTTCATTATGGTCAAAAAAGAGTACTTGCAGAGTTTTTAAGGCGGAACTGCACATTCATATTTGTTTTTTCCGATGTTTAAAATACTGATATAGCCATTAATTTCTTTTTAAAATTTTAGTTATATCTTCTAAAAAATTAACCATTTCAACACCTTGTGCATTTTTTCTTTTAAATACATGGCTGTAATAAAAAAAATTAATTTAAATCAGTTGTAATATGAGTACAATATTGAAATAAGAATACTTACATCTTCCATTTACCATAATAATCCATTTTGTTTTTAATAATATAAGGACACCTTTTTCTTGTTAATGACAATATCATTGAATACATCACGTTTTCAAGTGTCAGAAGAAACAATGGGCATGTTTTACGTTCATTCAGTTTTGTAGGAATCTATCACATTACAACAAACAACAAATTAAATTAGAATAGTTTGTATGCACGTGAAATTATCGAGGTAGTTAATATTAACACAAAGTACGATATTTTTTCACGAAGATATATATATATATATAGGTGTTTTTTTAACAATATTTACAATCACTTCCAGCAATTGTAATACAAATATTAAATATATCAAGTACAATCATACATATTGTATGCATTTTATTTTCCGTACATATAACCTTAAAATATAATTTTGTTTGGGTCAATAGATTTTTGTAATACATTTAAATTATTCTCACATACCTATATTGAGAATGAGCGAAACTCAACCCTTTTTATTTTTCCATATACTAATCTAAATTAGAGATTTATAAGAATAAAAATCTACACAATTAAATATAAATAAATAAATAAATAAAAATATTATAGTATATTAATTAAATGTATGTGTCGTTAGAAGGCCATAAGAGTACCTATAATAATAATCAATTAATGTACAATGACTGCTGTACCAACAAAAAGTCAATTATATTAATAATACTATAACAATGTCAAATACTTACCAAAAGGACAAAGAGTTCAAATCAAAATGTTTGATGGAAAGAGAAAAAGAGCGGCTTGATTTAACACGTGAATAATAAGAACACGCACGGAAGACCATAAACAATTAATATACTCGGCCCATTCCTCAATGACACAGCTATCCAGTGGACGGGTAGGACGAAAATGACGACACAAGGATTACAAAAGGACGAAATGCCAACAACCAATATGGCCGATAGTCGATAGTAACCGCCGAACGGCGAACGATAAAGCGTCCGTCCAATATTATTTCGTGTCTACCGTAGATATACACAGTACATACAAAAAGTGAAAATAATAAAATAAACAGTGCGGACAACATGACTACGGGTCGGGTAGGATGACGATTAGAAAACGCGGACTGGTACAGTACACCCCCATTGATAACTGTGAATCTAATAAGAATAAAACAAAACTTCACACTAATTGTTATTTTACGACAAACGTGTAGTGGGACGTTTAAAATAAAATGTATAAAATAAATCTCAGTTTAGTTAGATTTTTATAAAAGCGTCTAGGGACAGAGAGCCGAATGAAATACAAATGGCGGATTAATATCATTAATTTACATTTAGATAAGTAAATACACAACACTATGATAGCAACTTGATTACATTCTTAATCACATAATAATTTAAATTCGGTTTGCTAGTATTAATTGCTGTAAGTATGGTTTCGGGTGAAGATGAACCAGCCATTGATAATACGTATGTATTTGGTGAAAATAATGCATAACCATGTTATTTATAATTTAATACTACATAAAACCAGGTACACATTTTTAAGTGCCTGGAGTACAAAACAGATCTGTAACAATAGCAGTATGTTATGACACTTTAAAAAATGTTTCAAGTATGTTTAGACAATTTCGACAGGGTACATTCATGAAATTTTACATTATCTATACAAATTTCGTAAATTAATTAAAAAAAAAATTTAGATTTGGTATCCAATTGCCTCCGTCCCTACTATTTGGGGTCGGTTACTGATTAATTTATTTTGTTGTTAGTATGGTTGTTATCAATATTTCCTTTTGATATTTATAGTTAAAAACAGTGTAGTACAAGCTCTAAAATGCCGCATCAGCTATTTCTATAAAGGGTCCTCAAAAAACATTTTACGGTCCAGGTCAATGTGTTTAAAAACGGTATAATTTTTTAATTCAAATTCAATCTGGCACATTTCTAGTATACATCCAAAAACACTCATTACTTTAAAACATCTTTTACAATGAACAACACCTTTTTAGAATTCTTATTAAACTTGGATATTAATTGNATTAAAATATTTTTAAGTCATTCAAATATTTTTTCATCTATATTACATTTGCATTTGCATTTTGTTTATTATAGTGAGATCTTAAGCAAAAATGTAACAAACTAAAAAATAGGATTAAGTGAAAGCTCTAAAATAGTGGACTAGTCATCAGGGTCAGTCCTAGTTCTTATATACCTTATTGTTAAGGGTGAGTTTAGGAAAAAAAACAAGTGGTAAAAAGAGCAATATGTTTATTTTACACATAATATAAAAAGTAATATTATTGGTTAGTACCACATATTATATATAGCCATACACCATCAATATGGTATTATAGTACCTACACAATATTTTAAACATTTTCAAAAAAATAATTATCGCAGCAAGTTATTGAAATATGAGGTAAGTTTCTTAAATGCTGTAGCATATCATAGACCTTACAGAATTGAATCACATAATTAAAATATTTTGTGAGTTATTGCATTACCTGCATTTTTGTTAGTTTAATGTTGTTAGGCACATTTTTTTGTAAAATAATGCTGCTTAGTTCCTAATGTATTAATTTGCATTCTTTTGACAAGCATTAGTAAACCATAATATTCATATGTATAAAATAATGTAATTTTCATACATTTTATTTTTTAATGCCACCTTGGTAAGTATTTAATTAATGATTGATAATTATTTTGTTCCACTTAAAATACCTAGATTTTTTGCACAACTTCATATTTTATTAGGTAGGTAGAGATCAAAAGCTACCTATACAATTTGTATTTATATCTTGATTATTACTTAATAATATATATAATATGTACAAAGTAGGTACACAGATTATTTTTTTATAAAATATTTTATTTAAGAAGTTAACTAGATTCATTCCTACTTTTAATTGCCATGATTAAAAAAAACATTTTTTTAAAAACAATTTAGGGAAATGTTTAAGAGAGGTGGACTTGAAAGTCGAGCTAATAGTATTTTAGATCTAACCAACAAGGTCCTGACAAGACATGTTATTGGAAAGTGATTCAAATTCTATTCAAAGTCATCAAATTGTTGATCAAGAAATGTTCAAATAGGAGATACTGCAAGCTCAGATACTAATGATGAATCTAGAGAGTACTTAATAAGAAAATTTTAGAGAAACTGAAGAATTTATTGTGTCTAAAAATAAATTAGAAAGAATTTGTTATTAGTATTCTATTATATATTTTTAATAATGGATCAAAATATTATAACTATTAAAACCTATAATATTTATTATAAAATCACAAATTTTTATGAATGATTGACACAGATCATACATTTTTTTTTGTTTAGTATTGGTGATCAATTGAGAAATTTATACTGAGTTTCTCACCATAATTTAATGTTAATAATTAAAAATGTAATTTTTTAATTTTTTATAACTAGTACATGTATAAAATAATTTCACATTATACAGAATTTAAAAAAGAAATAATTATGATTTATAATAGAGTTAAATTTGTATATATTAAGATCATATTTGGCTACAGTTTAAGCGTTCATTGTTTTATGTTTTTATATTAATAGTAAATATAACTTTTATTTATGATATCATACTGAACTTATAGATGAATGAATGAAATTGTATGATCATGCAGAAGAATCTGATGCATCACAATTAATTCCTGGATGTATATAGCATAACAACAAAATTGTACTCAATGTAAATGTTTAAATATTAATACATATTTTAGGTGAATTGTTAAAATATTGTGACCCTTTGATTTCTATTAATGAACATAGACAGTTAAATAATTCAATCTTGTAGGCTGCTACAAGTGCTCAGCTTCATAATATAATTGCTTTTGTAAGTTAATACAACTGTAATTCACTGTTCATTGTAATTTTAATATACTATTGATTTTGAATATATGTGTTTTTTTGTCAGCTCAATATTATAGTTGAATTACATTCATTGACACTTTGAGATACATGTTAGGTTATATATAAAGGTTTTGGATACTACCTATATTAACTCTGACTTATGCCATTCAGTTGTGTCGCAAGATCAACCTGTTATTTTTTAAAATTTATTTTATGAATGTTATATGGGTCCCCCCTTATATGGCGTCCCCTCCCAAAAATTCTATCAAATCTCCTAAAAAGTATCTATTAATAGTAAAAAGTAATAGTTCAATAATTATATCATTTGTCAATAAATCATTTTAGGAAATGTGTAAACATTCAATGTCATATCTATTTAAAAATGTCTATTTGGTAATAGATTTCTGGAAACTCTTGTGCGTATTCCAAAATCCACTAATATCCATCTTCCATTGAAAATTAAGGACAACTAACCTGTCCTCTTTTAGTAAATGATGTTATGCTAAAATTCAAATAAAATATAATAAATCAAAAACATTGTGTTAAATATGTTAAAGTACTAATAATTAAGTAGGTATCATTTGTAAGATTTGGCAGCTATGGGGTTAGAGGTCATTAGATTATACAGGTGATTTTTTTTATCATGAACCAGCAATTATTTCAGAGGATTTTAAGTGAATTTTATTTCTGTTTCTTCTAATCATTATGGAATTATAGTGTTTCCTGTCGGTCATTTTCTAAGGAGTAAGAAGTAATTGAACATTAGTATGAGTGCAGTTCACACTTCAAAGCGTGTTATCACCTTTCATATCGCCTTAGTATGTAATCAACAGTAATTGCTTAGAGTAATAATAATAAGTAACTTTGCATATCACATTGTTATCGTAGTTAATTTTGGGTTTATCTAATTTGATAACAGTATTATAAATAATATCTTGTTTATTTCTAAAATCTACAATTATTATACTGTCCACAGTGTAATACAAATATTTCTACTTACTATTTTATAGAATAAAAATGTAATAATAATTAATAAAATAATAATGATATCAATAAATGAGGATGCTAATATTTAAATTAATAATGAAAAAGGTTGAATAACTAAAATAAATATGTAAATTAATTTAACACAAGTTATTAGCTTCTAAAAGTCAGAACTAGTTATTGGAGAGAGATTTTCAAAAGAAGTTGCATACTTGTGTATGGTATTCTCGATAGAATGATTGCCCAAAGGATTTTTCTAATTGCATTATCATGTTTTGACTACAAAGAATTTAGTAAAATAAAATAATGAATACTTCTTGTATTTATTGTACCAACTAATTTTCTTTTATTAAATACCAAATATAAGGCATATATATATATATGTATCTGAATTGTGTTTAGTCACATGGTTGTAAAAATTTTATGCAAGTTTATATTACACTATTGGTTATTATGTATATTATTAATATTATATTATTAAGTCATTGATAATTGACATTGGACTTTTTTGGTTATGTATTTAGGAAAGATAATGGTTTAGAGCCTAGATTATCTGTATTTGTTCTTGGAGGATTCCCAGTTAAAAAACAAAATTCTATAGAAATGATGAAAGATTGAAAATCAACAACATTAAGACTTAACAAATCGGGCCAAGCTTTATCAGCAAAACTACAGAAATTAATTTAGACTTATAACTAGCTTAACTAACTTTTTTAGCATCTGAAGAAACATTAAGAATGTGTCAATGATATTTGTATTTAATTTAAATGTACAGTTACTTATTAAACATAAAATAAATGTTTGATGAATATATTATAAAAAACTTAAATTTGCCTATTATTGTTTTAATGTGTATATTTTGGACAAGATCACATCTGAATGAGATAATACAAATTTTCTCACATAATTTAACAGTTAAAATTCAATTTTACATTTTACATATTGTATTTCTGATTATTTTAAAATACACATCTTTATATTAAAGCTGTATATAAATATTTAAACTTTAAATTTTTCAATAGATTCTAGAAAAACCTTTAAACATTGAAAAGCTGATTTTTTTTCAAGTTATTATGGGTTGGTCACATATCTTCAATAATATATTAAAAACCAGTGTAGTTACCTAAAACAAAATTTAACAACTTATCAAAATAAAAGATAATTCTTTGAGTAATAGTACTTTTAGATTGGTGTATACATTTTTATTAAAATTTTTTTCTTTTATATTTTATATACGAAATATACAATCTGTTCCTTGAGGGACAATAAGAATCTATTAAAAATTAATATTTATTTTCATTACTTATATATTAAGTATAAAATATGTTGATTAAATTTAGAATACATATTCTGTAAAAATACAACTAAATATTTTAGTTCTAATGGGCAAAGTATAATATTGTACATTATTATTATTGAAATATTATATTTTATAAAACTAATTTTATATCTTATTACTTAATCATTATAGATTTAGTTAATATTAGAGCAATAATAAGATGATCTGAATAAAGTGTTCAACTCTTAAATATAAAAACAGTTGTTTTAAGAAAATATAACTATACAGGAGCGCTTAAAAACCTAAATAGTATAATTCTGGAACGTAAAAACATGTGAGGTACAAATTTTAAATTTTTAATGTTCTTGTTTGTCTATACTCATTTTACCGCTGATCAATTTTTATATCAATTTTTTTTTATTATTCTTTAAAAACAAGCATAAATTTAAATAGTTTGCCTACTCATACCCTTTAAAACGTATATAGTTAATATTTCCCATTCAGATTTATACAGTCTAGTTTTTTACAGGCCAGATCCTTACAAATATTAAAATTGTATACTCCAGATATGTACCTACCAGATTTGTATAGGCACTCACCTAGATAGTTATCTACTTTGTGAGTAGAGTACTCTGTTAATATTAGTATTTTTTTTGAAAATGTATTCAAATGTAAAACGTAAAGCAAAGATAATTTTTGGTCCTTATTAACAAATGACTAGAACCGAAAGTAACAAGATACAATGTACAAGATGTGTAAAAAAGGAGATATTAAAAATGGCTTATGTCGCAATTATGTGGGCAGCCCCGTATGTTGGTTTCAACCTATAATCATTCGAAACTTTTGTATTGATCATCCCCATCTCGTTTGCTTTTTATTTTGCATAAAGGACCTAAAATGATTCCAGTGTTAAATTTTAAGTTTGGTAAAATTTTCAAAAAAATCTGATCAAGTTTTACCGCATTTTCCATTGGAATCACATAACTTCACTACCTAGGTACATTTTGATGAAAAATATAAAAATGGTACATCCATCATCAGTGTCAACTTAAATGAATTTGGAGCATAGTGAGGAATCTATTGGGTTTACTAGGTGTATTTTTTTTTGAGATGGAGGGGGGGGGGGTGGGCTGTGAGCAACTTTTCTACCAGAAATTTTTCCTATATATGATGATTCACAAGTGTGCTCACCCCATTTTTTATTTAAATTTTGTATCTATTCAAATTTTGATTTTTGGCATTTTTAAGTATAGTTAAAGCTGTTATTTTAGATTTTTCACATCATTTAAGGAGTATGTTGTGGCAATGCCAACTTTTGTTCTTCATACAAGAACTTATATTAAAAATTCCATAAATAGACCAAGTAATACTTTAAATAAATTTTGGTGTTAACATTTTTTAGAGTACTGGAATGTATTCTTTATGTATTCTACCTTCCAAACTTCCCACCTACAACAGTGGCTGCACCTATCCTCAGTATCAGTTCTTTTTTGTATTGATTTGTTTTCTTAGGTATATGCCAAAGATCATGAAATCCAGGCAAAAGATGAATAGATATTTTTGAATAAACAGTTAGGATTATTAAACCAAAGTGCCAATCAACAATTAGTCATTGGTATTCCAAGACAACACTTGAAATGCAATTACTGACAAGTGTGTCCAAGTTGGTCATAGATGTATGTCATAAACTAATTAAAGTCAAGACTCTCCAACAAAAAAAGTAAGTTAAGATTAAAAATTCTTAAATTCTAAGGAACTACTGAAAAAACAATACAGTATGTAACATAAACACTTACAGCCACTCAGCAAAAATATGATTTATTAACGTATGCTGTAGTATTTGCTGTTAAGAAATTTTATCAATACCTGTATGGGTGTGAATTCACATTAAATACACATTATATATATCATAATATATTATATATATAATATATATGTATATTTTAGATTCTAAGTGGAGCAAAGAAGTTTTACAATGATGTTTATTTTTTTTTTATGTGAACACTTTCTACCAGAGAGCTTACTTTGATTATCAAGTTTAACACTTTTTCTGAAAGGAAATGTTCTCTATATGATACCTTAAAGAAGTCATTTTTTAAAATTATTATTAATATTCGAGATAATGAAGAAAACCTGATTCTAAAAACTGTCTTCTATGCAGACTCACCCCTACTCTTTAATATTATGCATTTGAAAGATAAAATAAATATGTATTCAAGACTAATTTCAAGTTAAACAAACAGGGATTTTCATGCATGCTTAAATCATAATGGAAAACAATTTATGAGACAAACTAAGGCAATTTTAAACTATAAAAATTAAAAATAAAAATAAAAGAGCTGATATTTGAGTTGTAGTTGGGTAGTGGGGAAGATGTGATACATGAAGTTATTTAATTTATACCTGTAACCAATAATGGACCACTGATATACATATATTTTATCTCCTTAATTACTTTGTATTTGTTAAAACTCAGTATATCCAGTAAAAACATGAAATTGAAGCAAAGAGATCATTGGGAAGGTGATTAAAAATAGAAACCTCCAAAGGCACATACAGTATGCATATACAAACCATTATCACAATCATCCATCTACCACCATTTGAAGGGTTTGTATAGATGTGTATGTAGCTTAAACACAGCTGACACCCTATCTTGCAACAACACAATGCAATTCAATTAAAATTTCATCGCTATCTGTTTAACTTGCAATTTCAAAGTTTGAGCTCATTTATTCCAGAAAGTCAGTAAGTGGCAAAAAAAATATATATAATAAGACATAATAGTTTCTATTTTCAGAGAAAATCTGAAAAAAAAATATATATACTTTGTGATCTATATTTATGTAACAGTCAGCCAAAGTGAATAATTAAAATAGTGAAAAAGGTATGGTCTTTTTATCTCATTTTGATAATTAGGTTAAGGGATGAGTTTTTAACAATGTAATTTATTACAACTAAATTGTATAAATGTTTTATATATTATGCAAATAATAAGATAAAAATTAAAATATAAAATACTTTAAATAAACTCTATGAGCTATATACATCAATCCAATCCATAAAACAAATTAAAAAGCATAATATTAAACTAATAACAATAGAATTAAATTACTTTTTTTTATTAGAACTTCACATGTTGTATAATCATATAATACATAATAAGATATTATATTTATTAATAAAAAAAATAAAAATAAGTCAGGAAAAATTGTCATATTATTTATAATCACTTATATTTTTAAACTTATTACAGAGAACAATTATCAGTTGTTAGAAGTCACTTTATTACTTACTACTCAATAACTTAATATGTACAAAATATGACCAATTATAAATGTGAATGTATTAAATTGCAACAAAACTGCACTTATTTTTACGAGAACCTATTTAACCCATATTGAAATGTTTTATTACAATTATAATGAGTCTTACAACAAATATAATTACATATTAACAAATAGATGTTAAGAAGAACTATTAACCATACTTGAAAAAAAACCCCTTAATATATATAAAGAGATAAAAAAATTATAATTTGTTGTAGGATTATAGCCTATGTATATTTAATACATAAAAATATTTCAAGAAAAAAATTAAAATTTAGGATACAAAATGATTATTATATATTATTATTTCAACTTACAATTATTTTGAGATTTATAAATGGCATAAAAAGTTAAGAAATTATGATTATGATATAAAATAAATTGTATATTTGATATCAGTAGAATAAACTTAAAATGTGGATTTCTATAATGAAATTGTTTTAAACCACACCTAAAAAAAAAAAAATCGAAAATCAAATTAATGAAAACACACAGAAAAGAACTATTGTTGTTTAGTAAAAATGTTAAAAAATGAATAAACATGTAACCCTATAGCCTATCATTTGGGTACGATAAAAGAAGTCTAATGGCCAATCCACTGTTATATTATCGCTGGAAAAAGAGAATATTTTACAAAATGGAAAACTATCTTATTCATCTAGTGTCTATGTTTCACCAGTTAATTAAAATATCATTAGTGTTTTCACCCATTCTATATGAACACATCTTAAATTATAAACATTACCTTATGATCTTGAACGGCTGGCTGACTTTGTATGTCCTCTTGAACTCTTACTACTCGAGTGTGAATAAGAACGTGATCTAGAATGAGAACGTGATCTAGAATGAGAACGTGATCTAGAATAAGACCGTGATCTAGAATAAGAACGTGAACGCCGTCCATGAGATCTAGATCTGGAGTAAGAATGACATCTAGTGGAACGTGACCTAAATTAATTAATAAAATAAAAGTATGATTGGGTATATAATATTAAAAACTATTATTAGATTACATATGACAATGATTTCAAAAAAAACATTAGGTATATCTATTCTATCCTATGGAGGACATTATTACATATGCAAATGGAGAAAATAAAATCTTCAAGCTCGAAATAAAGAAAATGAGGGCTTTGTGAGGAAAACAAAATTGCAGTTTCCTAATTCTAAACAAAGTTGCAAGGATAACTCAAGAATGTTTTATATAGTTTATTTTTTTTAAGACAGCAAACTGAAATCTGCAAATGGTACTCAGCGGATCAGCATTAGTCAGCACTCAGTACGCATCTGCTATTGGCAGGAACAACGTCCTCGCCTTCGCTGTGGTTAGTACGATAATTACACCTTAGCTCAGCCTCAGCCACAACATTCAGCCAAACTCCCCAATTACACCCTACACCTGAAAATAGTGTTGCTATTAATGGGTTTTTATAAAGCTTACATTCTTTAAAAAAAATTAAGTATTAAGTCAATTTTTAAAGTAAATGGAAAATAGTTAAAAATGAAACTCAAAATTGTAAAAAATAAAAAAATGATAACAGAAATATTTATTTACAAATTACCTAGACAATATTAATATTAGTACTAGTTTGTTACCATCTTAGAATTAATAATTTTCAAGAAGGGTTAACACTTGATATGTTCAGCAAATTAAAAATACACAGAGTAGATCAAAGGGAACTAACAGAAAAAGTTTGATATTACAGTAGAATCCACTTAATGGGGACACACCGGGCGGTAACCTATTTGTCCCCATTATCCGAACTGACGAAAAAAAACTAAAAAAACTTTATTTAAAAAATATATACATACTTGATTCATACTTTATTTAAAAATTACATATTATTATTATTATTAGCAGTTGTACATTATGTACATACTTAATTCATATTTTGTTAGGCTGCAGAAAATCGTCCATTCTTCTTTGCTGTAATTTATCAAGACTTTGCTTATAGATAAAATCTGCACAAACATCTAGTGAAGTATATTTTATAAATATAAAATATAATAGAGCCATAAAGATTAGATAATTACAGTTTCAATAAGAAAGTAGATAATTTAGGTCAGAATACCTAGTTAGCCGCTTTTATTTTTGTCCCTTATAACCGATGGTTTGTCCCCTTTATGCGGTGTCCCGAATAAGCGGATTCTACTGTATTTTAATCAATATACTTAAAACTGACAACAGATAGCAATCTAGTGACAAGAATAATAAACAAGAACATAAAAAACTACAATAAATTGTAAGAATAGGTGACTAATACTTGACATTTACAAATGTTGTTTTTTAGTACTTTAATATCACGTAATAGATATCAGTAACATAGCTATAAAAAAAATATTGGAGGTGAGAGGACACTAGTAGTTTAAGTTTCATTAATTTACATGCATTTTTTTTTTATACAAAGTATAGTGAGTTGATATGTACTGGCATAGATTAATTATTATATAAATAGTATGTAGTCAAAATAATATTTGGAAGTTCCAGTTTGCTGCACTTAAAGTACATATTGTAAAAGCCATATTAAACTGTAAAATAAAATTACTAAAATACTTGTAGATATTTATTAATTTCTACCTTCTACGGCGTCTTCTATACGGTGAAGTAGGAGGGCCATATCGAGCCATTTGAACTCCTAATACCCTACCATCCAACATGCGACCATCCATAATATCTAATGCGTCTTCTGCATCACGTTTATCATAGAACCTGAAATAATATCAAAAAAAATATCCTAAACAGATAATATAAATATTGTGCTTAATTTAGTTGTAAAATCTCAAATAAAACTCTGTAAGTTGGTGTGTCAAATCAGATAAGATCAAAGTTTTGGATCATTGCAAATTGCCACTAAAAGAAATCTCGACCAAATTAATAAGAAAGCTCTACCTTATGGACAATATTAATTTGTATTGAGCTCAATTTTAATAATATAATCATTTTTGTACACATCCAAATTACATTAAAATAAGTGTCAATAATTATGCCTGGCAACACGCTTAAAAACAATAAAAAAAAAAGCAAACATAATATTGAATGGCATTAAACAGTTGTAAGAAGCATATTATACCTAACAAAAGCGAATCCTCTGCTTTCTCGAGTGAAACGATCTCGAGGAATATAAACGTCTCCAACTTCACCGTATCGTTTGAACACTCTTCTCAAATCATCCGGAGTTGTCCTATAGGTGAGGTTGTCGACTTTTAACGACACCATGCCTTCAATCCTTGGAGGTGGTCTATTGTAACTCATTGTGAATCGGTTCGTCCGTTGTGTGTACAATGAACTCTGAAATCCACAATTGCATTCACCGCATAATGATGACGCGGACAACAAATAGAGACAAACATCTAGGGACAGAAAATCTGAACGGCTGCAAGATGGCCTACTACGTTATCATACAAACATTATTATTATCACTTACAACTTATAACTAAATTGAGAATACATAATTTATTATTCTATTAGTTAACACTTGTTTTGCTGCTGGGTCGCAAGCCGACAGCAGTGATGGAAACCTTAACGGTTCTATTTCGCGATAGCGTTGGCATTGTTGCCGTGCTGGTTTTCTACTTTAAGGAACTAGATATCACTGATAACTATCATTACTAACTAACGCTTCTTATGAGTCTCTAATAATATCTTAAGTTTTCAATAAACAATCAAAATCACGAAATGTGATTATATTTAATGCTCCGGAATCTGATGATAACATCTCGGCTAATTCATCTTTAATAAAACCATGTTCGATAGTTCAACTATTAATACGATTCCTACAGCAATCTCCAGATTAGTCAGAAAACCTATAAAATCTCGCCGGTTAAAAATTATGCTGCAAGAGGTATCTGATGTTTTCGTCGTCCTAAAATATAAAATACAAATTACATTCGTCTCAAAACTACGGTTTGAGTAATTTTCATCTATACAGTCTACACTATGAATGTTTTATTGTCATATTTATTTCTTATCAACTATTAGGTTACCATTTATTATCATTGTTATTATTGTTATTACTATTGTAATGTATGTTCATGAGTTCATGTTCAATAAAAACTTACTACTCGTTAGTTAACCAAACAAAAACCACGAATACATTTTATATGCAAAATACTTTATAGGGTATACAGCAAAACATTTCGGTCCAATCGATTCGGATTTTTATTTATTTTTTTTTACGTGTATCCATTACATAAGATTACATTCACAATTATGTTAATTAAAACGTTAAGTAATGAACAAAAATTCATCATCAAGAAAAAAGATCATCTGTCAGTAGAAAATGTGTCTCTCCTAAACTCTGATCAAGGAAGAGTTCAATTAAAAATGTTAGAACAAACGTTTGACATTTATAATGAGTTGTAGCAATTCATTTTGACTGCTAATGAGGATAAAATTGATACTTTCATAGATAGGCTGAAAGAAGTAAGTGACATATTTGCACATACTAAATCAATTTTATTAACGCACATATACAGAGCAGAAGAACATATTAAAGCCAAAACATATCCATATGAAAACAATGTACATAAATTGATAAAACTTCCACCCATTAATATGCCTACATTGGACGGCAAGTTTGAAAAATGGTACTCAAACCGTGATAAATTTATGCCAATAGTTCATAATAATAAAATTATTGATTATGTGCATAGAATGTATTACTTGAAAACCAGCCTACAAGCAGTGGAAGTCATAGCAACTCTATCGTCAACTGCTTTTAACTTTAAAGACGCATGGTAGCATCCAGCTAGATGGCTAACATTTATCTCAAATAGAGTAGGACAGATCCAAAACTTGATGCCATCAGCGGTTTTGATGGTTAGGGTGAAACCCTTCACCAAGTTTACAATTGCTAAGCCATCATTCTAATCTGGTTATTAAAAATTGTGTCTAATATTATTCGTTTTTTTAGGAACTGTAGACCTAGGGCTAGCCGGGCCATCATAGCTGTGCTGAGAGTGAAAGGCGTCAAGTAATGAAGTATTGAATATATATAGTGCAAGGAGCAGAGTTTATCATGGATCTAACCTCCCTGAGACAACAGAATGTAAAGACTAATAGCCAATTTCCTGGTTTGAACCCCTTTATAGATAAAAAGGGAATATTAAGAGTAGGTGGTCGTTTCAAACATTCAGATTTGACCTATGATATGAAACATCCAATTATTCAGCTGAAAAATTACTCCACTATAGTAATCATCAGCCAAGAATACATACATAACATGGAAATTCATACCACCTGCTTCGCTTTATCATGGAAGTTTGTGGGAATCAAATGTAAAGTCTGCCAAGGAAAATCCTGAAAGTTACAGGAGACATGTCCTTTACTGCAGAGGAGTTAAACACCTTATTTTGTCAAATTAAAGTGATTTTAAACTCCAGACCACTTCAAGCTGTCTCCATGGATATCACTGATTATTCAGCTTCAACTCCTAGACATTTCCTTATAGGAAGATCACTTCTAGCCTTATCTGAATTAGAATTAGCAAATGTTCTTATAAATCCTTTGACCAGGAGGAACCTCATACAGCAGCTTCAACCGGGATTCTGGAAATGGTGGACATCCGAATATTTATGTTCTTTACAGAACATGTGGTGATCTACTCAACCCAATCTACAAGTGGGCGACCCTGTTGTAGTCAAGGACATAAAGACTTCACCAACCTAAATCACTCATCTACTTCCATGTATAAGCGATGGCCAAGTAAGAGTGGTTCAAATACTGCTGTAGCTGAGCTAACAAGGTCCATCAAAAAATTAATTAAGTTAAGTAAGAAGATGACTTGCAGAACTAGAAATGTTACAATCTGTCCAAAGTATAATTTTATCTAGTGCATGTAAAATGGCTGGTTGAAGTTCTTCAAATAATATAACTGCATCATGGCGGTTGACCCATCGAGTTGCACATAGATTTTTTAGTTTAGTTAAACCGATTAGTCTATGGATATACTTCTTTTATTGACAATTGCAAAATAATTTGTCTTTTTGGATAACCGAAAGTGATAACCGATAACCATAAAGCTACATATTATAATATACACACTACACTGGACTGGACATGTATATTATTAATTTTTATTATTTGTGTAAACTGCTAAATGTAATAACACTTTATTCTTTTTTCAAATTATAAATATTTTTTTAATTTCGAAGACATTTCAGGGAGAGGGGATGATTGCAACTCCCTAACCTCCCTGTATACGCCACTGAATATATAGCAATGGTTCTCAACCTTTTTTGTATGACGACACCCTAATTTAGATCCATACAAATTACACATTTAAAATAATAAAATCAATGAAATGTACATACATACCTACGCAATGCCAATTTTCTTGTTTTTCTTATCTTTGGGTTTTAACATACTGTAATAATTATGCCATACATTTATTCTATGAAAACCTATAGTATAAACAGTAAAATATAAACAACATTTTTGGTGACGCATATCACAGGAATACAGGACAGAGAACCACTGTTATATTGGTTTATTTATTTATTTTTTTAAACTGTAGTCTTAGATAAATCATGTCCAATAAAATGTAAATACCTAGTAATTAAGCATTTACAATATGTTCTAATGAATTTTTAAAATTAAATTTGCTTTTGATTAGTCATTATTGAGATATGAGTGAAATAATTAAATATAGTTTAATTGAATTTTTAATGTTGTTACAGGAGAAGAGTGTTTCTTGGCTTAAAACACATTTCAAATGAAACTAGGGGATTGAAATTTTGTTTATGTATAGTGTTAGCTAACATCAACAATATGTTTTATTAATATATGTATAAAATATATTAATTAATTATATTATAATAATAATATTTTCCCATTATAATTCTTACAATATTTATTTGATTGCAAATTATATAAATTAAATTTATGAAATTCCAGTGGCCCCAGCTTGACATATAACAACTTTAATATTATAATTTCCACAAATTTTTAATAAACTTAATCGGCTAATTATAATAAAAATGAACAGGTATAGGTGTAAACCTATAATAGTAAACCAATAATAGCTGTATCGTGTATAGGCATGGGCATAATGAGGATACAATAGTAAAAAATCTACTGGCTGATAATAAATCAAGCAGTTTCATACAGTCTACATTACACAGAATTGTTATTGAAGATGTAATAATTACCCAAAAGCTACTGGGCTCAGCAGTAATTAAATTTGTTGTTCAAGATACACAGTCAGTTAATATTGTTGACAAGCCAGTATTTTTGAATTTAATTAGGTTGGGACTACAAAAAACATTAACTGTTATGTGTTCAAAAATATTAAAAACACAATTAAACTCTGAAGCTAATGCAATGGTATATAATATTACTAAAACACTGTCAAATATTGAATATATATTAGAAACTGCAGATTGTTGGACCCAAGGTAAAAAATCTAACCTTGGCATAACAGCCCATTGGATTAATATAACAACATTAGTTAGAGAATGAACATCATTAGCTTGCACAGTGATAAAAGGTAGGAATACTTTTGATGTAACAGCCAAAGAAACAACAACTGATTATAGTAGCAATTTTGTAAAAGCATTTAGGGTTATTGGAATTGATAAAAATGATGAGGAAAACTTATTCGATGAAGATTAGAATAAAGATGAAGAAATAGAGTTAATTGATTTAACTGGAATAATTGAAAATGCTGAAGATGGTGCAGAAAATTATTATGTAAATTAAGTTAGTTTGTCAGCTCACAGACAATGTATGAATCATACTTTGAACTAGGTCGCAACTAATGATGTTGAAAAATGGTTTAATGAAAATGAAAGAAAAGCTGATGTTCTTCAACTCAAAAAGCTCAACAAAAAACTTTTTTCCAAGTTAACAAAACTTTGGTCAAAACAAATCAGTGGCAGAAAAATGCATGAAGTACTTAATGTGTATTTGAGAGTTCCTAATAAAACAAGATGGAATTCCACATATGATGTGGAACATATGATATATATATATATATGCATATGATGCATTACTTCAATTAATTAGAATTAATTAGAACAAAAGAATTATAAATTAACCTGGCAGCTCAGAAAAATTGAACCAAGTCATAGATTTTAATACATTACCAAAAATATTAAATGAAAAAGCTGTATTCATAAATTAATTTTGTAATATATTTGGACCAGTTACAGAATCCTAAGATTTCTTACAAAGTGAAAAAGCTATGTATATGAGGTATCTGCTACCAACTTCACATGCTTTAAGAGTAAAAAATTAAAAGTAGACAATGCAAACTTGTGACACATTGTACACTTCTATTAGTAGCTGTTTTAAGATCAATAAAAAAAAAGCTTTGTATGATTAAATTAGAAAATTAAATAAATTATTATTACTTATTACTATGTTACTGGTGTTTTAGATTTGACCACATATGGATGGAAAAAAAGAATTAGTAACTGCTGCATATCTTATTCCAAGATTTAAATTAAATTGGCTGGAAAGTAACGAATAATTGAATGTGGAATTATTTTTAAAAACTGAGTTTTCCTGTTCATGTTCTGAAAATAAAGTGTCTGATGATAATTCAAATAGTGATTCTGATTCTGATTCAAATAAAGATTTTTTTATTTACCAACAAAAAGCTATTCTAATAAAATAATAATCTCAGATCAAGAATTTTTAAATTTCTTAAATAAAATAAATATTGATTTAAAAAGTTTAGTTGTATTTCCTAAAGTACTATCCAAATGCATTCAGTTTAATACAAGTTTATCCTCAAGTGCACCTGTAGAAAGGTTATATAGTACTAGGGGAATGTAATGACATAAAAACATCATAGTCTAGGTGATAATGTGTTTGAAAACTTAATTTTATTAAAACAAAATAAAATATTTTGAAGTTCAATAAAATTTACAAATATTTTTCTTTTTTATTTATAAGTAATAAGAATCTATAATTTATAAGGTTATAATGTATTATAAATAGATATTTAGTATTTACTTACAGTTTTTTTTTTAGTTTATATTATAATAATATAAGGACACATGTTGTTTTTTATTTTCAATAAAGTTTTAAAAATTGATCAAATAAAAATATGAATTATTTATTTATTGTGTAACTATTTACTGTTTTTGTTTCAATATTTGAATAGTCTCAGTTGAATATATTAGGAATTACAATTGTATTTTTCAATTCTATCTAAATTTAAGTCTTCAATCGAAAAGATTTTTTTCAACTCTTAAAACAATTGTATACTTCATATATTTATTATTCATAATAAATATATAATTATTTATTATACTAATTACATTTTATGTTATTATTAACTTCTAGTTCGATTTATAAGTATACTAGGTATTTAAAATTTGTATTTTATTATTGATTTCTTCAATGTACATATTTATAACTACATATAAGTAACCATAACTATACACCATTAAATGTAAAAAATGGAAAGACACCACTGCCACGAAAAGCAACTATTACGAGCATCTATTACTCTGTCGTAGCAATAGCATTTCATTGCTCCGAATGTAATTGCTTCGAATGTAAATACCTACGATATTACATGAGCAGCTAAACAACTGCTTCGAAATCTTCGAAACCGTTTTTATCAAAATTCGAATAGATGAATTTTCAATTATATAACCTTGCGTTTTGTTTCACCTTTATATTGATAAATACTAATTGTTAACTGTTATAAATTAGTGAAAATGTACAAACCAGCAAGTACGTTAAATAAATATGGTCCTCATTCTTGAGAAGCATAACTATCCACTTGATGTCCTGTTCTTTGAAAAATAAATATTTTATCAGAAAATTATTTTATATTTCTATTAATTGTTCCATAAATTTTTGCATTGTTACAATCCTTTAATTCTTAAATTCAGGTTAAAGTGCTGTAGCGAATCAAAAAAATATTTTTTAGTAGATATCTATGTACGTTATGGTAAGGTAATCGATTAAAATATTATTTATAGTTTGGATATATATACTCTATACATACTCTCAAGCCGTGTAGAATTTATTAAGATTCTAGAACGTATTGTTACGGACCGTTCGGACACAGCCTTTTGATAGGAAGATGTACACGTGTGTTAGGTCTACAAATGGTTTTATGTTAGAATTTAAACAAAACACAGTTGACAAGTTATACCTATAAGTGAAAACCCTGCGACACCAGACCCAAGTCAAGATTTAGTTGTAATTATCAGGTATAAGTACATTAAAGAAATGACTGAAAGAGTTGGTGTCGAGGTGACTGTGCTCCTCCTTCTCGAGCGTCTGTGGCGGTTAGCTGTCTTGACTCCTGACTGAGTTCAGGTTCAGCTTCAGTGATGATTCCGGTCTCCTTATATATTTTTGTCGTCTCGATCGGGGCCTAGGTGGTGGTGGACGTTACCGCCGTTGTATACTGGTAGCACGTCATCCTTACTCGGACACGTTTTCCCTTTGATCCATGAACACCTTCATCCGTTGTTGTATGGGAACGTCGTTGGTTTACCACATGCGTATTAATAGCCTTTACGTGCGTACACTTAATACGACGACCGATTTCATATCTTGTCGCGTGGAATTGTTAATTTATAATTAACAAATTTCACGCGTGAAGGACAGAGTCTGTAACATATGCCTGATTCGGAAACCCTTCAACCATTTTAAAACATAATAATATATGGTTCAAAAATACACACCGAGTCTACAAAATGTGAGCAAATGTGTAGTTCTCCAAACCTCCAAACCTTTAATTTTTAATCATATGGATTAGATTAGGTAATAAAAGAGCCCAGCGTTTCCCGTACCAAACAAATATATAATAAAAAAGTTTTCCCCTAGATTCTCTATTTCAATTCCCGTCACTATCACTACAGTTAAACGTGTTACCCTTCAGGTTTTAAAAATATATTTTTTTAAATTTTATTTCATACATAATATATTAATCTGTTATATGGTTACTAAACAATAAAAAATACCTATAAATTATAATTATTATTATTATCTTTTATCCAGTCCAAACTACTGCAGGTTAGGTCTATTACTTCTACTTGTAAGATCGAGGATTTTAATAGCTTTAAAACTTTCTCCTGACAACTTAAACCATTTTACAATCAAATACTTTAATTATGTAAAATTTGGCAAAGATTTTATCTACATAAAATATGTAGTTTATTTTAGGTTAGTACGTTTTTTCCATTATTTATAATTTATAACTGTAGTGGTGTTCCATAAGGTATACTACATATGCGTCATGGCCATATATAAGTACTTTCAAGATTTTTTGAAATATTACAGGTATACTATGTATACTCTCAAATAGTTCGAAAAATATTGATCATGATATAACATTATTATTATGACCCGTTTATATCATATCGTATTTATGTAAATTTAGCAAACCAAAATAAATACAAATATCTTTTACTATTCTGACATAATTATTATGCTTTTGAATATTTAATTAAGTGGAATGTAAATATAATTTCAGCTGTCCTAAACATAATTTGTATTTTTACGTCTTAAATATCTAATATCTGTGTATCTATACTATAATAATGAGTAGGTACACTAATAATAATTAATAATAATAAAAAAAAAAATAATAATTTGTATTAATAAATTTTATTTTATTTGACACACATTTTAAAGAGTATATGAAGTGTACAATAATTATATTCAATGAGTTTAAAAATGATTAAAAGGATTTAAAGTATTCCTGTCGTGACTATAGCTCCCACAAAGGGGTATTAGTGAGTGCTATGGTCCGGTGGCCCGGATTTTTAAGGGACCCGGAAAAATAATATAATGTATTAATATTTAGTTTTTGTTTTTATTTTTATATTACAAAAGATTTATAATATATAGTTAGTACACAATAAATAAGAAAAATGTTTTTTTTTTTTTTTTTAGTTATTAATGTTATTGTTATTAACAAATATACGAATATGATACGAATATAGTTTTATACGCGGTTTAGTCGTACATTTTTCCAGACTTATTTGGAATAGAGCATAGATATTTTTAAATTACGTAAAAGTCTCCTTATCTTTAACTATAACTGTACATTTAATTATTTGATTATTTTGTAATATATATACAGTAAAACCTTCCTTAATGGACACCTCTAATACCAGACAGTTCCAAATAGCTGACGTTTTTTCGGGAACGGGGACATTTTCACTACTTTTAGATTGAAAAACATTTAAATACCAGACATTCTAAATAACAGATACTTTTATGGAAATTTTATGGCAAATCAAGGTCTTAAACAAGCTAAAGTAACTGATTTTTTCAATAAATGTTTATTTTTGTTTACATTTTCATGTATATATATTACACAAAAATGTCTTCACTTTATAAACATAAATCTGGAGCTCAAAAATCAACATTTAAATTAAAAATGGAAGAAAAAGCAGTTTCAAAAACTCAGGTAATAAATAAATTTGTTTAAACTAAAAGTATCAGAAAAAATAAAACAGTCTCTGTTAGGTTTTAGAGTAGAAAGCCAATTAAAAAAACAAATTCTTAGTGAAACAGAAAAATGGAAATATATCCTAAAAAGACTGCTTAATGTAACTATTTCTAGCTTCAGAGCAGTTTTTCGAGGCAGTAGCACCCAAATTAGTGAAGTAAATAATGGTAACTTTCTTGGGTTATTAGAACTTCTTGGACGTTACGATGAAATACCAAGAGAACATTTAGCATATATTCAAAAATATCAAAGGGGGGAGTATGAAAGGAAAGACCCATTATTTATCTTGAATGAGTCAAAATGAATTTATTTCCCTTTCTGGTAATAATGTTTCAAGGTACATTCTTGATGAACGAACTGAATCAATATATTATAGCATTATTATAAATGCTACTCCTGAAATTTCACACCAAGAATAGAATGTATTAGTTTTAAGATATGTTTCGCGTAACAGACAAAACAATTTGAAATTCAAGAAAGGTTAATTGAGTTTTTAAATTTTAATGGAAAAACATCATACAATTTAATTAGTAGATATTTGATCCCAAGCGTATGATAATGTTTCTAATATGATTGGAAAAATTAAGGGTTTGTAAATTCGTATTCTAGAAAACATATCTTGCTTTTTATTTGCCAATATTCATTTCCTTAATGTTGATGTAAATGCAGTAAAAATAGATTCAAGAGTTCAATCTTTTTTTACGTATGTACAAAGTTTATATCTAAGTTTTTAGTATCAGCCCAACATAATGGAATATTTTAAATGAGGTTGGTGTATCGTTAGAATCTCAGTCTGAAACACGTTAGAGCTTCAATGTTTCAGCCAAATGTCCAAATATATAAATGATATAAAACATCTTCCTGGTATTTTAAAATCATTAAATAGAGTCTTAACTGAAATTATCTTAATAGATAAAATACGTATAATATAAGGCACAATTTCGAGCACAAACAATGATTGCCCTATCTGGTCAATATAGAACCGATTCGTATTAGGAGAAATAACAGCGTGTTGAAAGAAAATGATAAAATAGATAGACACCAGGAATTGCCACTAAATGAAGACGGAATTGTAAGCCCGAGACTTAAGTCTCGGAAACCGTTCCTACTAAGAGATCGGACCATTACCGAGGTGAGGGAAAACATCATAGATACGTGGCAGGCTGAATGGCTGAGAGAGAGACTAGGTGGCATCTACGCAGATAACGTGTGCACTCCAGTTCTAGGCATGGACCTCCCGAGGAAGCCCTGGGTTAGACATATAGATAATAGGTATGTTTAACACAAAGGTAATTTATAAAACGTGATCATTTGACAATTTGTGAATTTCGTGTGGACACTAGTTCTTTTATTGTTTTATAATTTGTAAATATGTCGAAAATTAGGTCAAATATTTCTAGTTTTAAAAAATACGTTATTTTTTAGTACAATTTTTAATTTTTAAGTACAATTTTTGATATTTTTTAGTATAATACTGCAATCAATTTTACTATTTTTTGACTATTACGACATCTGTGCCTTACTAATTAGAATATATTTCAATGTTATCGCTCATTGTAATGTCATACGAATAAATAAATAAATCAAAATCTATTTAACCTGTTTTCTCTTGTTTCATGCCATATGAAATTATTATGTGGAGAATTCCAAACAAACTTTAAAAAAAATGATTGAAAAATATTCTAATGAATATATTTAGATGAATTATTACATTTAAAAAACTAAAAATCGATAATTCTAACAGAAAATCAAATATCTCCAATAAAACTATTGAACGAAATATATACAAAGAGATTAGAAACTATTTTTATAAATACTACTATTACTCTAAGAATTTTTTAACATTACCAATCATCGTCTTTTAAGCAGAAAGAGCTTTTATAATAAGTTAGGAAATCAGCTTAAAATTTAGTAGAGGTTTTAAAACGACCATGAATGACTTAATTTCCTTACACTTTTATCAATTTAAAACAAACTTGCCTTAAAAATTAACTTTGATAATATTATATGTGATTTTGTCAAAAAATAAGCAAGAATAGAAAAATGCAATTAAGATTAAAATTTAAGTTTAGAATTAAATGATAATATACAAAATCGATATTTAATGTATACTTCTGTAAAAATAAATACAAGGTAAAATTTAAGTTGTTGTTATTATTAATTTGTTATAAAATGTTTTGGTACAATGGGGCCCACATTTATTTAGAATACCATGATCAAAAAAATCATGTAGGGGTCTTGGTCGTGAAACTTATTTAGTTAACTCATTGATTACAAATTAATTTTATAATTAATGATTATAATACTGAACAGCTTAAATCTAAAAAATAATTATAATATTATTTACAAATAAAATAATGACTCATCTAATTTTGGATGTCGAATACCCTTAAGTGTTTCACTAGTGAACCAACCTAATTTGTTCGCCAGTTCACATGGAGCAGGAGTTGAACAAGAGCACTGAGGACAAATATTTATATTTTACAAAGTTTATAAAGTGTTTTGTTATTAAATATCAAATAAATTTCTTACAAGCCTGTTGAAGTACATGTGCGTCAATTTATACGTGAGACTTATCATTTTATCGCGTGACCAATTTTTCAAAGTATCTTGGATGACAACGTAATAAGTAGGCATTTCGATACCGAGTGTCGCATTTCGGGATACCATCAGAAAATCATATCTAAAATTACAGATTATTGATATTGTTAAATTAAACATTTTCAATTCATACAATTTTCTGATATTTTATTATTAAATATTGATTATATAGTAACTGTAATGTATTGACAACACAAATCAGATATTAAAAAACAAAATATAACACACTCATGTTTTTTTCCTTACCTATTGTAAGTGAACATTTGATTTTAAAATATTTTAAAATGAATGCACATTTACATTCTTAAGGCACATAATTATGATTAATTAAATATTAATCATATCAAATTTTTTTTCAGAAATAGTGCGAACCGATAATGTGACATTTTATTACAAAATATATAATATTACCACAGAAAATAAACATATTGATAGACATATAGTATGATATTTCAACACGCTATTCTATATTAGTTAATCAGAAATCATATTTTAACAACGCAATTCAAACTAATTCTAAAAAAATATTTGATACTTACGTTGTGGTATCTATATCGTTATTAAAATCAACGACAGTTCCGGGCAATACATTATCTATTACTTCATTTTCAGAACAATAAGTGAACAATTTTGAATTGGGACGTCTTTGGACCAAAACAAATGCCATCGGGGGTTCTTTCCCATCGTAAAAGTCTGTCAACCTAGCCTATAGGTACAAAACAATTATTAAAATTCCTTCAAAATAGTAATCAGTACGGTGTATATAGGTATTGGCTATTAAAAACCTTTATCGTTTTTAATTCCAAAATATACGTATTAGGTATTTGTCCGTCCTTCAGACCAGCTCGGTATATAAGAAAGCTAGCAGGAAGTGTTCCGTTTTGTTTTTTATATCTTAATGCAGCAACTGAAAAAAAAAATTGACATATTTTTTACTTATTAGGTGGGCCACTGTTGTTAGTTAGAAGTTAGGAAGGTAGTATATAAAACGGAATTCAATTTATTTCTGTACACAACGATAAACTATTGTTAACAAAAAATAATTTGGAGTGAAGTTTCTTTCATAGATGTACGTACATTTTCCCGTTTTCCGGTTTTTCCCAATTATTATGAAACCCGATTTGAAAATCAAAAAGTGACCTCCTCAACGCACCAACTAGATAAAATTACCATTCAAAATATAAGCTACATTTGATACTTCAGATTTCTGATAAAAAAGTTGTTTATAAATTTAAAAAAATTAAAAAAATTACCATCATTGTAAAACCAATACACTTCTCACTACGATCCAAATTTAAAAACAAAATAAACTACATATAAGTAGATATTTAAATAAATTTATAAAATATTATCAAAAATTGATGTTACAGTATTTTTTCAGAAATGTCCGAAAGAAAGGTTATAATTTTATATTTAATATATTATGTATTCGTTTATTTAAATATCATATTAGGGAATTAATTTGTACTTTTATTTATATTTTGAAACGTAATTTTTGTAGGACTTGGAGTGCATGACTTTTTCCTTATACCTATGTTATATTGTACCTTATACCTATGAGCTATGTTATAATAACCCATTACAAACACTCACACAATATATTACGCCTGAGTGATTTGAGCATAGCTCTAACATACCGAGGTCGATGGTCGTCACCCCCACAAGTCGTCACTTATTAGTGACCCGACATCTGAGTATAGCCATATAAATATTTATTGGTAAACCAATTAGAAAAATCTACTTGAGTTTATTGTAACGATTTATCGAAACCTATGCATACTTATACTTGCTCCTTATATTTTGATCAACAAACTTCTTGCGAACTTTAAGCAGTATATCGAGGTAAGTGATTATTTCCATATTCTCGTATTAGAATATTAAGTAGAAAAAAATTAGGTAGACGCAAATAAAAGAATTAGAAAAAATAATCTCGTGCGGTATGTAGCTGCCTATAATATTAAATATAATACTCCTTTATATTATTATATGTACCTATGTATCACAACGATGATCGTAAAAACACACACATACACATAGAACGATTTACACACATATTCATTGACAGATAAACCGCTGCGTATTCGTGTTATACGTCTTACGCACAAACAATATCATCTCATAATATATATAGGTATATATTATATGTTTACTTCTCATTCCCACCACCACATTACTATTCTACCTACCACTGTATTTTACTTTTACTTTTCGCTTTTTATTCTACTAAAACAAGATTATAATTTATACAGGTCTGTTCACCAAGTCCATGTATACGATTTCTAAACGGTGAATTTGATATATACTCTGTGGTTCATAGCCGTGCGCAGGGGATATGCAGAGTTTGCTTCTGCATACCCTGAACTCTAGGCCCGGATTAAGAGGGAGAATAAGGAGCTACGTCCCCGATGTCCTCAAAAACAATATTATGAGTTAAATCAAATATTTGGAAAATATGTACGTTTTATGTTGTAATTCAATTTGAATTTTAAGTAAAAATTATATTTTCAATTAAACAGTTTGTAAGGCACTTTAATATTTGTGTATATATTTTTTATCAGAGTTTTATGAGCTTAATATAACATTCAGAGGCGTTAGTGTCAGCCTTCTGCATACCCTGAAAAAGTGGCCTACGCACTCCTATGCTGTGGTTTAATGTACCTACTGCAGTTAATAATAATCGGAATTAAAGATTTACTGGTATGGGTGAGTTATAAAAAAAACTTATTAGTGCATTATTGTATTACAAATATATAACATCAATTCAGTTATTAGAAATAGATTAATCAAATTTTGATTAAAATTCATGAACAATGATAATGATATATGAATAACAGTAACCTAAATGAAATGAATAAACTTACATAGATTATAGGACATGGAAACCTAATTCATTTTTGAAATAAATCCACTATGTAAACTGCTTAATAAAAAATCCGAATATATTATTTTATGAATACAATTAATCTAGAAATGTAAGTATTCTTAATAAAGAATTAATTCAATTTACTTTTGCTTGCTACATCGAATAGAACCCTTATCTTTAGAGAACAAACTGATTAAATATATGATACTTACTGATTAAATTGTCTGCAAAACAATTTGTCATGTTATTCACATTGTCATACGATTCAATAAAGTTATAGTATCTTGTGTATGTGTCATCAAGTGAAGCTATTAAAGTCCCATATGCTGTATTGTTATCACTAGTTTCACGGTATGTACTTATACAAACAATAATTATTCCCTGAAAAATATTTCATTTAACTATTTAATCTGTACATAAAAAGTATTAGATATCAAAATATATTTTATATTGGATTGGTTACGATCAACAATACCTTTGTAGGAATTTGCACCATCCAAGGCATTCCTCCGAGTTTAGTATTTAATTGAACAGCGAGTTTGACAAGTGGAGAAGCTTTTTCAGTTTTTAAAGTTTTTAATGAAACCATTTTAGAAACAACTGAAAATAGTACAAAAATCAATTGAACGTTTGATAGCTATATAAAACACTAGATATAAAATATGGTTAAAACATGCAAGTAATTTAAAAAAAGCTATCCTAGAATAGGTACAGTCATTATTATAGGTGAAAAGTTGAAAAGGTAAAAGGGAAAAATAATGTATATATATACGCAACGATTAACCATTGCTAATGAAAAACGATTCTGAGAGGAGTTTAATTGATAGTGATGCTTTGTCAACAATATATATAAGTCATATTAAGGTAAAATAATTAAATAGCCATTATATATTTGTTATTTTACCTACTTCGCCGTTTTTCCTATATTTTCCCCCATTTATTGGGAAAATTTCCCAGGAAATCAAAAAATGACCTCTTATAGTACCATCCCAGTCAGATTTTATTCATTAAAATCATACACTATAATTAAATCAATACAGTCTTCACTACGCTTAGAATATTAAAAAAAAAAAGTCATAGTAAAGCCAATGCATTCCTTGCTCCACTAAAAATCTATAACCATTTAACACAATTTGTATGAGAAACACAATGTGTTTTAACAGCTCTGATATTTAATGAACTCGCAACAGATATTGAAGCCTATGTATAGAGCAATATATTATAATTTTATTCTTATTTGTACTGTTCTTAAACACTTATAAAGTGTAATCAGAGTAACCCTATGAAATGAATCAATTTACAGTAAATTTCGATAAACCATAAAAGTGTACGTTAAAAATATACGAAAAAAAAAAAATATAATGCTTTATTTGTATGGATTTATAACTAATAATCATGTTTGTTAATAATTATTACCTCCCAGATCAATGCATAATTTCCTTTTTATTGATGCGTAAACATCGAAATCGAACTTTTCCATTATAACTATTATAATTGGTGGATCGATTTCATTAACTATTTTATCCAAAGCGTGTAGATATGAATATGCATTTTTACCATCGATCGGTATTCTAAATGAAAATAAAAATTCGAATAGTGAGTAATTTTGTTTGTAGGTACTATATTAAATAATAAAATTAGTTTTCAGAATTAAGTAAGCACTAACATATTCGGCACTGCAGGTAGATGCAATCCGATTGCATGCGCTGTTTCCATAAAATCCACAACGAATACCTTTGTTATTTCTAAGTGTTTGTTCGTAGTTAACACAACCCAACATTTTATCGAAACACAAGAAAACATATGATAACGTTCAATTTTGCCATTCCAGTTCGCCTGCGATCCTCCGTCACACTCACCACGTCGAAAACGTAAAGTTACTGGTGGTAATATGTACCCGAAAATATAAGGAAGTACAACATGACCTGAATTTGTTGTACCAAGTAATTGTATTTGCATATGTATCATTTTTTCAAGACACTAATAATAGTACAACATATTTTATTAATAATTTATTAAAATAAAAAATATTTTATTATACCTCAGATTGTAAAAGAAGTTCTTTCAACACTTTTAGCTTGATCTGTGATCTGTAAATTTTGAACTTGACTTTTTTAAATTGTTAGACACTAGATTTGAATACTAAATTACCTATTATCAAGATGATTTAAAATAACAGTTTAATTATAAATTGAAGTTGTTTATGAAATGTAAAAAATAATTAATGAACTTTATATTTCATGTGAAATACTATTTAAAAATGAATATTTGATGAAATTATTAATGTTTAAAGTTCAAATTTGTTTTAAAATTAAATCAATCACATAGGTAATATAATTTGAACTCTATTATAAGCAATTTTTATTATTTTCAAATTAACATTATAAAGCGAATGTTTCGTCTATAAACTGACTTACAAGGGAAATAACAATTATTATAAAAACATTTTAAAAAATTATACATTATACTTGGTTTAATTTGTATAACAACCAAGCTATTCTAATATTATAATAATATAACGTTCAGCTTTTAATTAAGATACAAGGATAAACACGTCTTTAAAATAAAATCTTAATTACCTCATAGCATAAGAAAGTCCAACCAAATTCATTAATTCGGGAACAAAATACAAATCGGCCGTACTTCGTTGCCTTACGCCTGCTGGCAATGCTGGTAATCCTTCAACCGCACCACCTGAGACTAATAGAATTATTTTTAAAGAATAAAAAATACAGGCAGCAAAAATCCTTATTTTATCTATCATAGTAAAATTAATATTTGTTTTCCACGAGTACCTAATTAATAAACTGAATAATACATTTTATCTGATTTTAAATGATATTCAGTCGTAGGCAAAAACACCGGTTTTTGTTTTATTTAGAATATAATAAATTAAGAAAATATTTAATTAATGTAACTTATTTACCAATTTCTTGGATTTAAAAATAAATAAATAAATCGAAAATAACAATAGCTTTATTAAAATAAACTGTATAACTACCTGCTTCGACGTTAGTTTTTGCTGAGGTCCCTATGATCATAGTGACCAAACGAAGAAAACAATCATCTGGATAATTTCCAGAATTTGAACGCTGACCATCAACATTCTTGGGTTTTGACATTTTTAGTCGATGTAAGTACCTATATTAATATATATGTTATGTAGTTAAAATAGATTTCTATAAAACATTAAAATGATGAATTGTTTATCTAAGTGCCTACATCGTAAAAAAGAGGTAAATTATGTTATACAAACATAAAATTACTTTAGCTTTGTTGTGCATGATGGATAACGAAATCCTACCATAATATTTTAATTAATTATCTTATGATAAGTCAAGTTATATTGTCATAGTGGGCAGTAATTTTTTTAATTTTTAAGATCTTTTTAAAGACTGATAAACAGTGAAAATAAACTTGACATTAAGTTAATGTGTCCGAAAATATAGAACTGAATATATTCAAGTTATTCAAAAATTAATCTGAATTTTATTTAAAATCATTATAAAATTACAAGGGAAATTGTAAAATAACCTGCCCACTGCACCAATTATATACGATTTTCTTTCACGAAAGATCTTATACAAGAAAAAGGTAGAAAAGGCAGAACAAAATGTATCCATTCTTCGTTAAGTATAGTAACACATCAGTAGGTATTAAAAAAAATATAGTAATAATAATAATAATAATAATAATAATAATAATAATTATAATAGTAATAATATTTATAATAATAATAATTAGATACTTGTTGCAGCAAACACGGTCACCACGTCATCCAGTTCAAATAAAATACTACCTAGCTGTATGTATTATGTATAATTAATAATTTTAGGTAATATATATATTTAATACAATTCAAACACAATGCCTTGAATAATTAAACTCGTTTCGTTATAATTGTAAAATAGTACCTAAGTTAGTATATTATTTTCCCGAAACTTTGTAGCAGTAGGTGATGACATCGTGTTACTGTTTGGGTAACCTAGTGACTCGTAAAGAGGGTTGGAAATCAATATTTTCTCTTTTTGTCTTCGGCGCATAGTGCGGCGCGCAGTGTGTGATATAGCGAGGCTAAACAAACGCGCCGTGGGAGTGGTGAGGTGTGGCTTACCTTACCGTATTCGCATACAATACTAGCGCGGCCGTTCCCGGTGGTTATCGATTTTTTTTGCCAAAGGAAATTTAGCATGACTTGTGTAACGGGCCCAACATAAGAATAGGACTTGGAGAAAAAATGTTTGAAATAAAACAAACTCCAACTTGAGTTTAAATAATTAATATTTTCCAAGTCCAAATCACAAACATCGAAAAATAATTCCAATTTAATTTCACACACAAAAGTATTACAAGTCCAAAATTATTTCATAAAACAGAGTGTCGCGAAGTTGCTTCGAAGTTGTTTCGGGCGGCGTAATATATGCTCTGAGGAACCTCCGCAACCCGTCATTCATAGTATGGCTGTCTACATTATTTTGATAGTGCCAATTTTTTATACTTCCTATAATCTAAGTATTGGCGCCGTCACTGTCCCCGTCGCGTCGCGGCTATATTTATTGTTTTGTATATGGTACATTTCCGTATTATTTAATATTTTTATATTATTGGATTATGTTAGCATTACGGCGGTTGTTTTATGCCTATCCGCGCCTTTGGTACATAAGAGTCTTAGCTCTCGGTTTTGGTTGTGTTTCCCTTTTGAATAATTACTACGGGTTCACGCGCGTATATTTATATTAGCGTGTGGGCACGTAACACTTGTGATACTAAACCCTCGCAACGCGCTTCGGGTAATTTAGAGCAGTACTCATAGAACTAATCGCCACACACCGTGGGATACCGGCAAGGTTGAAATTTAGACAAATTAAGTCACTTTTTTTTCAGTCAGACAGATCGTTTTGGTAAAATAATAACAATTCTAAAAAAAAAAATTTAATTCAGTGTCAAGTGTACCTATTTGTTTTGAAAATCTATGCAAATATTTATAAAATAACTAAACATAAAATTGAAAAAAAAGTGGCGTGTACCATCTCATGTATCTACACTTAACGCTGAATTATATAATCTGTTTCCAGTATTCGCATTGATTATCATCGATCAGACTGAATAAAGCAAAAAATGTTTATAATTGTTATGATGCGTATAATACAATAATATGTTTATGTATACCTCCCAAGTCAAATTTTCTTTCAGAAAAAGTGCTATCATTGTAAATCGGAGCAAAATTGCTGTTACAAAAGTTGTTCACAGGAAAAAAAAGGCTGTAATATTTTATCTTACATTCGTAAATTTTCCCTTTTTTTCCAGTTTTTCCAATATATTGAGAAAACTCCTGAGACTGACACTGTAATTACTGTATTATTTTTCATTAAGTATAAATTATATTCTACGCAAACATTTTTTGTCAGATTATGTAAGTGTTATTTCAATTAATTTTTCTTTCTCAAGAATTAACTCATTCACGATGAACACTTAACGTATATAGTCCACTCAGTATATCTTCCACCCATAGATTGGTAGGCATTTTATCCTTTTCTGCGTGGTTTTTTTTCCCCGGTGTGTTGCAGGAAATATTGAGGGAGAACTTTTAGAGAACCACTTCCATTCCACGCGCTTATAATAGGTACCTGTAATACTTAATTTATAAAAAAGAAACGTATAGGTATTACTCACGATATTTTCGTTGTCACGTCGTCTTTAGCGATGATCAACACTCGATTATTATGGAACTAAGATGAAATAAAAGCTGAACGTACACAGTATACACTATTAGGGTGTGGAGAGCAATCAATAAATGACGGAACCGATGGTACGTTTAGGAGGTCAATTCACGAGCGTCTCATTGGAGCACCAAACACAATGGTTACTGATGCGCGCGCGCAACTATATTATACTACGGCTAGCGGCAGCGGAGGCATCGAGGCGCTGTTAATCGATATTACGTGCGTTTTTTTATATATATATATATTTAAATTAAATAAAGTATAATATCATTATAATAGACCTAAGTTATGAAACAAATATTTAAATTGATAAACTACTTAAAAGTTAGGTATGCACAATGCACATAACTACATGCGTATTGAGTGAACATTGTTTTTATATATTCATACTTTAGTTGTCTGTATTCTTCTATATATAAATAGTAAAATTGTATGTTAATAACAAATGTACTATTTACGTTTATTGTCTCACTATTTTCGATTAATATGACTGTTATAGTATTTTGATAATTAATTTTATTAGGTTTGTAATCGTTTATCTTATACCTAAGCTATACAAAGTTATTTTCAAAATACAAAATAAATATATATATTATATATCAATATACGATCTAGGTCAAATGGACCGTTTGTACGTTGGGACAATTTGATGTCTGCAAAAAAAATAAGAAACTAAAAAAGATACGGATATACTTCGCACGATAGGTGGGCCACTGTTGTAGATGAGAAGTTGAGAATGTAGGATTTAGAGAGGAATTTAATGTATATCTGTACTCAACGTAATCGTTGAGTATAGATGTATTAATCTTTGCTAACGAAAAACGAATCTTAACGAAGTCCGGTTGTACATATTTTGAAAAGCCGTAATATGTATGATTTGAAAATAATATATTTTGTAAATTTTCCCATTTTCCCCTACGTCTTTTCTTGATTTTTCCATTTATTACGGAAACTCCTGGGAAAATCAAAAACTTAAACTTCCCAGTTTTTCAATATTTGATCACTTATTAGGAAATCTCAAAAAATTACCTTGATGCAGTATGAATAGAAAACAAAATGTCTAAATAAAAGTTATTTAGCTAGTAAAACCGTTTAAAATGAGGAAATTACACGATTTTAAGAACTGTAAAAAAAAATATTGGTAATATTTACCTAGCTCACGTCTCGAAGCACGCCTATTGCGATTAGGTAACACATGGCGTTTGATTGAAAATTTTAAATGTTACTCTTCCCAAAATATCGTTTCTAGTTGCAATTTTAGGTATTAAGTGCTCTTCGCACATATAGTACATATCAATTAAAATTGATTGCTTACTTTCCTTGTCTTTATCTTGAGTGATCAAGACCTTATTTCTTAAAAATTAAATACTGTTTTGACTACTACGTCGGGATGAACCAATAATTTTCTACCTTTTATATTAAAGACAAACAAAAAATACTGTGAGCAAGGATTGAACAGGATTATAGTGTGTACTTTTGTGTTGTCGTAAGTATAGTGGTAATGCCGATTAAAAATATTTAAGTATTTTTAACCATGGAGGTAGTATCAATAAATAAATTAGTAAAGCAAATAGAAATATTACTCTGTGCTAATTATTAAAAGGCAGAAAATCCTGTCTAAAAATATTCAACAACTGGACGCATTTACTTATTGATCATAACTTATTACCTATATTTTTATAGGGATTATAATATCTTATAAGTAAAAATCTTAGTCTGTGGTTTTTGGCTCATGACTCCGCAGTTAATAAGCTTCCGTACGAATATAATATTATTTTAATTTATTAAAATTTTTAATATCACATATATAGATAGGTATTATTGACATGTTTTTCTAATTAGTATTATATTACATTTTTAATTATAAATGCTTACCTTTAACAGTTTTAACAGTGTTTTATTATTATTATTATTATTATTACAGTATTATTAAAATCATGTAATTTCTTCATTTTAAATGGTTTTACTGGTTATAACTTTTATTTAAGTAGTTTGTCTTCTATTCATATTGTATTTAAATAATTTTTTTGATGTGGCACAAATCTAGTTACTGGTTTATACAAATTATTTCAATATAATATAAGTTTATATTATTTATTTTACTAAAATATTTGTATAAAACATATATATTGTCGAAAACCAATACTATTAACCGAACTCCACTAAGAATCGTTTTTTGTTACCAATGATTTATTTTCGTATACAGATATGCATTAAATTCCCCTCTAAATCTTACCTTCTTAAATTCTTATCTGAAACAGTGATCCACTCATTATGCGAAGTATATCCATCTTTTCTGATTTAATTTAAATTTATACCTATCTTCTTTTATTAGGTACCTAGTTATATATTAGAAACATTGTATTGAAATTATTAAATAATTAGGAATGGCATAATTATAATAATATATTTACAACTAGTACCTATCTAATTTTAGATAATGAGTGGAGCGAAGAAGCTTATGATTTTACAAAGATGTTTATTTTTTATTATTTTTTTTTTATCTGTGCGCATCTTACCAGAAGCCTTTTTAGGATTTCTGCTTGTAGCACCTTTTCTGAAAGGAAATTGGCGTGGGAACTTATTCTTCGATTTTCTCAAGAGTTCCCTCATAAAATACGAAAACCGAAAAAAAAACAGGAAAATTTACGAAATATAATAAATATAATTTACGATTTCTTTTTTCTGTGGACAACTTTTCTACCATTAATTTTGTTCCATTTTTTTATGATAGTAATGTTTCCGGAAAAAAACTTTTTTCTAGGAAGGTACTTTAAATAAGTTCGATTTTCCAAAGAGTTTTCCCAGAAAATGTGAAAAACCGAGAAAAATGCATGAAAATCGGGAAAATTGTAATGTATGTGTTATAATTTTCTTAAATAACTTTAAAATGTACAATAAAAATTCATTCGTATCTAAACCTCCGTGTTGTTAACTTGTACGTTTTCCCAATACAGTTCATTAGCAACGAAGATGGGATGTGAAAACCTTGTGAGTAATATGTTTTTTTTTTTTATGAAAGTCACATTGCAAAAGTCTGTGAAAAGGTCAAACAATGTTTGCAAGCGACAGTGGTGATATAAGGGGATCTAACCGGAACAGTAACATAGAGCTAACTGGTCCGATTTCAGAATTCAATTTTAAAGATGATGATTTTGGTGTTTGGATAGAAAGATTCGAATTATTTGTATTATTTAATGAGATTAACGCACATAAGAAAAAATTGATGTATCTTACATTTTTGAGTAATGACGGCTAGTCATTAATAAGAGACCTGTGTATACCTAGTAAACCTAACTATACAGGTTATGACTAATTAAAAGAGTTGTTGTCAAATTATATTATTCCAAAATCAAACTTGTTGACTGTACTGTACTGTAATATAAATTCAAGGAAAGGAAAATAGGTTCTGATGAAACAATATACCAGTTTATTACACCTCTAAAAATACTTTTGAAATTTTATGAATTTTATTAACTTGGATGACTCGTTAAAAGACCAAGTAGTATACGGTATTAAAGACATTAATATTAAAATGCATTGGTTGTCTGAAATGAAGCTGATATTCAAAAAAAGTGTGGAGCTGTGTTTGTCAATGGAAGCAGCAGATAAAGATGTACCGAAATGGTGAAATTAAGAGTTGAGCTATCAGAAATTTATGAAGACTAAGATTGACAAACCAGTGAAGAATTGAAAAAAAGTTAAACAGAAAGCGGAAAAGGAGTCATCGAACCACAAGGGTATGCCTGGCAAGATTGTATGTTACTGTTGTAGTATTGCTAATCATACTAAATCAAACTATAAGTATAAATCACTTGTATGTTAAAATTGTTCCAAAGTAGGTCACTTAAAAAAAGTATGTAAAATTAAATAAAATAATATTAACTTATTAGAACAAGTAAATAATAGTAATTTAAATGATGATTTTGGTGTCTTAGTGGTGTCTTGTCAAGCGTTGAAATTATACATATAAGTGATTCGCCTATTGTTTGTAGGGATTAGATTGATAGATTGTCAATACCCCTTAAAAGATAAAGTTTATTCACTTACATCTTATAATCATGATAGTATTTTTGAGAAATTTTCTTCAGTATTTAGTACCATTTTAGGTTGTTTTAAGCCAAAAACTTTTAAGTTATACTTAAACGATAATGTTAAGTCGGTATTTTGTAAACCCAGGGTTTACCCTTTACTTTAAAAGATAAAGTGAGTGAGGCAATCGATAGACTTATTAACGAGAAATTGTTAATTTCTGTTGAGATATCAGATTGAGCTACTCCAGTAGTTCCAGAAGTTAAAGGGGATGACACTATTTGTTTATATGGGGACTATAAGGTAACTTTGAACAAATGTCTTAAAGTGGATAGATAAATACCGGATTCCAAGAATGAGTGACTTAATGGTTATATTACAGGGAACATCAAAATTTTGTATTTTGGATTTGTGTCAAGCTTATCAGCAATTATTATTAGACAAGGAATCTTAAAAGTTAACTATTTTATCAACTCATTTTGACAACAACTTCATTCTGATTTTATAATTGTAGGTATACTTTTAAAAGTTAATGATATCAAATAATAGGTATCTTTTAGCAAATATGACAAATTGACATTTATTATTTATTGAATAATTTTATTATTACAAATTAAACTAATAATTATAATACAAATTACAATTTTGAATATTTTTATGTTTGCTTTTCAAATTTTATTTTAGTATTTAATTATCATTAACTGGGTATTACCAATACAAAACTGAGAACAAAGTAGTATTATTAAAATTTGTTTTAATCCACATCATTTTAATTTTCAAAAGAGATATGATAGTTATAGGTATAATTATAGTTGTGCATATATCTAATAAAAATATGTTATATATTTACATACATGTATGTATGGGTTAACATAAGTTAATAAATAATTAATATCTATTTAAGAACAATCAGTGGTGCTGATCTATTATATATTTATATATTATATTATATTATGTATATATTTGTATCTACTATATATTTTTCTTTGTTGCAGTTACAAGAACTATTTGTTATGTAGTGGTGGTTGATTTCACATATTTTTTTATATCAGTAATCAATATTCATAGGTATATTAATAAAAGACATCTTAGGATAATGGAAACGGGTGCAGCCACTGTTAGAGGTAATTTAATGTAAATCTTACTAAATCTGTAAGCAATGTTAAACCATTGCTAACGAAAAACCATTTTAAGTGCAGTTCAGTTGATAGTAATGCTTTGTCAACAATATACATGTCATATTATGGTAAAATAATTAAAAAGGTATTGAATATTTTCTTTGATAATATTTGTTTAATATTGTACCAAATTTTCCTATGTTTTTAAATTCAAAATTCAAATTTGAAAATTGATTTTACCGTTTTTCCTATATTTTTTCCCCGGATTAACACATTTGCTAAGAAAACTTTTGGAAAAATCAAAATATTACCCCCCTAAGGTACCTTTCCAGTCAGATTTACTTTCAAAAAAAGTGCTATCATTATAAATCAGATCAAAATTGATGGTAGAAAAGTTGTATACAAAAAAAAAAGGCCATAATATTTTTTTACTAATACCACCTACATTTCATACATTTTACATTCATTATTTTATCACGGTTGTTCCCAGTTATTATGAAAACCTATTGAAAATCACAAAAATGACCCCCTTAAACTATGGAGATAAAATTTCCTTTTAGAAAATAAGCTACACTTGATACATGAGAACATGATTTCCAGTAGAAAAGTTCGCACAACAAATTTTGAGCAAAATTTATAGTCAAATTTTTGTATATGGTATAAAAAAAAAAAAATAATAAATAAACATCTTAGTAAAACCAATACATTCTTTGCTACACTCAGAATTCAAAATTATTCCGAATTTTTTTGTCAATTTCTATGAACAATAATTAAATATTACAAGTTATTTGTGTTAGTACTCTAAACTCTAAAATGGCTACAATAAAAACAAACATTTATTATATAATTATTATTTTAAAGTTTCTTATAGGTTTTTTTTAAAATTTTATTTAAATTTCTTAGTTTATGGACTGGTTTCCATTCCATATACATACATATTATTTAAAACAAAGTTACTGTGTTTAAAGTTTTTACATAAATATTATTATTTATTTTATTTTATTTTGAGTAAATTAGCATTTAAAACAACATTACTTAGTTTTTGAAAGTTTTTATATACAAATCATTATTTTATTTTTTATTTTAATCTGTGTAATTAATTAGGTTTTTTAATTTTTTAATTATACTTTATTTTAAATTTTGGTTAGGTTAGGTAAGATATTTGTCTAAAACTATATTTTAGACAAAAAACAATGTTGAAATCGTTTTGTCCATAAGCTCAAGAACGAGTTTCAAAAAGAAAGTCAATGACATTACTCATTATGTTATAGATAACTATGTAGATTTAAAGTTTGGAAATGTATGTGTCGGACCATTGTGTAATTTACATTTGCACACAAATTTTTTTAAATATACCAAATACAGACAAAAATCAAATATTGCAAATGCTCTTAATAGAAATGTGTACTGTTCTTTTTACTTTGAACACCCATTGTGAATAATAAAGTTAATAATGGAGTTTAAAATCAGAAGAGTAACACTACAGTCGAATCTTGGTTCAAAACTTTTAAAATAAACATGTTACACAGTGATCACAGACTGAAATGTAGCAGATTTTTGAGATCTACCAGGGAACATTACACTCATAAAAAAATGACTTACAAAATTTAGAAAAATTAGTGTATAGGGGTGNATAATAAACGCCTATTACTGTCCAAGTATTGACCATTAAAGTTTTAAAAATCTATTGGTTATGAGGAAGATCAAAAAAACATTTTGCCAGAATGTACGAATACATCAAACATATATATAGTAAAGAAAGTTGCATTATAGAAATTCAAATGGATTCAAGTGTGTCCCATACAGATAATGGTACAAAGAAATCGACTTCAACAACTGGTAGTTTTAAATCTCCATTCAATTGAACTGAAAGATCAGAAAATCATTATAAGAATGGCCTACCTTAGGATTTAACATACTATAAACTTGAAAAGTGGCCAGGGAAAAATAGTAACAAGTACTCTATAGTTGGCACATGATTGCATAAGGAACGAGATAAATTCAGATATCCCCATAAACTTGGACATTGCAGCTTTTAACACATTAACAGAAAACAATGATCTGTACAACTTTGTTTTTGATGTCAATATGCTAGACAGCTTGGTATAATAGACAACACATATTCTAACAGTTAATACAGCGAATTTGTTGATGGCTAAAACAAAGGTCAGATAACGATTTGATAAGACAATTACTTTTAAGGAGAACAGTATGGATATTGTATAATGGCTAATTAATGAAAATCATTAGATAATAGTATTCATAAATTTGTATACAAAAGAGTATTACATCATGGATTCCTATTAACCATATGACAATGAAAATTGCTATTTAAAAATCAAGTTTGAATCCATGTAGAAAAAAATTTAATCAAATTCTAATTTTGAAGGTAGAATTCCAACAATAAAATGTATTCAATGTCCATTTGTCAATGTTCCAAAACAAAGATATTTATTTAACAGTAGAATTTTTGATATTATACTACATGTTTATAATTATGAGCAAATCACATTTCGATGTAGAATTCAACCCTCATAATTACAAAACTTCACTAAAAAGACATCTATTGTTGAACTCTGAAGACATAACTGAAGTTTGTTTCTACTGTGATAGGCATTCTGGAAAACACCACCTCAGATGGAAGATGAATGGTGTCCAATAGGTGGCATTTTTATTCTGCTGTTGTTGGATGGCACTGAATTGTCTTCCTAAAGAACAGAAAATTGAACATTATAAGAAAAAGGATTACTTTTGTTTTTTTATGTTGTAAGTAAATGTAATAATCTAATGACCAGAATATTGCACTATGAGTTTGAATGATAATAATTACTAAACTACTAAGTCTTTTGTAATATTTATAATATAACAAATAGTGTACAATAAAAATTGAATGTTGAGGAACAATAAATTTAAACTGAACATTTGCTAATGAGCGAAAATAATATAATTTAAATTAATAATGAAATAGGTATAATGCAGTGAATAGTTTATAATAAAAATCAAAATAAGATTCAG
This sequence comes from Cinara cedri, assembly GCA_902439185.1. Taxonomy (NCBI): domain Eukaryota; kingdom Metazoa; phylum Arthropoda; class Insecta; order Hemiptera; family Aphididae; genus Cinara; species Cinara cedri. Next base: position 208,529 of record CABPRJ010000533.1, on the reverse strand, counting down.
TTAGCCATTACATGTTTATTAGCTTGTTTATTACATTCTATTAAACTAATTAAACAAAAATTTAAGTTAATGTTAATTTGACAGTCGGAAATCTGTGCAAAATGAAATGGAATTTTGTGTATTAAATTTAGCAAAATTAAATTACCAAGTTTTTATTTTGCATTTATCATTAAATTTTAGTTATATATATATATATATATATACATATACATGTACATGGTATTATGCAATTTTAATACCACGTAATTAACAGATAAAGTACATTTATTATTATTCAGTGTGCCTTTATTACAGTTAAAATAAATACACTCACTAAGTGATGAATAAAATTCCACTAGTTACTGGTAGAATTTTCTTTTATGCACCAATTTTTGTTGATCATTTTCTAAACTATTAGGGGAAAAATATAAATTATTATAATTGAAAACAAAATATAAACTGTTCATAAAGTATTTAATATTACTTAGTGTACATTCATTTATACATTAAAATAGTAGGTACTTCTCTGTTAAGTTATTATTAGTTGTATTTTTTATATTATAGTGTTAAAATAAAAATTATTAATATTTATATTGAGTATCAGTTTCAGTGGCACAACTAGGGGGGAGGCTTTGGGGGTTGTAAACTCCCAAAAATATGTTTGTGAGTTTTTCAAGAATTCTATTTAGTATATAGTTGTATTTATTTGTATACCAATTTGAAACATAATGTTGTATCATTGTGTATATGTTACTTGAAGAATTAATCTTAGACTGTAAATTATTATTATTATACTATGACTTAGGAGTTAAGTATATTTAAATATTTAATGTGAGTCTATATTGTTTTGCAATATGCATTATCTATGAATAAATGTGGAACAATTTAAAGATATGACTCATTAATATAACTTAACCTTACTCACTCTTCCCCACCAAATTCCTTTGGAAATTTAATTTTTTTCAAATGAATACAACCCCTCCCCTTCCCCCCAAAAATAAAGTATATCCTTGTGCCACTGATTAGTTTTATTATTTTCAACAAAATAATACAAATAGTTTAAATCAAATTTAAAAGTTAATTTTTTTTTTATATAAATACCTCATGAGAGATGTTTTAAGCACAATGTCTTACTTTTTTGTGGAAATTTGAAATTTAGTGTAGGTCATTGATGTCAGACAATAGAATCCAATGACAACAATTTCTTATTCTAGTAGTTTAAATGCTTTGTCAAATTTTAACTGGTTAAATAACTTCCAAACAGCTAAAATACAAAATAAAAAACAGTAAATTATAATGTTTATGAGTAAATTTATAAATAATAATTTACAAATTGATAATATTTTAAATAAACTAGATTGACTTTTATAATTATATATATGCGTGTATATATTATTTAATATTTAGTAGAAATTAATCAATTAAAAAATGTTTGATCTTTTACAATATTCCAATAGTTAATTTTATTAACTGGTTGTTAAATTGTGTTCATTTTTTTATACTAAAAAAATTTAATGTTAAAATCCATTACATTACATAACAAAACTGATGGATTTAGTTTAAATCAATGTAGTACTTAATGAATATTGAAAAAATTATACATTTAATAGAAAAACAATTTTTAGGGCTTATAATATAGTTTTATATATTTTTTACATATAATAATTAAAATGTTTTAATATACACATATATTATCAACCCTGAATTTATACTTTATTACAATGTTTTATGTATCAAAATAATTTTTTTAAGTATTAGTATGTATTACCAACTAGAAGATTTAAATTATTTAAATCAAATTTCCTTATGTATGTCAACTGAATACATAACTAAGAAGGTTATTAATGTGATGACTTTATCTTTCAAATTGGATCAGCGAATATAATTTCTCACTCAAACGAATAACATGCTTAATGGAATATGCTTGACTAGTTACATTACTTTCCAATAGCTAAAATACAAAATAATAATAATTTTGAATTATAAAAAATAATGTCCATAATAATTATTTGCTTAACTCACTACATAATATGTTTACAGCGAGACAATTCTTCATAGAAACACTACTGCTACAATCATTCATAGTCTATAATATCATAATGAACAGTTAATTTCCAAATTTGTCTTTGTAAGACTTGAAACCAGTGGCACACACAGAGGATTACATTAGTGGGTCATAACTCTCTCCGAAATGTCTTCCTTCACTATATTTTTTTAAATCAAGTTTTATATTCAACAACATATTATTGTATAATACCAAATGAAATAATTTATTCAGTAATAATAGTGATAGCTGACCTAACCTAACCTAATGAGTATAAAAAAAAAATTAAATAAAAAAGATGGATATACTTCACATGTGGATGCAGTTATTGCTGTAGGTTGGAAGTTGGGAGGGTATTTTATATATATATCTGTATACAACTATAAACCATTGCTAATGAAAAAACGATTCTGAGCAGAGTTCAGTTGATAGTGTTGTTTTGTCAACAATATATATGTCATATTATGATAAAATGATTACAACAAATTTCTATGACAAAAATGGTTTAAAAAATATTAAAATAATAAAAACTTAATAGTAACAAAAAATAAATAAAAAGGGTGGTCAATGACATGACAGAATGATTATTTATAATTGAAATACAATGTTCAGACTTTTTTAACTAACTTTGTTTCGAAATTTTCTAATTTTTAGACTAAAAAATATTTACTGTATATTATGCCATCAAATTAAACTTGCAATATGTGTCCAGAGAATCTAAACTGCACCAAATACCTCTGTTCTTGGTCAATTAATTGGAGTACTAAAATTAAAATAATACAAGTTTAAAATGAAAATGCTTGAAATGCTAACATAAGTATTGAGATTAAACATTTGTTATTGTTAATATATATAAAACACATTATAATAGGTAGTATTATACTACCTATTTACATTTACTAAAAAAAAAAAATTAATGATAAATGATCTTATACAATTCCAAGTCTTTTTAAATTATGGACCAAATAATTGTTAATAATTTTCACAATATACTATTGATATTATTAGTACCTATACCATTTACTTATAAAATACCTATATTACCCTTATATCAAATGCAAATAAGTATTAGGAAGATAACTTTTGCATCAACCGTATGATTATTTTTCATATACATTTATAAACATAAAAATATAACAAAAACATAATTCTTAGCATTAATTCTAAAATAGTATTAAAATATTCTTGTGTAATAATTGTCTTTCAATACAATAGATATCAAATACATCAGATAAATCAAATATACATTAAAGTCTGTTCTATATTCTACATTTTCAACTTCCCACATACAACAGTGATACCCATCCACATTATCATAGGACAGCTTTTTAAACTGAACCTGTCATAAAATAAACTAAAATTGAAATATTCCAGGTTATGTTTTATTTTGTAAATATGTATATTTTTTAAAGATTATATTACCTTTGTTGTGTGTGTAAAGTGGATAAATATACAAGTAACACATTTCTACGATGAAAATTACTATAATAATTATACCAATCCATATTTTATATTTCAGAAATAAAATGATTAGATCGATAAAATAAAAATACAAAAAATAACAAAAGAATACAATAAATGGAATGAATACGAGCGTCTCTGCAGTTTGGCAAATTAGTTAACGCGCGCGCAGCTCCCCTTATCATATCATTATCACTGTTATTTTCAAATTAGATAATCTGATTGTGCACGCGTGAATTTGAATTATTGTTTTATTTATTGTCACAATTCTAACTTGAATAATTATGCTTTATACTTTTAATATTGGTTAGTATTAAAGGAATCACTTTTTCGATTAATTGATTGATAAATAATATAAAACATACAATTTACATTTACATATATATAATATTTACATTAAATTTTTAATTTCCCGTTAATACCTACTCCCTCTAAACTATGATTGTAGTAAGAGTTAGGAGTCTATTACAATAATTAATAATTACATTTTAAATACTTATTTAAATCTAGGTATAATTTTAACTAATTAATAAAATAATAAAGTAAAAACAAAATCATTAAAATGGTTAATACTCGTAAATACAGACTGTTAACCAAAACTCAAGATGAGATCTAAACAAGACAGTACAAAAAAAAAAAAAAATGTTTAATGTAATAATATTATTGAAAGCAGCTGTATCTCGATTAATAAAACCTAACATCTTAAGAGCTTTCTTAGCACAGGTATTTATATGAGAAGCTTAAGACATATTGCAATCGAAAATCTTACATATTGTAGATAAGAAGTTGTGGAGGTAGGATATAGAGGAGAATTTAATGTATATGTCGTAGGTCATATGGAAAATTAAGTCTTTTTGCAAAAAAACTAGGCTCTTTGCAATGAAGTAGCCCGTTTGCGAACTAATTATGTTTCCAAACAACCTACTGTTTTTCCCAAAAAGACTAATATTCCATATGGCCTACAACATATATCTGTACGAAACGATAAACTAACGAAAAAACGATTTTGAGCAAAGTTCGGTTGATAGTATTGCTTTGTTAACAATATATATGTCATATTGTGATAAAATCATCACATATATATTTTCTTTAATAATATTTGTTTTATGTACCTAGTTTCCCGTTCTCCCGTTTTCTTCTGGTTTTCCAATATATTGAGAAAATTCCTAAGAAAATCAAAAACTGACTTCCCTAAAGTACTTTCCCAGTTAAATTTTCTTTTAGTAAAAGTGCTATGTTTGTAAATCGGAGCAATTTTTCTGGTGTAAAAGTTGTTTACAGATAGGAAAAAAAACATCATTGTAAAACTATAAACTTCGCATCATTCAGAATCTAAAAGTTACCAAGTATCAAGCATGCATAAATGTTGCATAGGTAATCTTTTTCCTACAAACATGCTCATACGGAGCAGTTCATCGCGCAAATATGTCTTTGAGCAATTACAATTTATCGATGATAATGAGATCATGTTCGCGTGCTCGGGATACCGTCCAAATAATAGGAATTTATGTGACACATGGCGTGAGCACACATCTTCAACTTATGCGAGCTCTCGTGTAGACGCGCCTTCATACAATCAAACATTTTTTAATGGCATAGCGACGTTATAATATTGTAATTACGACGGACTAGGAAAACAATTTATAACAAAAGTATAATATAAAGTATTGAAGAATCAATATTCATGAAGTAATGTTAGTTTAATTTTCGAGGAAATCAGTGTATAGGTACTAGCTATATAGATATAAATTATTATTTTTTAATCGACAACAATTATATTATAATATAATTATCGAATTTAAATCGAAGAGGGGAGAATTATAGATTATTTATTTAATAATATTAATATATTACTATGTTTGGTTATATAAAATTATGTAGGTAATAACAGTTTTTATTATTTTTTTTTTTTATAACATGGTCAGTTTTACAATTACGTGATTTTGTACGTATACAAAATAATATAAGAATAATAATATTTTGAGAGTTTGCGTTTTTGTCGTGTAGATATTCACTCAATATAATAATATAGTATATTTATAGTATCTACAATTTTCTATACGATAATATGGAATATCAATTATTGCGGCAGCTTCAGTTGTCTGAAATCGAAACAAATCGGTAAGTATTATATCAATTATGATATTTGAATACTATTAGACTAGGTCTGCCATTCGTTCCGATCAGGGCTGTATTTATACTTTTTCCACCCCTGGACATCACAATTTTACCACTTCACCGCTCCCCAAAAACCGCTCCCCTTTTTTTTGAGTAAAACAAAAATAGCCAAAAAAAATAAAATGTACTCTTATTTGTATACAAATATAATAAACAACAAAAATATTCAATTTTTTTTTTCAAATTTAACGTTTTTGAATTATTTTGAATGAACAAAAAATAAAACTATAAATTAAAGTTACTATAAACAAACTATTTCGTCCAAAATGTTTTCTTTTTGCTTTTAAACGGACAAAACTTTCAATAACTTTATCAAATTTTAAATTTGTAGTTATATCAGATTTAAGATTTAGTACATAAAATTCCCAATACAGAGCATTTTCCATCAATAATTTGTTTGTAATTAAATTTCGATTAATGCCACGATAGCTGCCTTAGTTTCACTAAGTTCCAAAGGGGTACCTATTAGTACAATAGCCAGAAAAAAAATTCGGGCTGAAGCCATTAATAATTATAATTATATTTAACTAATTTTTATAGGTACGTTACACTGGCACCACAACTTAAGCTATTTTCTTTTAACTTGGTTACTAAAGCCTAGAATAGTTTTGACCTTTCTAAATAGATTATTATAATGTGCGGGTGCTGGAGTAACGTTACGCCAGTACCTGTATGGGAAAAACGGTTTTTCTGGTACTTGGTTAAGGTTACGAATTCCGAATTTTTGGTTACGAATGATTACAAATAGGTTACTAAAGTAAGGAACCAATTAAAAAGAAAAGAGTTTAAGTTGAGGTGCTAGTGTAACGTACATAATTTTTAGATTGATAAAATGCACTAAAATAATCAAAATAATCAATAAATAAAAAAAATTCGGGAAGGGGACGTGTCTCCTAAAATTGTATGTCTCGATTTTTAACCTCAAATAAATGGCAGCCCTAAATTATATCTTGTAACGTTGTATACGGGTTGAAAATGGAATTTAAAAATAAACGACAAAATTCCTAGAGTTGTGTGTGTTTTTTTTCTTTAACTGTCATACAAAATAAGCATAGCTATTTAAAAAAAAAAGCCAGAACTAACACTGCTGTAACATTTTTTCGACTTTTTTTAGAAAAATAGCAAAGTACTACTGCCTTAGATATAATAATTAAATAATTTAATTATTTGTGTTAATTAAACTCTAATCTCAATTTAATATAATGTGATCGATGTAAAATTAATTTTGCTATATTGCCTTTCAGTTAGCCTAAGTCGGCATTCCTAAAATATGAATTTTGACATGCTCTTTAATATCTAAGGATCATGCTTGTGGATGTACATTACCCCAATCCTCTCTCAAATTGGATTTCAAAAGTGCTAATACAATTAATTAGTACTCAACTCCTGTGAGGCTGTAAATTACTGATCAGCTGTAAAAACTTGCAGCCAGGAGATCCTACCGTATACCCGTTCGGGGGAAAGTTAAATTTCTATGGGTAGAGCTTTGGTAACGTTAACCCAGCCCCACTTACCGTTCACTATATGGGGTGGTTAATCCACCGTAAGACTCTCATTATCTGGGAAAGTATTAACTTTTTTTGATATTTGTTTTAAAGAAAATTTAAGAAAAAAGCTGTTCTAAAATTTAACATTCATAATATTTTTTGTCACCCTAATTTTTGGGGGTGAAATGATTACCTACTTTTGATTTTCAAATAGCAACCTATATTACAAATTCCATAAATGGATGGAGTAGTAGTTAAAATAAATTTTGCTGTTTAAATTTTTAATTTTCGTTAGTCCATTGACGAGATATTCTACTTTTAAGTTTTTGATCGGAGGAGAGTAGTGGAGTAACTATTTGTGTGGCGGTATAGCGCGCGTGGTTTTAATAATGCCAAGCTTAATGGGCGCCCAGTTCCAATACATACAATAATTGTAATTCTAAACCGGTCCGACCTACAGTGTTTTAAAATAAAAAATACCCGATTAAAAGTAATTTTTTTTTTTCAAATTTTAATCATTGAATTTTATTTTAGTATAGTGACACTAATATTTTATATATTTTTTCTAGTTTAATGTAATTTAAATTTAAAATATATAAATACTTCAATTTTTATAATTTTTTTGCAAATTATACTTTATTTTGCCTAATATTTTAACAACTTATAAGTTAAGATTATAGTTGAAATAAAATGATAATGAATACACTAGATAAAATTACGTTTTAAGAACTACAATTATATGAAAAAGTAATTTTTTTTATTTTCACGTATAATTGTACTTTATATTACAAAAAGGACGGACATACTTCGCACGTGGGTGCAGCCATTGTTGTAGATGAAAAGTTGATAATGTAGGATACAGATGGGAATATAATGTATATTTGTAAGTAACGATAAACCATTGCTAATGAAAAAATGATTCTGAGCGGAGTTCAGTTGATAATGTTGCTTTGTCAACAAGACCTTATATAGTTTATTTCAAATTATGGTAAAATTATTACAAAAATATGCGTTTTCATGACAAAAATGATTGTTTAAAAAAGATTAAAATAATAAAAACTTAATAATAACAAAAAATAAATAAAAACGGTTGTCAATGACAACCTTATTTTTAATCTTTCAATCTTTTTCAACCTACAGACTGAGATTTAAAAAAAAAAAAATTATAAATAAAAAGAACATCATTGTAAAATTAATACATTCCTCAATCCTATCATTGCTGTGATAAGGAATTACCGTGTGACGATTGTGATTATTATTTAATATTAATTGTTTTTACACTTTTTTTTTTAGAAATTAAAATGGCTTTTACTAAGGAACTATTCATTGGATATGAATGTGTGATACATTACAATTTTTAGAATAATATTTTTTACAAAATGGTTATTTTTAAAATTATATAAAATTAATAAATAAAGTAATTTTTTTTTTTTGTGTGTTTCGGGTATGAAAATGAAAATTTAATTTTTTTCCAAATCAATATTCCTCTCGAAGACAAACCGATTAAAAAAAAATTGAAAAATATTTAATATTAATAGCTCTAGAAAAATACGTCGAACATGGTGAGACACACTGTATAAGCTTATATATTTAAAAATATTTTGTTTGTTTAAATTCAGATACAAATGATAACGTACTTAGTAAATGCCAAGGTTTTAAAATGGACTACACAATTGTATTAATCATCGACTAGTAATAGTTTACATAAATCATTGCCCATTGATAAATTATATTATTTATATAATTACTCATATGTTTGAATTTCTTGAGTAGAATTACTCATGTATAATATATATGTATACATATACAATGAGGTGTAATAAAAACTAGGTAAACATAAATTATGATAGGTATACAATAACCGAAGGTTAACGCAATGACGTACGTTCAATTTTACTCTGGAGGGGGTTAGTAAAATTAACACAGTTTTTTCCCAATAATCAAACACATAGTTATAATAAAAATAAAAATCTTTACAAAGTTCGTGGCAGTTAATTATTATTATTATATTATTAATACTATTTAGGTAAACATGCATAATACAAATTCTAGTCTCTTTTTATTATTTGATACAGTACCGTAGCCAGAAAAAAATTTCGGGGAGTGGGACGCTTAATTTTTTTTCTAGTTTTTGTTAAGCTAGAATAATATAAGTATCTATTATTTTATGACTCACTTATTACAAATAAAATATTTCATCTGTTGTTTAAAGAGTTATAACTACAGACTTAAAAGAGTAATAAAAAACCCAATAATGTACATATTTCAACAAACAAAATAATTTTATAATCATTTTATGCCCAACGATAACATGTAATATTAAATTATAATAGTTTATTTTTATAAAAAAAAAAAAAAAACTTATTTTCTAGATTGTGTTACTAATTCATTGATAACTTCTTTAATTGTTAAATGCATGTCTCGATGAATTGACAATAGTGTTTTAATTAAAACTGGATATTAGGATACATATAAATATACTTATCACCATTGCAAATGCCTAGAGCTTTTAACCTAGGTATCACGTCAATTGTTCGCTGAAAATAGTTTGCGTGGTGATTTTTCGTGTGACAATTGTTCGTGCGAAAATTATTCGAATACGACAATAAATGGTTTGTAAAAAAATTATAATAATTTTAGAGAAATGTCAAATGTCTGTACGTATCCACTATCTATTGAAATACTTTCAACCAGTAAAGTTTAATATGCATGTTAATGTATAAAACATGTATGCATAAGACATATGATTTTCATATACGAGTATATCTGCACCCCTGTCACTTTTTTGTATTATTTCAAAGTCATAATAATTTAATATAAAACAAAATACAAAATTTAAAATAAAATGAAACGGATAAAATACTGTTGAATGTTAACTATTTGAATGTTGCATGGGTTTGTATGATGTGAGTATTAGTATTGCAGATACCTATTATTAATACTATTCCATACCCCATTAGATAATCCACATAAAGTTCGATAACCAGGTGCGTTTATAAAAAAAATATTTCAGGGAGGTTTAAAATTGTACACTTTCATACTCTTATAATAAAATTGTTTACATTCTTTCAATCGTAGGATTATTTATTTTTCATTAAGAATGTTAATGTTTCGTAACATTCATTTTAGATTCTAAATAGAGCGAGGGATATATTGGTTTTAAAATGATATTTATCATTGAAATGGAATAAACCGAAAAAAAAGCGGAAAAATGTAAGAAATGTAGGTATTAGCTAAAAATAGTATGGCTTTTTTTTTCCTGTGGACAACTTTTCTATCAGCAATTTTGCTCCGATTTATAAAGATAGCACTTTTTTCGAAAGGAAATCTGACTGGCGTGGTACTTTAGGGAAGTATTTTTTTGATTTTGCGAAGAATTTTCCCAATAAATGAAAAAACCCAGAAAAAAATTTAGGAAAAACGAGATAACAGGTACAATATATTAAATAAATATTATTAAAGAACATATATAATGCTTATGTAATTATTTTACCTTTATCTGACATATATATTGTTGGGAAAGCAATACTATCAACCGGACTTCTTTCAGAATCGTTTTTTTGATGGTTTTTCGATGGTTTATCGTTTACAGGTACACATTAAATTACCTATAACAGTGGCTGCACCTATCTGCATTATTCTAAGACAACTCTTAGCCTTTTAGGTACTCATTACTAAATTTGACATTTAATATTGTTTTAGTGAATACAGCCTAAATGATAACGTAATTTATACTATTGGATAACAATAATAACGATGTATACTTACCTACTATCTAGTAATAAAATAAAAATAAAACCAAAATTGTATTTATCCTCCTTATTGATATAAACTATTTTGATACTTTATTAAAAATCTACTTTCATCATAATTTGCATGCAATTTCGAAAACATTTTTTCATTGAAAAAAAAGGAGGATTGAACCCCTTAAATCCCTCCCCCTTGTACACCGGCCTATCTATAACATTAAGTCATCGATAAGATTTTAATTTAATATTGTCACTGGCAGACTGACGTATAGATCATGTTCGAATTCAATTTTCGCGCGAACAATATTATCGTACCCATTCGAATACTTTTTGCATGAAAAATTGTAATTGTAATTATTATTATTATTCATATTACTTCCTGTATTTTTTAAATTATTCTTATACTGTACACACATATTTATAGTTCACTTTATATCTACAACTGTTATATTTTTACTTAAATTTCTGAAAAAGAAGATTTTTTCTCCGTAAATAAATAAATAAATAAAATAAATATGCCGTACTCGAATAGTTTTCGACGAACAATTGACGCATATCTAGCTAATATTATATGATAGGTACTGGTTTTAGTGATTTGTGATACATAAATATTATATTATATATACATTGTACATAATGCCGTTTTCGCGAATTTTCAGCACGTGTACAGCCACGACCGATTCCGACGGTTTCGGACACGTACTAGTGAAGTCCAATAAGACGTTGGGTTTGTTCAAAAAATGTTCGGCTTGTAAGTCGGCCAAGTTATGGCCGTGGTCCGTCATGGTGAAATGTGTCGGTAAGTCTTCACAGAAACTGCAGAGAAAATTTTTTTTTTATGAGTTACGCTATTTTCAATGTTTTAGATTCCGAGTGGAGTGAAGAAGCTTATGGTTTTACAAAGATATTTATTTTATTTTTTTTGGTTCTGTGGCCTTTTTTTCTCCTAGAGATCTTGCTCAGATTTTCATGTGTAAAAAGGCACTTTAGGAAGGCAATTTTTCGATTTTTTCAAGATTTTTTTTTCCGCGGGAAAGTGCACGAAATAAATAAGTATATAATAACAATTTTTTTTTTATCTGTGGGCAACTTTTCTACCAGCAATTTTTCTCCAAGTTATGATGATAGCAATTTTCTTAAAGGAAATTTCACTGGGGAAGTACATTAGAGAGGTCGTTTTTCGATTTTGTCAGGAGATTTCCTGGCAAATGTAAAAAACCGAGAAAAACGTAGGAAAACCGGGAAAATCAGTACAACATTAAACAAAATGAAATAAAATATATAAAGCTTACTTAATTATTTTACTATAATATGGCATATATATTGTTGACAAAGTATCACTATCAACTGAACTCCGATCCGAATCGTTTTTTCGTTGGCAATAGGTTTAGCGGTGCTTACAGATAGACATTAAATTCCCTTCTGTATCCTACCTTCCCAACTTCCCCTCCAACAACAGTGGCTGCACTCATTCCCATTATCCTAGGACAGCTTTTTTGTTTTCGCGCTGTTGAAATAATATGACTATTCGTATGCCCGGTCGCAGGATGCAAGGGTGTGTGGCACGAACGGTGCGCGGAACAGCGGTCGTCGTGGTGCGGGGATACGGCCAACGACGGCGATTGGCTGCAACGAATTCCTGAGTACCCGGCTCCCGCGGCAACCACTCTACCGCCGAAACCGACGGGGGTTCAGTTGCGGAGCAATACTGAGAATCGTGGCGGCGGCGCACCGACGTTTTCTAATACCCGATGCCGCAGCGACGTTTTCGGGGGTAGCAACCGACCACCGGTGGCGGGTGTGGCGGGAACGGACGTGACCGGGCGATGGTCGGTTTACGCGTGTACGGCCGCCGAAATCGAGAACGCCGTACTGCGCCGCAACGGCGTCATCATGGGGGTCCGGGCTTTGCGCGCGTCCGATTGTGCGCGGCCGTTAACGGTCGCGAGGGATGATGCCCACAACGACGGTACTGCGTGAACGTCCAAATAGCCGTGCACACGCGCATCTCAATAACTGCTACAGGCGACACAATAATGTCATCGCCGTCCGTGTATCGCTATATACAATACAATGTTATAATACTATAAGGCCGGGTTGCACACACGTTCTGTAAACATATTTTATAGGCGCTTGTAAATTATAATGGCTCTGTAACATAATCGTAACATGTTTTGTACAAAAAAAAATGTGTAATGCATCTGTAAATTAAAATATAATGATAGCAAACATGTTTTAGAAAATAACCATAATACAAGTTTTGATATCAATGCAGACTTAGAAATATTAAACACCTAAAATAACATTAAACAACAATAAAGAAAAATAATTTTAATAATATTTTTAATTTACAAACCAATTTTAAAAATAATATCTTATATAAATCCATTTTAGATCATAAATAATATCCAAATAATTTATATTCCTTAACATATCTATATCTAATAATCACTAATTTTAAGTAATCTCTCCTACCTATTAAAACAATTTTTTTTTATATTCTATGTAAAACGCTGAATTTGAATAATTTTTATTTTTTTTTCTGTGTCTTATATTCCTCCATTTATATTTTCATATTCAGTCGCGTTTTACTTTTTGACTGTGATTTACCTGATGAATTTTTTATTCGAAGCTGGTCGTACAGTGCATATATCTTAATACTCCAGGTGATTTATTAGTTAATTATTTATTAATCAACTAATTTAATTTCTACACATAAATTATTTATTTATGTATTTATTTACGAGTACCTATTAATCATTCAATAATTTTGTTTTTACTTTATTATTTTATTATCTATAATCAATGATAATATGTACCAAAATAATATCGTGTTAGCCATTCTGTAATTCTGTACATTTTCACAATATGTGAACCACCTCCTTCCCTTTCCCCATGTGTTTCGGCCAGACTATAAACCAATATTATAAACTACCCTCACTGGCGTTAGGTGGCGCTGTCGCGGAGCCCCCCCCCCCGGCTCGTCCCGCTGTACGTGTTGCTGCGGGCCGGACAACTGATAAGACGCCGCAAAATCATTTCAATGACAATATCATCACAGTCAGTCTAGATTTACCGGTACGACAATTTGGCATTACTGCTGTTCTCGCGTCCGTATAGATGTTCCGCTCTCGTGTCCGTTCACTAACTGACAAAAGCGTATTACACAGCTATCGCACCGTTATACTGATTTCAATAATAATAAAATTATCGTTAGTGAAACCGATACGGCAATACAGTTCTCACGTCTGTTCGTTACCGAAGAAAGCGTATACCACAATTGATGCACCGCTACACTGATTTCAATAACAATACTATCATCACCGTCTGTGAGTCCACTACGTCTGTACAAGTACTGTTCTACAGTTTAACTACAAAACGATTTTTTTAAATTTATATTTTTCTTCAAAATGTATGTTTTCGCATGTTTTATTAGATGGTACTTTCAAAAAAGTCGCTTAAACTTCCCTTGGAAGTAATAGTAAAAAAACTTAAAAATGCTCGATTTTTAAAAATCGTGATTTTAAGTTTAAAATACCAACTACATTGTTGGTATTTTAAATTTTAGGATATTTTTTTTTGTATTTATAAATGTATTTTTATGCTCAACATTTTAATGAAATCAGAATTTACCTATCGTAATTACTTTTTATCAGGCTTTTTATATTATATAAACAAACCACGTAGTACATATAATTATAAATTTATTTCAAACATTTGCATTTTAAAATAACAAAATTAAAAAAAAAAGTCCAATGAGAAAGGGATGGGGGTGTCTTTATGTGTTATTATAAACCGCATGCACCTAATTTCACTAAAATTCAAAGGGTGCAAGACTAAAATTTACATACTTATATAATAAAGTAACTAATAAATAAAAAAAATCCAGAAGAAGTATATTTAATAATATATATTATTATAAATGCTCGTAAGTAAAATGGGTCACAAAGACTATAAATGATCATTAAAGAATGGATTTATATGCACTTAAAATCCATAAAAAGCGCTTAAAAATATCAAAAAATCACTTAAATATATTTAAATGAACAATAAAGAAAAAGAAGTTTAAAAGTTCCCTAAATTAGAACCACTAGAGGTGGGACTAAAACCACTCTACTACTATTACTTTTTTAAATATTTTAAAGTTATTTTTAAACGATTTAAGCGCTTTTTGCTGTTTTTAAATGCATTTAAATCTTTTCCCTAATGATTATTGATAGCATAGCAACAATTTCCTCGATCATGTATTTATGTAGTATCACCATTAATCTATTTTGTGGTATCACAATTCCCATTTACAAACGGTGAATCACTTGTACGAAAAATGATAAGAGATGTTTTCGGAAATCCGATTTGGTCGTATATTAAAAAACTGCGCATGAAATAAAATACAACCCGACGTAGTTTTGCATAACAAATCAGGGCTTATTTTTAATTAATGGGAGTACAAAATGATAGTATTACACCTCAAAAAAATTTAAGGGGGTGCACTCCATGCACCCTTCCCCCTAGATTTTTCCCATGACAAATCGAATGAAAAAATTCTAAAAAGTCAATTTTGAGTTACTTTAATATATAACTGTTCGAAATAACTTTGTAACTAAGTTATATAAGTAACTTATTAACAATAACATAAAAAGTAAATACGATAAGTAAATTCTGATTTCACAAAATTTTTGAGTATGAACATATTGAGTATAACATTTATAAAACAAAATTTCTTTAAACTCAAAATTGAGCATGCAAAAACATAAATTTTGAAAAAAAATCGTTTGGGACATAACATGCATTTATGTTTTTTTTCGTGTTGCAGCATTCACTTTAGTGTTCCGTAATCATGTCCGTTCATCATCCGACGAAATTAACCGACGAGTCAATTACGAAAAAGAAGACTCTTCCCTCGGGAGAAAGGAACGCAAGGAATAAATGTTGTCAAAACAAACACCAGGAAAAACACGATTGTTCTCTTCAGAATACACCAATGGTCAAAGGTCACGAAAATTATGTATCTCCTAAGGAAGCGTTTGACAGTCATTATTGTGGGATAAAGAAGACTACCACGAAGCCTCCCCCGCCGGGATTTCCACCGTTAGAAAAGAACGCAGGGAATAAATGCTGTCAAAACAAACACCAGGAAAAACACAATTGTTCTCTTCAGAATACACCAATGGTCAAAGAATACACCAATGGTCAAAGGTCACGAAAATTATGTACCTCCTAAGGAAGCGTTTGACAGTCATTATTATGGGATAAAAATAACTACCATAAAGCCTCCTCCGCCGGGATTTCCACCGTTAGAAAGGAACGCAGGGAATAAATGCTGTCATAACAAACACCAGGAAAAACGCTATTGTCATTTACACAATAGACCAATGGTCAAAGTTCCCGAAAATAATTCATCGCATGGGGAAGTAGGCAACTGTAATTATCTGGAGCAATACTTAGAAAAAACTGGGCAACGTGTCCCACCTACCACTAAAGTCATTTACCACGATCACCATTTGCATTCGCCGAAGTCATCGCCGCTGCCTTTATCGCCCCCACCCCCGTCGGTTTCAAATTCTTCGCACACATGTACCCACGACTACCAAAGAATCGTCAAAGCCCAGAAAGCCAAAGCTGATAATAAAACACCGGAAGACATTGAGGCCGAAAACCCATTGTGTGCCGAGGTACGGCGCATTGGTGACCTTTTTTTTAATCGAGTTAGAAAGGAAGACGAAAAATATATTTGTGAATCGACTGTGGCTCTGCTTAAAGGTACTAAACAGTATATATGCCTGTGTTATCAAAACTATTTATCAAACCATGGGAAATCCACTATAGCACGTAAGCTTGAGAGTCCACGTGAGCGAAAACAACGACCATCATTCGTGCATTATAGTGGACGCTTGGCTCGGATGTTTCGGAAGGACGATGGCGAGATTCGGGCTTATTCAGTTATCTCAATTAGTTCAAACAAACTCAATAATCCCACCCACAAACTATGTGGTAAGAATGTTTGTCAAAACTGTTCTCACCAACATTGAATCTTAAACAGCGTTTATAAGATATCGTTGTCGATTTCAGCCATAAACTCAGTTAAAAAATTACATTAACGAAAGTGTTTATGGTGGTGAAAACTACCATAAGTGTCTGACGTATTCTCTACTGCCAGTTTAAAAGGAAAAAAAATGTATTTAAGTATTTCTCCAGGTAATAATGTTGAAACACTTTCTCAGATAATAGACAATTTTTAAAAGTGTAACTACGATGTACTCGTATATCAGTATTTAGTGCAAAAATATTGGTATCGGTGACTGCATTTATTTTGTATGTCAGTCGCTAACGATCATCAATCGTTATGTACAGTTGATGAAGTTTTATTAATAAATTGTATATACTTTTGCTTATTTAAATTATATCAATAAATAATTTGCTATGAATAATGTTAAGGGGGTTGAAAGCGGTAATTTTTTTTGTCTTTGTTTACATACGTGCAACATAGTAATTTAGAGATTTTTTAAATTACTTCCTTTTTTAGGATTTTGGGGATAAAATAAATAATATAGAAAATTCGATTTCAAGTAGACTTGACAATAAATTCAAATCCATTACAGAATTCTTATCGGTTCCATTGACTAATCGGTACGTTGGAATATATTAAGTCTAAATTCCTATGTTGTTTGTGTGTAAGACATAAAACCACCACTTCTAATCCCCTTAGTAATCCTAGACTCTACGTATATTTTTATACTCTGTAAATGTAACCTATTCCGAATTTCGGTTTATATAATGTCAATTCTGTTTTTATAAAACATATTTTGTTTTACATATTGTACTTTGTTTAGTTTAATCATAACAATAATACCTACTATGAGTAACGAAACAATTGAATATTGAATCTGTTTTTATTAAACTTTATTCGGACAAAGTACATAGCCCAATATTTTTAATTTAATTTTTTTAATTATTTTTAATTAATTATATTTTGTAAATTTTTCAAATCAATAATTTCAAAGTTTAAATCGGTTGGTCACTTTAATTTGCATAATATTGTAAACTCATTGCTTTTGTCATATATGAGTAAGTCCATGTTTTATTAGTCATTTTGTTAGAGTTCGACTTTTTTTTTTTCATTTGAACTCTGTGTTATAATAATTAAATATGTTGATATATGGTATTGTAAAAAACTCTTCAGCACAAAACTTGTCAGAGAGAACCAATAATGTACATTTTCTATTTATTTAACTACATATTATGTATGTATGTTTGAATTGTACCTGTTTTTATTTATTTTATTCATTAATGAGAATTTATCATTAACAAAAGCGGGCTTATACCCGTATTAATTAATTTATTTATAAATTAATTATTTCTATACTTTGTTTTTTATGATTATGTATTAAATATATGTATATTATACTTTTGATATAACAACATTTTTGATCAGTTATATAATACTATACAATTTCCTATTTAGGTACATTATTACCTAGATTTTATTATAAATAATATAATAAGAGGTATATTTTTAATTATATGTAAATATAACAATTTAAAATTTGAATAAGTAATTTGGGTGGTATTACACCTTAATGGCTAAGAATATCTATATAAAAGTTGTAACTGACTGTAGTAAAGATTGTGTACTTGACAATTAATGTATAAAACTGTGATGTTTTGTTTTAATTGTTTTCAAACTAACTATACCTAATTATCCACATACTTATTTTGTAATGCTTACATAAGTTTACTTTATAAACATTATAGTAACCTACAAAAGAATACTTAAATAGATATGTAATGTCATAATAATATCATTATTAAGATTATCATTTATGAAATATGTGTATTACATAGAATGTTCCACAATTTGACAAATGCAATAACTTTTGTCTACATAATATGTTTAATTTTAATTTTTTAATAATTATACTTTATTTATATTTATATATACTCTATATTAAAAACATACATAGCCCTGCTCTCCTAGTTCCTCTATTTTATATTTTTGAAAACTAAAAATCAAAAAAAGACAAATATACTTCGCACATTAGGTGGATCACTGTTGTAGATGAGAAGTTGGAAAGGTAGGATATAGATAATGGGAATTTAATGTACATCTGTACGCAAAGATTAATTATTGCTAATGAAAAACGATTCCTGCACGGGTTGTAGCATTTCTTTTATAACAATATATATTTATAAATGTAACATTACTACGGCTTGAGTCTCTAGGTGCACCTAAATTCCTTTGTTTTGTACCTATTACCTGTTTTACACAAAAATTGATAGTGGTCTAGAATAGTCAATGGTCTAAAATGTAAATTGGCATGAATAAAATCTAATTTAGAAAGTATGATACAATATTAGTCAAATAATAAATTTGTAATAAATGCTATTTTTATATGGTTATATAATTTGAAGTTTGATTAAAAACATCATAGTAATTAGTAAAATAGATTTATGATTGAAAATATATATAATTTCATTACTTCGATCTATCACTATTTATTTAGTTTGTGTTAAACTGCTATTGCCTACGGATCAATTATTTTAAAAATTGATTAATAGTAATAGTTATATTATAAAATGTACTTAAAGGTAATTAATATTTAAACATATATTTATATTCTAAAATGTGATTTAATAATAATTAAAAGCTAAGTATTTTATTTATTAAAATAGCTATAACTAAAAAGTAACACTTGGCCAACATATTAATTAATTAATTCCAATGACTTTGGTTTCCCTTTATTTGCTTATGTTATTTTGGATATCATTTAAAGCTGGTTCCAGTAGCGCTATAGAATTTAAAAATGCAACAAGTATATGTTAACGAATAACGATGTTATTGTATATGTAATATAACTTATACAAATATTAAATATTGTGTTTTACAAGTAATTATGTTGTAAATAAGTTAATGTTAATAAATGGAATAGAGCATCATTGTAAAAATATAAATTTATGTGAAAATTAAAAAAAAATCCTTCTGTTCCATTATTTAAGGAGTTGATTTCAAAATTGAAAACGAATTTGAATTCAGCGCCCTTCAAAATGTATTGTTAGATGTGAAATATGACAGTTTTGTGAAACTTAAAATCACCCCTACTACCATCTTACAGTGGTTGATTTAAAAACTAATAAAAAAAAATTTCATTCCACGTATTCAAAAGTATAAGAATTTATTTATTGCATGACTTTTAGATGTTATATTTAAGAGGTTTTAATTTCATGTAAACTAAATATTCATTTCAAACCACTGTGTGCGACGTGCTTTTGTAAAAATAATTTTTGGGAAATAGTTTGAACTTCTGGCATGACCTGTGACCACAGGTACGTATCACCACTAAAATACAACAGACATAATATAAGATTGTTCAAAACAAAACAAAATTGTTCTTATAAAATCTTGGATGCCTAACCATCTTATAAAACTCATAACACAAAAAATAAATGATTTCCTAGGATAATGAAGACGGATGCAGCCACTGATATAGGTAATTTAATGTATATTTGAAAGCAACGATAAACCATTGTTAACGAAAAAACAATTCGTTGATAGTGATGTCAATAATATATATGTCATATTGTGGTAAAATAATTAAATAAGCATTATATATTTGTTTAATATAGTACCGATTTTCACCTATTTCATGCGTTTTCCCTTGTTTTTCTCCAGTTTTTTACATTTGCAGGGAAAACTTTTGGGAAGATAGAAAAATGATCTCCCTAAAATACTTTCCTAGTCAGATTTTCCTTTCAGAAAAAGTGCGACCATTGTAAATCGGAGCAAAATTGCTGGTAGAGAAATTATACACAGAAAAAAAAGTAAAGTAAATAAATATATGAATAACAATTTTATATATAAAAATAAAATAAATAAATGAAACAATGCGTCACCTGGAGTATTATAATAAATATACTATATGACCGTTTCAAATTAAAAATGCATCATTCATTTTAGTCGGTAATTTTTTGATTTTCCAAGCAGTTTTCCTAATATCTGAGCAAAACCAGGAAAGAACATAAGAAAAACGAGAAATGTACGAAATTAATGCTTTTATTATCTCATCAACTTTTTTATTTATTTTAATTAAGTTTAAAATATTCGTACAGACTTCAAATTTGGACAGAAAACTTATAATTGCCTTTTCTAGAAGTAGTCAAATTTTCAAAACATTTAAGCCATTTTTGAGTGAGTACTCTATATTCTATAGTTTATTTTTTACGAAAACAACACCCAGTGTGCAAAGATATATTCCATACATATGCATATGATGTTATACGGGAACATTACATTTTAAGTTGAAGTAATGTTGTTGAAATATGTATGCGATTGCTAATGCTCATCGCAGCAGACACTCAGAAAACATCGCATAGATGTTCCAATGTAATGTTTATATCACATAAAAATGCAACAACTCGACAATAATCCCAAATAACAAACAAAATATTAAAAATACGAGAAATAAAAACGCAAGAAATCTGAATACGCCACCGGGTATCGACGCTAGGGTGTATACTTATGGATAACCTCACGTGAACCTGGAGTCGTTGGACGGCAATCACAATTTAATTAAGATAAATTAATTTAATTAATTAAAACTTAACACCTGTGTGCACTAAGATAAAAAATGCTAATTTTTTTAATTAGGAAAATAAAAGGTTAAATTACTAAGTGATACATAGCTGCTAAAAGTCGGAGCTAGTCTAGCCATTCGAGAAAGATCCTCGAAAGAAGTTGTTGGTATGTGCAGGATTCTTGACAGAATGTTTGTCTTGGAGTTTTGTCGAAGGATTAAGAGGCTTCATTTTCAATTAGAAAAAAACCGTTANAAATCGAACACGAGTGATTATAGCTGCTAAAAGTCGGAGCTAGCTATTCGAGAGAGATCCTCGAAAGAAGTTGGTGGAGCGTAGTTGTTGCTGTGTGTAGGATTCTCGACAGAGTATTCGTTTTGGGGTTTCTAGAGGGATCAAGACGCTTCATTTTCAATTAGAAAAAAACCGTTAAATTTTATGTGTTAAAATAAGCCAAAAAAAAAGGTCAACCATAAAAAAAATAGTGTTATGCGTAGATTCGAAATTTGTATTGAAATAATTGTAACGGTATATAGTGTGAAAGAATGATGACGGCACGGCGGTATCATCAAAGGGCCGATTGATGTTGTGTATTTATTGCTTAATTTTATATCNGAAAGTAATGAATCGGATATTGATTCTTCTCGAGTGATAGAAAACCACTGGAATTTGTATGCTTAAAACGATGGAGCAGACGGCAATCGCGTCAATGTCGATATAAAATAATTAATACTCGAATTGTGAAAAGAAGACAATATACAATAGTATGATTGAGGCGGCAGTGTCCTCAAAGGGCCGTAGCAGATGGAATGCAGTTCTGTTATATTTGACACATATTTAAATTATTTTGCTTGTAGATAAGCTTGCATCCCTCTCGAATAGCGAACGATCCGTTAGATTTATTAAATTATTTACCTTTTGTGAAATATCAAGTACTCGGCCATATTTGAATCTTTTAGTTACATTTTTGTAATGATATAAATAATAAATAATTATACAGTTATAATATTATGTTACGCTCACATAACATTACAGAATTCAGACGTTACATTTGAGGGAGGAAAATTCAAATACTGATTTTTGGAATTTTTAAGTGTAGTTAAAGCGGATATTTTCAAATACTTAGATTTTTCACAATATTTAAGGAGTAACCTGTGGCGATACCAACATAGTTTTTTCAAATAACAACCTATATTAAAAATTCTACGGATAAACAGAGTATTACTTTAAATACATTTTGGTATCAATATTTTTGATTTCCGTCTCCTCTTTAACGAAATATTTCACTTTTAAGTTTAGGTAGAGGAGAGTAGTGGACCACTAATAATACGCCGCGTGCCGTGCCGCCACACAAATGATACTCCACTACTCATCCGGCATACTCCTTAAATGTTGTAAATAATCTAAGTATTTGAAAATATCGGCTTTAACTACACTTAAAAAATCCAAAAATCAAAATTTGAAAATATACAAAAGTTTAATCAAAAAAATTGGGTGAACACGCTTAGTGGACTATACCTCATTCATAAAAAAAACATGCAAATGCATTAAATTCACAGCCCTGGTCATCAGTGATAGTGGAAAATTATTATACTCACACAACTTAACTACATTAAAATTTTCATTTTTTGATTACCAATACTCTCGAAATTTAATATTATACAGCGTTTTTCTCTCCGTGTTAAATAAATAGCGTCCATCATTATTACGCCGCGATCGGAGACTAAACTAAAATGTGCAAGACAGTTCTTATAACTTTATAAGGTTTATCAATTATCGGCGGAAAAATTTAACAAACATAGTGTTAAATTAAAAATATAGTAATAAAAATTAAAGCTTGTCCCACACGACTCATGTACTTGGCGAGCACAGCAATTGCAATTATAACGTATTATTAGTAACAACTGATGGGAAACCACGATTGAAAATAATCGTTACCTTTAAAACACCCTGTACACTCAAAACTGTACCTACAAGCATATTTCCACATTTCACGATTTTGTGCGCAAACGAGTCTCCACCGCATAGTGAATCACCCAGTATGTGACTTGTTCTCCGAGATTCGTGTTGATGACTGGTTTATTTGTGTCGTCACACAAAAGCTGTTTTAATATTTTTTAGGCTTCGTAGACTTTTAGCGACAAAATACTCATAGATCGGTCAGCTAGTGTAAAGACGGGTACACACGAGCGCGCCGAACCTGTAATGCAACGTTGCACACGCGGCGCGCTCGTTAGAGTGGACGGTACTTGAAACACGCGCCGCGCCGTTACTGCAACGGCGTGGAGTGAACAGCTTTTTGCTGGTTTTTGCGACGAACACAAAAGGATTGTTCGGCGCAGTGTTTTTATTGTTTCAATCGTCGTTAAAACACGCACGATTCTTTGACTCTGAACTATATATGAAAATGTTCGCAGCAAACTGCGCGCTTTGACAGTGGATCATTGGCGCAGTGCGTATTCGTAATGAGTTAAAAATTACTCCGCGCTCCGCGTGTCACGACGCATTACAGGTTCGACGCGCTCGTGTGTACCCGTCTTAATACTTAGTCAATATCGAAGTTGTCGAATATTAATACAATTTATATTTAGAAAAAAATTATAATAATAATAAAAGAGCTGTTACTGGGGATGAGAGCTGCCACTGTTGTAGGTGAGAAGTTGGGAAGGTATGATACATACATTTATTTTATTTATATCTGTAAGCAACGATAAACAATTGACGAAAGACGATTCCGAGCGCAGTTAGGTAATACATAATTTGAAGTACCGTATTTTTTTGCAATTTTTGTTTAAATTTGATTTCAAAACGTTTATTAAAAAAAAAGTCATCCGATGATTTTGAAAATTTATCCACGTCCAGGCAAGTCCAATATAAGTTTAAAGTCTATACGTGTATTTATAACCGAATTACAGCAAAATAACTCCCAAAAATTAAAATTCCTTAAAAGCTCAAAAAAAGGCACAAAAGTTTTGGAGATAATACCGTAAGAAAGTAAATTAAAAGGAAACAAGAATAAAATAAAGAAAAAAAATTAAACAATTTAGTGAAACCTAACCTAACCAATAGCTTTCTCGCTACACTCGGAATCTAAAAAACCAACGTATAATATACAGGTGTGATATTGGCTCAAACATATAACTTAATATTCCGTAGGCCTGTGTAGGTGGTTTCGCAATGTGTGCCGTAAAGAAAATGTTCCGTTCGTTAGGGTAGGTTAGGTTCATTAATTAAGAATCAAATTGTTGACTACCTAGATTTACCTATGTCTCATGAATCTTTTTATAATAAATTATTCAATCATTAAAAATTCAAAAAAACTTAATATTATCACTGTTATGTTAAACCACGAATACAGCGATAGATAATATCACAATTAGTGGTTACTGGTCAGTTTGATTCAAATATTTATTGGTTACTTAATGATAATTCGGTTATAGCATTTAGTTAAATAAAGCCCAGAATGAGAGTAAATCTCGTTTTCAGACCACGGGCCACCAGGTGTGCCGACCTGTGTAATATTCAACCACGTAGTACGTATAGATAGAGATGGCCGGTAAACAAACATCTGCTTGTATTCTATAGAATCTTCTAGAATCATCTAGAAACCTCGGTACTGCACATACCGTGTGAACACATCTGCCGGTGTTTGTTCGGTCGCAAACAATACAGAAAAACCAATTCAATCTAACAATATAATATAATAAATGTATATATGTATTTTTTTTTCGGGATTTCAATAGGGCGGAAATTTCGACCCCGGCACACAATAAAATGATCATTTATCGTTATCGGAGGGTCGCGTATAGTCCGTAGGATTAGTCAATGGCGTCAAAGGTGACGAGGGTCGATGGGTATTTGGAACACGTCCGTATACAACGACGTCGCCATAATATATCATTCTATTTCATGTCATTATACGTAAACCCGAAAAAAAAAAATTACAACAGAGACGGTTTTTTCTTTAACATGTTTACGGCCTTATAGAACGAATAATCGTTGGGCATTTCTTATTGTGCGTTGATAATGCGCCATTTTTATCGACGTTGGTATATCTTCATGACGTGTCCAACCGTCGTTTATAATACCTACCTATACCTATACGATTTGTTACATTGTGCCCGCAGCTGTATAGCAATTTTTTGGATTTACAATAATATAATTTATATTATAAACTACTACCTGCGAGTGTACACATTGAAACAAATAATGGTACGACCGTTGTCAAACGGAGACGGTACAATATTACTGCATACTATACCTAAATAATATTAATTTTTTTTATTTTCTCAAAGAAAATGTGTGTTGTACTGTACACCATGTTTTCCAGATGCTATAGATAATAATCAGTCAGTATTTAAATATTGCTTGTTAATTGTTTAATGCACGAACTTAGAGACAAATAAACGTAAAACTGAATTGTGTTTGATAAATTTCCAATTCGAAAACGTATCGTGGTTCTTTAGATTATAATATTCTTATATTCTTATATCTATAATTTGTATAATATTCTTTAGGAATAATTTTTGAAAGTTTTATTTTATATATCGAAAATACAATTAATTTATATTAAAATGTTATTAACAAAATTAAGTTTTATTTCCAATATATTTTAGTACAGAACGTAAAGAATCGTAGGTTAGGTTCAAAATAGAAATCTGTCTAAATCCATTACAATTCTGTCAGTTTTTTTCAGGGTAATTCAATAGACTAAAATACCTATCAACTCCAATTCAACCTCTTGTATGAATGAAACTGCAGTTCAGTAGGGTTAGTTTAGGGTTTATATAGTGAATAAGTAGAGAGTTCTAGTGAAAAACAATTTAAATATTTTTTCGTGTGTCCTATATTTCGACATAATAAAATACTATTTTTATTTAGATGAATATAATATGTTATATGGTATAAACGCGCCACTCGCGCCACTGGTATCACATATCAGTTTACGTAGGACATGGGTATATTATACTATAATTTTATTTCTATAATTTTTATCAAGGATTTAGGACTAAATAGATAGGTATACAGTAAACTACAAATAGGTAGTACATTTTAGATTCTGAGTGAGTGTAGCGAGGAATGTATTCGTTTTAGAAGATGTTTTGTTGTTTTTTTTTTTTTTGTGTGAACACTTTCTTCTCCGATTATCAAGTATAGCACCTTTTCTGAAAGAAAATACTCTCTGTGTGGTACTTTAGAGAGGCAGTTTTTTGAAATTATCATTAATATACGAGATAAGGAAAACTAGTTCTTTAGGTTTAAAAAGATTGTAAGGTTAAAAAGACGTCCTAGGATAATATAATGTATACTTGTAAGCAACGATAAACCATTGCTTACGAAAAAACGATTTTTAATGGAGTTCAGTTGATAGTGATACTTTGTCAACAATATAAATGTCATAAAATAGTAAAATAATTAAATAGGCTCTATATATTTTCTTTAATAATATTTGTTTAATGTTGTACCAATTTTCTCAATTTTTCTACGTTTTTCCAGTTTTCCTACTTTTTTCTCGGTTTTTTACATTTTCCAGGAAATCTCCTTATAAAATCGAAAAACGACCTCTCTAATGTACCTCCCCAGTGAAATTTCCTTTTAGAAAAATTGCTATCATTATAAGTTGGAGCAAAATTGCCGGTAGAAAATTTGTCCACAGAAAAAAAAAATCGTTATATTATACTAATATATTTCGTACATTTTCCCATTTTTCCGCCGTTTTTTTTTCGATTTTTCGCATTTGATGAGAAAATTCTTCAGAAAATCGAAAACCAAACCCTTTAAAGTACTTTCCCACAACGATTTTCTTTCAGAAAAATTGCTATACTTGTAAATCGGAGCAAGATTTCTGGTATAAAATGTGCACCTAGATAAAAAAAAAAAATAAACGTCTTTGTGAAACCATAAGCTTCTTTGTTCCATTCAGAATTTAAAATAAAATTTCGTAAAATGTTTTAATATTTACAGTTTTCATCGTCGTTCTCTTCTAAAAAAAAAAAAATGAAAAAAAATGTTGTCTCGTCCATACGTGTATCTAGAAAAAAACGTCAAATGTCGATAAGGAAAGTTTTCGTACTAATGATACTATTTTACATTTGTTGATATTGAGGCTCAAAACCATTTTAATAACACTAATCATTTTAATTATGAAAAATATCTTGTAATTAAATACAATCATGAATAAAATCAATTTTTTAATCAATATTGTTGACACAGTACCACTATCAACTGTATTCCACTCAGAATCGTTCTTCGTTAGCAATGGTTTATCGTTGCTTACAGATATACAGATATAAATTAAATTCCCGTTTGTATCCTACCTTAGTAGGCTGCACCCACGTGCGAAGTATGTCCGTCTTTTTTTTTATTTTGGTTTATTTTGGTACTCATAAACTCGAGTACATGACTTACAGATTATATATTGTTATTGTTATGCTAAAGTATTATGATATTTATGAGTATTTATGTTTAATTTAAAGCTGCCCGAGTATTCAACTGAATTTTTTTTCTCGTATCTCAATGACACGATTTTTAAACTGGATTTGAAGAAAAAGAAATAATACTCATCAGTAAAATTCGATAAAAAAAAAAAACATAACTCGCTCAACACTCGAAAATATAGGTATATCATACTAGAGGAGAATATTTTAGTACCCTTCCTCCACCCGTTAATACTAAATTAATACGAGTATTAATAATATGTATATTTTAATATTGTAATGATAATATAGTCACTACCGCATAAAACGCGAAAGGAATCGCCGGACGGCAGCGTCCAACATGGGACCCTGGTATACGATCCAATTCAATGGGCGGATCTACTCGCTGCTACCGAACGCAATAATAAGCCTCGCCCACTCGACGAGTGTTGAACTCGTTCACACGACCGGACTACTTTTCAGTAGCGTGATTTGGGTTAGGACTATGAAAGGGGGAGGGGGGTGACGGACAATTTTTTTAAAATTGTAAAGAACAAACCAGGCTATGAACTTTATTAGCTAAACATTTTTTTTTCAGGGAGGGGGAGGTGTGTACAATTTTAAAATAATAAAAGTCATCACAAGTATATAATATTGTCTTACATTTAAATAGGAAAATTAATAAGTTACCTAATCTAACCTTAAATAGAGGTGTGGACAATGCTAAATTTGTGGGGGGGGGTGCAGGGAAACGAAGAACATAAACTAATTTTTCAGATATTTTACTATACCTCTACTATTTGTTTGAAGTGGAACTCACGGGGACGCAGAGGAAAATAAAAGAAGGGTGAATATTAACATAGTACCTACCAGAGAAAAACTAAAAACTAAAAAACCTAGAAAATAATTTACTTATATAATAAATAATAAATAATTAGTTTATGTAATTAAAAATAGTTCGATGATTTAATTCGCATAATTTAAGTAACAAAATATAATTTATTCGAATATCGGTCGTTGTTTCAGCACATTTCATTCATACAATAATTCTTTTACAAGTAAAATTATCACACCAAAAACACTTCGTTATAACTCCGTGTAAAACAAAGCTAAGTTAAAAAAAAATTAAATTTAGTAATGATTAAATCTTGTAAAGACATGATATAATATGTAAACTAAATAAAATACCATTTTATAATATTACAAATACCTATGACGACAAATAAGATCAATTGTAAAGTTAAATACTTAGTCAACATATTGTTGTACAAAATTTATTAACTATAGTGGTTACTTATTTGTATTTATTTAAATATACTTACACGTCCTGCCAAGTAGTTAAACAATATGTTGACTAAGTATTTAACTTTACAATTTATCTTATTTGTCATCATAGGTATTTGTAATATTATAAAATGGTATTTTACTTAGTTTCCATATTATATCACATCTTTTAAAGATTTAATCATTACTAAATTTGATTTTTTTTTTCCACAGAGTTATAACAAGGAGTTTTTAGTGTGATATCAGCTATTTTTTATAAAAAAAAAAAAGTCACGATGTTCTTTGTCTTTAATAAACCCGAAAATGAATTTTGAATTTAAAATTGGTTGTAAATATAAACTTAATAACACAGGTTCCGGCGTCGTCGTTGCCGCAGCAACGAAAGTAGTGGGATGGATAAGCGGCGGATCGGAGGATAATTATATTTTACGTTGTCTTCGCCGCGTCGCAGCCAACGAAAGTAGATATTTTACGATATTTTCGTTAAATACGAAAAATCGGACTTGAAAGTACTTGAATATTTTCAGTTGTAACTTTTAATCCATCTAACCAATATCTGCTTTCGAGTTCCCTTGTTCCCGTCTGTACAATATTTTTAATCGACTAATACTTCATATATGACCTTATATGTTCAGCTGTTTGGCCTGTAGAGCTGGCCGATGGATTAACACAAATTAGCACGGTTTTTCAATGGTACAACTCGTTTTCCTGTTACTATACGTTAGTGGCTACTACGCTATTTTTTGTTTTTACTTAGTTTCGCACCACTACTGTCGTACTGGATATTTTTCTAACATTTTGGCGACGTCTTTGATACAAACAAAGGTATGACCGTCAAAATGCGATAAAACCTAGGTGCCGAAAATAAAAAAAGTATAAGTCTATATGTATATTTTATTGATATATTATATACGTATGTATAATATACATGTATTAATATATTATCTATTGGTATATATCTATCTACTAATATAATATCTATTGATATATATCTATGGCACCGAATTATTATTAGTGGTGCCCAGCCCATATAAGAACTAGGTATAGCCTTTAATGAACAAACTCTAAATAATATTTCTTATTATTTAATATTATTATAAAATACCTAGCAAAAATGTAAGTGTGAAATAGCAAAATTCACGTGTGTATTGTTATTTTAACATTAAATTTATATGCATATTGTATAACATATATTATTTTGCATAAATATTATTTATTTATAATAATTATTTGTATTTTGTTTTCATTATTATTTATTTTATAATCAACTATAAATTATTATATTAGATTCTGAATGGAGCAAAGAAGCTTATGGTTTTAAAAAGGTGTTTATTTTTTTTTTTTATCTGTGTATAACTTTCCTACCAGAAGACTTGCTTGGATTTCTGCATGTAGCACCTTTTCTGAAAGGAAATTTGCGTGGGAAGGTACTTTAAGGATGTCATTTTTTGATTTCACCAAGAGTTTTCCCAGTAAGTATGAAAAACCGGGATAAAACATGGGAAAACCGGGAAAAACGTAGAAAAATTGGGAAAATCTGTACAACATTGAACAAATTTTATCAAAAGAAATATATAAAGCCTATTTTATGATTTTTTTTTTATTATAAAATTACATATATATTGTTAACAAATCATCACTATCGACTGAACTCCGCTCAAAATCGTTTTTTCGTAAGCAATGGTTTATCGTTGCTTATAGATATACTGTCGTATAACCGAACTTCGCTTCGAATCGTTTTTCTTAGTAAATGGTTTACCTTTGGTTATAGGTATAAATTAAATAACTTTATGTATCTCACCTCCCACACTACCCATTGATAACAGTGACCACACCCGTCCCCCCAATATTTTTTTTTACTTAAAATTTAAGTTACGCTGTATTTTAAAGTTTTACACACTATTTTAGTATATATTATTAAAAATTATTACTTTTAATGTGTAATAATTCAAATACCGACTACAAATCATGTTTATTATAAAAACATTACGTTAAAATAGATACATCTCGGGATCGTGCCCTTCATGGTTATAATATGCCGTTTCCGGTTTCCGCAACATACATTGATCTATTGTTATTGGAATACCTAGTAGGGTATATAATAATAAAAGACGCAGATATTTTGCACTTGGGTGGGCCACTGTTTTAGGTGAGAAGTTGGGAAGGCAGTAGAGGGGAAATTGAATGTATATCCAAAAGCAACAATAAATCAATGCTAACGAAAAAACGATTCTGAGCGGTGTTCAGTTTATAGTGTTGCTTTATTAACAATTTATATATATATATCCATGTCATATTATGATAAAATAATTACATAGGCATTATATAATTTCTTTAATAATATTTATTTAATATTGTACCTATTTTCCCATTTTCATTTTTCCTACGTTTTTCCAGGTTTTCCCATTTATCGAGAAAACTACTAAGAAATTTAAAGATTTAAAAAATTACCTCTGTAAAGTATTTCCCTGGTCCGATTTACTTTATGAAAATGTGCTACATTTAAAAATCTGAGCAA
Organism: Cinara cedri; assembly: GCA_902439185.1. Lineage (NCBI taxonomy): Eukaryota > Metazoa > Arthropoda > Insecta > Hemiptera > Aphididae > Cinara > Cinara cedri. The sequence goes on along the minus strand of CABPRJ010000533.1, from coordinate 176,844 downwards.
GATTTCTGGTAGAAAAGTTGTCGACAGAAAAAAAATAAACATCTATGTAAAACCATAAGCTTCTTCGATCCACTCAGAATCTAAAATATAGTTTTACACATTGTATTATCGTGACCTTGTGAGAATGATTTCTCTTTAGACCACGGGGTGTCAATGCACCTCGTCAACCCAACGTTAGGTTTTATATGTATAAAAAAAAAAACCACGTAGAAATATATAATTTATAACATATTCTTTATTATGTACAATCAGAGTCCAAAACGTGTTTCAATAATAGGAAAAATTCAACAGTTATATTCTATTAAATTGCATGAATTGATGACACCGCGATTTAATCGGGAATTTGTATTATTCGTTTTTACACAATAGGTCAATAGGTTGTAGATATATTGTACAAATGCAACAAAACAATACAATTTAAAATTCAAATTAATTTTTTTCACATTGAATAAATAATAATTAAAAGAATGATAATATGAATAACAAAAATAAAAATAATAATTATTAATGTTAGATGACCAAGTCTAAAATACTTTTATTTTAAGCAACGTTTTGCAAGCGGTTTAAACAACAATATTCTCTATATTAATGTTTTTAGTTCGATGAATATTTAAAAGTAATAAGCAATCCTAACCTAACCGAATACAAATTACGTACAAAACTCGCATAATTAAAATGTCTATTAATTGCTCAAATATTCAAGAAAAGAAAAGGCAAATATAACTTTTTTGTTTAAATTTCAAGTTTCTACAAATATTTTAAACTGAATTACAATAAAAAACAAAATTTAAAATAATAAAAGCATTTTTTTCATAATTTTGTCCGTTTTTCTTACGTGTTATACGGGTTTTTTTTCCAGATTTCATGAAAACTGCTTGGAAAATATAAAATAACCTACCTAAAGTACCATCTAGTTAATATGCCAATATTTTCTTTTAAAAAAGGTGCTACACTACCATATTGAAGCAAGATTTCTGGTAGACATTTTTGAAATACTGTAATTTTTACGATATTCGACAAATTTTGATCTCAAAACTTTTACGAAAAAAAAAAACTAATGCATTAAACTCAAATTTGTTTTTAAACCATTAACAACTAATAATATACCTTGTGTTAAATCTTCAAACATTTGTCTTAAATCATATAGTTTTAATAACAGTTACCTACCGAATGAAAATATATATAAAATACGAAAATAACAAATACCTACTTATAAATAATTTAAAAAATCTAGAATGTTTAAAAATTTTACCACGTTTACAAAAGGCGAATATAAGTATTTTGTAAAAATTACATGTTTTTACAACATTTTTAACTGAATAAATGCCGTACACTTTGCAGAATTTCAACATTTTTTCCCGGTTTTTCGTAATTATTAATAAACTATACGAAAATCAAACGTATTTTTTACTAATAAACTATAAAAAATTTCTTTCTGAAAATACGTTATTTTTAAAATTTGGACAAAGATTTTTGTTAGAAAAATATAATCTTAACAATTTTAAATAATGAAATTGTTGCACCATAATTTGAAAAAAAAAAACGTCTTTTTTTGGTTTTTCTTAATTATTTGAAAACTACTTTGGATATCGAAAAATAACTTTCTCCGACAGTGGCTTGATATTAAATGGACCAAAATCGATTATTTGTCATTTTTCAATTGGATTAATATTTCTGATAGAAAACATAAGTTACAAAAATTAAAAACAATTAAATCTGTAACGTCGTAGTGCGTCGTAAATATTATACTGTTTTACTTCTAGTTTTCTTTCGGATTTTTCACAATTATTTTGAAAACCCCTTAGAAAATTAAAAAATTGCCTGTCTAATATACCAACTAAAAAAAATTTATTTTTAGAAAAAATACTGTACTTTTTACTTTGGGGCATCATTTCTGGTAAGTTGTTTACAGATACAAAAAAAAAATTAAAATACGCAAAGTAAAACCAATAGATTTGGAGCTCCAAATCTAAAATTGATTGTGATTTATAATTTAGATTATTTTTACTATAAAATATGTTGGAATGTTTCTTTTTTCTTACATGCAACACGTACTCGACCTATTTAGACTACCCCTCCCCTTTTTTTTTCCACACTGTTATCACCAAATACTACTATCGCCTTTCCCTACCCGTCGACCCTCTTCACATACCTACACACATAAACTTATACATATACCTACAAACACACACACACATACCTACATCCGTATATGCATATACACACACATATCTTCCGCCGTCTATAATATACATATAGCCGATCCCTCTCCGAGAACGAAAAAAATGTATACACACATATATATATATTGACAGCAGCACGCATTGTGTTTCTTGCCTATAAGATCCTGTACGATCCTGTATGAGTTGGTCTCTTAGCCCCACACCAAATTTGTATATATTTGATCTCGTTAAACTACTTTTATGTGGACGCCTAAATCATTATCCGTGCCACAGTCGTAGAAGCAAGTCGTTGTCATCGTCGTCGTCGTTGTCCAGTGTTCATTTTTATGACTAGACATTTTCAGTGTTTGAAAAATGTTTACAAGTGATTAAATATGTCATTCAAAAAGTACGAATACGTCACACCAGCATCACCTCCGGATCTTATCGACTGCAATAACTATACTCTGAGCTTCACAGAACGTAAGTTCGTGAATATAGGTATCAATCTAACAGACACGTTCACTGTCAAAGTTCAGATAATAACTCCGTCACGATACGTCAACCTAACACCGGATGTTCTATCGCAAATATTTTCACTGATGGACGAAATCCTATCAAACATACTCGACACGCCGAAATACAAGTTACATATATTTCTGGAAACAGCAATATTCAAGTTATCGCGTTGTGTGTACAAAAAAGAAAACGTTCTTGTAATAGAATCAAAAACCGTGACTGGCTGCCGCGTCCTATTAAATAGACAGGATTTATTCAAATTTCGATGAGTATGGAAAAACCTAAAGACATCCCATCATCATATACGCTGATTTTGAGGCGATATTGGAGAAGACGGATGAGAAGAAAGAAAGCAGTACTAGCGTAATCCAAAACCATAGAGAGATGTCGTATGGGATTTTTGTAAAGGCGGCCGACGATGTCCCAACCGGATTATTAGAAGAATTTGAAATACCTACCGAGCCGATTATTTACTGAGGAAATGAAGAAGAGACCGAGGTGGCAAAACATTTTGTAGAAGCGATAGAGGAAATTAGTCAGCAAGTCGAAAATTTAGCTAGACTAAAACAAAAATATCATTGGCCCACAATAATTTAAAAAACTGCAAATTGTATAAAAACATGAATTTCTTATCAAATGATAAAAAAACCAACACGGTACACAGATACACGATTCACTACAACCAATACCTTTAGTTTCAGGAAAACCATTACAAAGACTAACTTTTGACTAAGGGCTATTACCTATTTCTAAAGGAAAAAAATACCATATTGTAGCTACTTGTAACGCTACACAAATGGCTTTCTCAAAGTCAGTTACAAATGCTAACGGAACAGCAACAATAAGTTTTCTAATGGACTTAATTACATCCTACGGGGTACCCAAATACTTTCGTAGCGATAGGAGCATTCATTTCAAAAACAAAGAGGTAAATTTAGCGTGTAAAAAATTAAGCATTGCACACATTTTCTCTGGCGCTTATCATCCACAAACAAATGGTATGACCGAACTTATGAACAAAATTATTTGTAACAGTTTATTACATCACGTAAACGAAAATCAAAAAGACTGGTCATTATATTACAAATTGATAATTTTCGCTTATAACATAAGCCCAAATTCGAGATTAAAAGTAAGTGCATTTTATTTACTTCACGTTATAGAAGCAAACCAACCTATAGATAAAAAATTAACCACCGAGGACGAATTGTTTGACTTTTCAAACGACCTAAGGCAACTTCAAAATATTAAAGACACCATGCCCAAAATTGTTGAAAAAGAACAAGCTGTTTAAAAAAAAAAACAATACGACATAAATCACAAAATATTAATTTTAACCCAGAACAAAAAGTCTAATAAAACTAAATTTAAACAAAAAAGACAAAGCAAGGAAACTAGCAAATAAATTTAGAGGCCCATTTATTATTATTGAACAATTTTTTGACGTTAACTACAAAATAAAATTAATTTTAAATGGGAAAATAACCATAGATACCATACAAAGAATAAAACCTTTCAATGAAATAGAAGTATCGAACATAGAATTATAAATAAAATATATTAATCATATATATTCTTCTTGCAAATTATATATGATGCATTTTTAATACAATCTTTGGTTCTAGATGTTTTTTAAAATCCTCACAGTCGCTTCCGTACTCATCAACTCTATCGCTGAAGAAGATATAGCTGTAAGTGTATCTCCCAGAGCTTTTTTTGACGAGGTACCAGAGGTCATATTATACGACAAAAGCATTCTTCTAATCTACACACAGGAATTGCAAGACGACGAACCAGATGACAATTCGGAAAACATAAAAAATAAGTGGGTGGTTGAAAATAACTGAGAAAAAAAAAACACCAACTACTGCAAAATTACTAACCGAACTCTAGATATATTAATTGCCATAAATAAAACCTTAAAGAAAGCGATACACAAATGTTAGATAAATTAAATAAAAATAAACTAAACAATAGATATAAAAGAGGTTTTTTTAAAAATGATTCAATTTTTTAGGAATTTTGGGAAATATAATGTCACAACTGAAAAACAATTAAAATCCTTTTATACTAATGAAGAAATGTTAGATCAATAAATTAACAAATTTAAAAATACTTTTGTGTCAGACCATAAAGATCTAATAAACTTAACAACAGAACTGAATACATAAAAAAAAAAAACACTAAAAACAGTATGAAATCACTGAGGGATAGTTTTTCAAAGTTTATAAAAGAAGAAAAATAAATAACTTATAAGAAAAAAAAATCAGGAAAATACTATTAAAAGTGTCCAAGAAATAATATACAATTTAATGTCAGTAATCCTAATATTTACAAATCTGAAAGAAATACTAATATTCATTTACACTGTAAACTACATAAAATTCCATCAAGGTTAATAAAATCAAAAGTAAACTTTAATAATCAAAAAAGAACTTTAATTAATTTACAGTCACCAAGGGTTAATAAAGATAACCTTTCCTTGTAACTATGAACTATTAATAAATGATATTGTTTTAATACCGAAAATGTACTCGTGTGAAACAAATAATTTAAATACATATTCGATTAAAAGAATATCATAGGGTACCAGAATCATGGACTAAAATTAAATCATTAAAATTAAACCATGAAAATAAAAAATAAAATATGTTTTTTCAAACTTGACCGAAATTTTAAATCAAAATTAGATCGAGGAAATTTATAATTTCCACGTAACAAAATAAATTCACGAAACCGAAAAATATTTTAATGACATAATACTCAAAAAAATTCCACAACCATTTATAGATGGTTTTTAGCTGACATAATTAATATTACATGGTTAAGCATGCTTACCATTTTAATAGGGGTTATAGTTTTCAAAATATACCCAGTCATTATCAAAATGGACAAGTTAACAGTGGTTTTTGTGGTCAAACAATTAAAATTATTTGTATTAATAATCAAATAGGAAGTTAGTAATAAAAGTAATGCATTGAGTTTGTTGTAGTAGATAATAATATATGAAATAAGCTAATAATAGGTTTGAATGGATTTATTTTATTAGATCTTACTAAAAGGAATAACTGTATGGTTGCTCAAATTGTTAAAGTCAAACTATTTTTATTGAGAATTAACAAAAATGTATAAGCAAAAACAAAGTTTAAATGTATAGGACATTGTAAGAATGCTGTAAAGTTAAAAATTAATAAAGAAATGACACTAATGGTAAGACTACCCAGACAAGTGGCTTCAGCAATAAGGGATTATCTCAAAAGTAAATTAGATGCTCTAGAAAATGAAGAGACAATCTCAAAAGTATCTGAACTATATAGTTGGGACAGTAATTTAATAATTTTTGAAAAATCAGACAGTTTCCTAGGTATATTTTTAGATCCTCATGACCTAAATAAACTATTGTCTAAATCTACTACATAACTTCATTGTTCATCTTGGCCTGTGTTTCCTCTCTGCATTACCAGTCACACAGTTTTATCTGGTGTCATCAAAATGTTATATATCCAATATGATATTTTTCCTGTGTCTCAATAATCATTCAAACCAACAAACTATTTAAGTTTATTATTTATGGGATTTCTTTAAAAACAAAAACAAAAACAAAAATGATTGTTTTCAAATTGTAAACAAATCACAAAGGTAATATTTACCTATAAGGAAACCATTGATAATGCAATATTTCTTTCATCTTAGCAAAATAATAATGTGATGAACGATGATAAATTAATGCCAATCCAAGACAAGAATAGAGATATGCAACCTTTTCTGTATAATTTCTCTATAATTTTATTCTAAACAAACAGATTATGCTAAATTAGGTTTAATATATACTATCCATAAGTATTCAAATTAAAGTTTATGCCTACTAAAAAATTAAATTCATCTTCTTGATAGAAACACATCTATGGCCATGGAGATGTTAAAATTATATCCAAATTGCCTTCTAAGAGCCTGTACGCAATTGTCTTTCAATTCAACAATTAAATTATAGTTAAAGTTATGAATATCATTATTAAATCTATTATTTTGGATTCCATCGATGAAACCAATTTCAACACCATTCGATGTAGTGAATACCCCATAATGACCTGATAAATAAAAGTAGGTATGATATAAGTACGAGTATAACTAGATGGATCAATATAAATTACATTTTTAAAAAAATTTTCATTTGGTGTTACCTAATGTGTAAACAGGTCCTGAAACTTTAAAAGAAAAATTAAATTAATTAATTATCTATCAAATTAAATTTAAAAAATATAATTTTCTGACTGGTTTTATCGAACTTGATAAATCGTTCCCATTCTTCTTCGCATAATTTATCGTCTACAAAAATATCACCAATGCAAAATACATATATGTCAAATAAACTTGCCTCAGAAAACAATGTTTCTAAATTATCAATAAATGACATTTAATGATCTTTGGGGCCACAGCAAATAATTCTAGGTAAAGCAGAAATATAAGTAATAATAATAAATTAACTATGTACCACCCTAGTCATTAATTAAATACCAAGCATATTATCTATTCATAATTAAATTAATAAGTAATTGGGAACGAGAAATTATGTATCTAATTAGTGATTAGTAATTTATTAAGAAAAGTCTACTTTGAAATATATATTTTAAATTACAGATAGAACAACCTACATTTTTTCTTTTTTTTTTGTCTCCCATGAGTACCTATTTATTAAATTTTCGTTCTGAAGTATTATTGAAATGAATTAATATGCATGAATATTTCCGAACATTATTTGTGAAAAGTTCCCACATAACATATAGGGTGGAGCTTGGCTTTATTGATTGGAGTATGCAAAACTTCTGACCTCTATGCGTGTATCGTGACATAAGCATGCATATATATTACGTATATTACACATATATATCATGAAGTATATTGGTACCTACTATAAAAGTTACCAATGACGTTGGTACCACTGTTATTAATTGTGTCATGGTCAACCATCTGTCCATCGTATCCCGTTGTATCCCGGATATCTACCAATCAATAACTCCCCCATACCTCCTTCATTTCAGTTCATTTCAGTATTACACTCTGCCTTCACACTTCAACACTCTTGCTAACATTCCGTCTGCACTAACTCGTAAGTATATTATACATAATATTAATTATATCAATTATATATTATATATTATAGTTTTTTCTGCTTCCTTACAAGATTTCCTACAAATCCTGTGATTCCTTTGTGTGTCGTATTTCCTGACCGAGGTCAAAAACGTTCTTAGGTAAAGATAAACTTCGTTTGATGATTCGACTTTTTAGTATTTTGTAGATCATTGTATTCTAAGATACCATATTATATTATCTATTTAGTTTCACAGACTAACTTGTCAGAATTGCATACCTACTCCCATGCACACAATCTCGAACTCTGGACATTTAAATTACAGGCAGTAGCCAGTAGGTACTGTTTGTTTATCACTTCTGGCCAAGATTTGGTACCTAAAATCTATACTTCGATAATGGATATATTCACATTTTGATTAAGTAATTCAATTATAATTTTTAAACCCAAATATGGTTAATCTAAAAAATATTTGGCATAAATGCAGTTTAGTATCATTGCTCGGTTTTTGATTTATTTATTTTTTTCTTAATATGTGTTTTAATGCACTGAACTCTGAAAAATGTTTACAAAATTATCGCTCTTTTTGATTCGGAGCAAATCTATTGGTTTAACTATTATGATGTATATTTTATTTTTTATATTTTTTATGTCTGAGCAGTTTTTCTACCAGAAATCTTGATTCGATGTATTTAGTGTAGCATTTTTTCTAAAAGATTGATAATTCTAGTTGCTGCAATAGGAAGGTCGTTTTTCAATTTCCTCAAGAGTTTTCTTATTAAATGCGAAAAACCGAAAAAAAACGGGAAAATTTCCCCGTGTATACACCCCCGTGCAGACACTGTTGTAGGTGGGAAGTAGGGTAGGTTGGATACAGGCGGGAATTTAATGTACATCTATACATTTCTGGATATTTTTTTTTGTAGAAAACTTTTCTACCAGCAATTTTGCTCCGATTTACAATGATAGCACTTTTTCTGAAAATAAATCTGACTGGGAAGGTTCTTTAAACAGGTTATTTTTCGATTTTTCCAAGAATTTTCTAAGCAAATGTGAAAAACAAGGGGAATAAAGGAAAATCGGTAAAATATTAAACAAGTATTATTAAAGAAAATATATAATGCATATTTAATTATTTTACCATAGTATAAATATGTATATATTGTTAACAAAGCATCACTATCTACTGATCTCCGCTCAGAATTTTTTGTTAGCAATGTTTTATTGTTGCTTACAGATATATATTAAATTACCTATACCAGAGGTTGAACTTCAGGTACGTCTCCAGACCTTGACTATGGGAGGGGGGCTAAATAATCAAATTTAATATTAAGTATTGATAAGAAAAAGAAGGACTTCGCACGACGCGATGGGTGAACCACTGTTATAGATGAGAAGTTGGAAAGGTAGGATATTAAAGGAAATTTGATGTTTATCTGTACCTAAGAAAATTTAAGCATTGCCAATAAAAAACGATTCTGAGTGAAGTTCGGTTAGTAATATTGCTTATGGACGTTTTCGGATCAACTCTATGGGATGGGAGGAAAACAATATTTACTCTTAAATACCACCGCTTTGGTTAACAAAAACATTAAACCTTCATGTCTGATGTCACATCAACTTATATTAGCATAGAAGATTACAAATATATTGTACAAATACATAAAACAGTACTGTTTAAAAGCCATATAAATGTTTTCACATTAAATAATTAATAATTAAAATAATGATAATATGAATAACAGAAAAAATAATAATAATTAATAAAAGTTAGATGACAAAGTCCAAAATACTTTTATTTTAAGCAGCGTTTTGAACGCGGTTTGATCAACAATATTTTTTTATATTAATGTTTTTATTTTGATGAATATTTAAGTGATAAGCAAACCTAACACAACCGAATGAAAATTATGTACAAAACTTGCAAAATTAAAATATCTATAAATTGCTCAAAAATTCAAGAAAAAAGGCAAATATAAGTTTTCTGTTCAAATTTCAAGTCTTTACAAATATTTCTAACTGAATTAAAACAAAAAAAAATTGAAAATAATGCTTTTATTATTTTCATGATTTTTCCTATTTTTCTTACGTTTTATACGGGTTTTTCCCAGATTTTAAGAAAACTGCATGAAAAATCAAAAAATGACCTTTCTAAAGTGCCATCTAGTAAATATGACAATATTTTCTTTCAAAAAAAAGTGCTATACTTACAAATTGAAACAAGATTTCTTGTAGAAATTGTTGTCACAATATAAAAAAGAACATCATTGTAAATCCAATAGATACATTTTTCGCTATACTCAGAATCTCAAATTTAAATTAAATTAACTATTTTCAATTTTAATTCTAAAAATACATTATTTTATTATATCTTTACAAATTGATTATTCCCAGATTATTTTCCTTAGTTCTAAATCACTTTCGAGAGAATATTTATTGAAATTTATAAATGAGAAGTGTTTCATTCTTGTTTAAATCAAAGTATTTCCAAGATCCAAAATTATCTTTATGGCATTTGAAACCAGTTGCATTTGTACTTCTTTATACTTAAGAATTATGGATATTTTGTACAACAAAAAAGATCACACGGCTTATAAGGGAGACGATCACCCCTCCTCCTCAGGGATGCGCCTGCTGCACCCGTCTCTATTATCCTAGAACGTCTTTTTTTAATTACAATCTTGATAACATAACTTAGTAAATAATATTAATGTTAAAAATATAGACAATGGGTATTAATGGTACTGATGTATATCTATCATTATAATGGTTACATATAAATTAGCTTTTTTTTTTTATGGCAACTTTTGAGGGCCACTTTAGAGCTGTTCAAAATATAAATAAATATATATTAGAAAATTTTTTTTTTTAATAGTAGATTAGAATTATTTATGTGTACATCAATATTCAATACCACTATAATAACCAGCGCTAGGGAGAAGCACTCCATGCAAATGCCCGGGATCCCGTGGTTTGGGGGGCCCCGTGTCTACTTATTTGTTTTACATAATTTTATGGCACGCAGAGAAAAAAAATTTAATTTTTAGCAAACAACTAAAGAACAATTTTTTGTAAATAAATAATGCAGCCAATGTGCATGGTTTGTAATCATACAGGGAAAAATAAAATTAATATTTGTATTCGAAATACCAATTATAGGCTATAAATTATAATACATTATAAAATATACCAATATAAATACAAAACACTTCGGTCAACAATAACAACTGTTAATGGCAATATGGCAATAACGCATTAGCCATTAGGTTATCACGTTTAAAAATAACTCTAAAACCGAAAATCCTCAAACTGTCGTTTACTCGTATAATCGTTATTTGTTACTTATTTGTGCTTTATAACTTTTTAAAACCAATTGTATTTAGTAACTAATTATTTTTAAAATATACATACTGGTGAATCTGATATGTATGTATATAAAGATACATTTTATAAACATTTTATAAAGTACAATCAATAAAATTATGAACAAAAATATGCTAATTGTAATAAGAATGTTTAAATTCTGGTAATATATTAATATCTAATAAATTGTATCTTTTTAAATAAATCGTCAAATAGGAATAATAAAATAAATCACTAATGTTAACTGGTAATTGGTATCTGAAAAGTGTTTAAAGATTGTCAACTATTATATAAAACAAAATATCAAGTGTAAGTATTTTGTTTTATATTATTACCCAGGGACCCAAAATACGTATTGCCGTTACTGATATTAACTACTAATTATAAATAAGTGGGTGTTTCAAAAAATGGATCATAGTTTAGTACTCATTTTTCAATAATAGTGAAGATATTAGCCATCAATATTTTTACCAGATTATGACCAGATTTCCATAATATAAAATGTTACAATAATTCGGGTAAGGTAAAAAGTAATAGAAACTATTAAATAATGACATGTCCAGTTATCGGGAAAAATTAATCAAAACTAAATGAAAATTGTATAAGAGATATTACATGATTATATATAATGATATTATATTTATAGGACTTCTTGACTTATGTTTTGCTTTTATGTTGGTTTTGGATACCTATTTAAATTTTCAATTATATACAAATTAGGTAATTATATAATTATATTTTATCTAAATTTTATATAACATGACATGGTATCAATAAAACAACAATTTTTATTTTACCATAACATTCATAATTTAGAACTATATTACCTATTATTATTATTTAATATTTTTTTGTTTTAAAGAAAAATCAATTTTTACTTTTACATTCAATTAAGTAAACTCTAGAAGACCTTAACCCTTATTATTTATGATAAATACAATATTTAATATTGCCTACAATGTAAATAATGCATTTTTTTTATACAAATTAATCATTTTTAAAATAATAATATCATATATGTAATTTGCTTAAAAATATCTACTCAATATGTTCACACATTTTACTTACATGTACATGTAATGTTATTTTGTAAAACAATTAATATTTTAAATCTATAAAAAATGTTTATTCATTGTAGTTGGTAATAAACCAGTTGATGAACTATCAGATAATGTTAATACAAATATTTATAATTAACTAAAAATATAAAACACAATTATAATTAATTATTAAATTCAAACTAATATGAACTGAATTTATTTCTATTATTTCTAAGTATAAATTTTGAATGTTGCTGTTTCAAATATTATTGTATAATTATTCACACGAAAATTGTTTACTTTGATGACTGGCCATAGGGCTCAAGACTAGAACCCAATTATTGGAGATACTGAAATTATGTAGTGCACAACAACCCAATGGAAGCTACGCTCCACACCCACTAATACCATACCTCTAACGACACTTATATAACTATAAATAATTATTTCATTATGTTTTATTATTTAAGATATAAAGTATTAGGTAGTAAATAGATTTAAAAAACTATTTCATTTTGTAATTTCTGTTAAAATAATTATATAATTTTGAATTTTCAGGCGTACAGTTTAGATAATATAATTATCAATCAAATATATTGCAAAATATAAATTTTATTGAACAAATTTGTATTTCAAAATTTAAGAAACAAGCCGATCAAAAAACTTACATTTTCATTATTTTGTTTACCCTAATTTTTAAAGGTGAATCTTCTATGCACTTTTAATTTTTAAATTGCAATCTATACATTTAATATTTTAATGTATTAATTAAAATAAATGTTGGAGTTGAAATTTTTGATTTTCATCAACCCGTTCACGAGATATTCAACTTTTAAGTTTAGTTAGGGGAGAGTAGTAGAGTGATTCAAACACCACGTACTATTGTTGCCACACAAATTATACTCCACTACACTCTCCCTAGATAAACTTAAAAGTGGAATATCTCGTGAATGGGTTGACCAAGTAAAACCAAGAATTTCAATACCAACATTTATTTTAAATAATACTCTATTTATGTATTGAACTTTTAATATAGATTGCAATTTAAAAATCAAATGTGGTAGTATAGTTTCACCCCCATAAATAAGTTTGTAAAAAAAAAAATGAAACTGTTAAACTTTAGATCTACTTGTTTCTTTAGTTGTGAAAACAATTTTTTTTCAAAAAAAAGTCATTATTTAGTGAAATAATGAGTGTTCAATGATAAAATAATCATACTGTATATTTACATTATAGGTAGGTATCTATTATTTGTACTACTTTCAATATTAAATTATAATAATTTGATACTAATATCATTTTATAATTACTAGTAGAAAACTTTTCTAATATTTCTAAAAATGTTATTTTATTAATTTTTGGAGTTTGTGAACTGGGGATGCTAAAGTACCCCCAAGGATTAAATTAATGTAACATCAATTTTTAAAACATTATAATTTTTTTTTTTTTGAATGAGTACTTAATTTATAATAATTTAATATTAAAATAAATTGTACAAACCTGACACATAGTATGAAAAATACAAAACTGTTTCATTTTTCTATGACCAAAATTTGAATTTACTACGTAACATAATCGTATAATCAATCAAAATTTGCCGCAGCCTTGGTTTTACAAAATGTATATGTTATATGATTTATGATATACAAAATATAACAGTATTATTTAATGTAACAAATTGTTTCATTCCACTAAAATCTAAAAGAAAAAGAAAATTTTATTAGAATACCTAGGTACCTAGTGTATATTAGTTTCACCCATTTTAATTTTATTTACGGTGGCCAAAAAATGTACTAAGCTGAAATGATATGGGTCTTGATTGCATTGTATAATACTGTTAGCGTTTTCAATATATTCTTTTATTATATTTAGTTTTTGCTTTTTATTCAGTTCCAGTGTTATTCCATACCGTTTACCGTGATGGATATTAAAGTGGGTTTAGCCGGTTTAGTAATCGGGCACGATGAAGCCGAGATCAATAGCATTCAAAAGGAAAGTGGCGCAATAGTCAATTTAGTCAACAACAATACTAACAACTCATGTATTGTGAAAGCAAACGAACAATCTTCATCTCGTCTCGAAACTATTACCCCCATCAACACACAATCGGCTGAGGCAGAAAGAGAAAACGAAGAGGAGATACTTCAACACGCGTCATCATTACCGCAGATAATTAAGAAATTTTATATTGAGCACAATGAAGTGAAGACTATGAGTTCCAAAGAAGCAGAATTATATAAAAAGAGAAAAAATAACATTAGCTTGAGTTACTCATTAAAATTTGATAATAAACACATTCAACTTTCAACGGTACTACTGAAACCGGTAAAAACATTCTATCATGCTTTTCACAATTATCCTGAAATCATGGCTGTGATAAATCAACAGGAATTCGAAGAACCGTCGCCTATACAATGCCAGGCTTGGCCATATATTATGAGAGGACACGACTTGGTAATTACTGCTCAGACAGGTACTGGAAAAACATTGGCCTATATACTTCCGGCCCTTATTAATTTGATGCGACAGCCTGTTCCGCGCGAACAACGCATTGGACCATATGTGCTTATATTGGGTCCAACCAGAGATCTCGTAATAGAAATCGAAGAAGAAATAAAAAAATATTTGTTCGGCGGAATCTCTGTGCACAGTGTGTATAATGACTATAATAGACCTGAATTTAAGCATTTTAAGATAAACCGTCTATTAAATTATATACCGGATATTATTGTCGCCACTCCTGATGGACTCTATGATATGGTTGAGCAAAAGGCTGTTACTCTCGAACATGTTGTGTATTTGGTATTTGATGAAATTCATTTAATGGAGGGCTTAGGTATCAAAGATACAATAGACTTGTCACTAAAACAAATACGCCCTGACAGACAAATTATTATGACTAGTTCCTCATGGAAACATAAGTTCTATGACATTTTCCAGAAGTATTACAGATTATATATCGAAGATCCAATCGAAATTCAGATCGAAAAATTTGATTTAACTACTGTGAAAGGAGTAGAACAGACAGTTATTGTGCTTCATGAAAAGGAGAAGAGACGCTGGCTGAGAGACTTTATTTTTAATAAGATATATAAGAAAGATAGAGTAATTATATTCATGAATACAAGGTTTATTGCTGAAACTCAACAAACGTGGCTTTCTCGTCTTAATATTTCATACAGGTATCTAGTATTAATTATAACTCAGAAGCCTATTTTAATAAAACTAAAACTGATAATTGATTTTCAGGTGTATATCTGGAAAAAGTTCGCAAATGGAAAAAGAGGAATTGTTGGCTGACCTGCGCAATGGAGCTGTGAACATTATCATTGCTACAAATGTGGGGGTTAGAGGTATCGATATCCCTGACATAAATTTGGTCATAAACTACGATTATCCATTAGTCCTTGAACAGTATGTTCACAATGTGGGTAGAACTGGAAGATCAGGAAGAACAGATGAGATACATAAGGCAATTACTTTATTTACTCAAAAGGATATTGAAAATTGTGACGAACTCATACATTTTTTGAAAGAAACCAATCAAAAGATTCCCGATCAATTGATGATGATGTCTGAAGACCTATTTTATTTAGAGACATCTTGTACATCACCTCGCCACCTAATAGATATTGAAATCTAAAAAATGTTATATAACTTTTTATTCTTCGTATATAACTGAATTGAACATTATTATTATTATCGTTTGTTTGATCTAATTTTGATTTCCCCATACTTACCCCGTTATAGATAGATATTTCAATAATGTATTGAACCAACATTAAATTATTTATGTTATTTTTGTATTGAAATTAAAATTTAGTGAATTAGATGGCGTAGGTTAGGTAGCAATGGATTTATTGGTTTTACTATGATGTGTGTTTTTGTAGTTCTCGATTTTTTCTGTATTTGAACAACTTTTCTACCAGAAATTATGCTCAAATATATACCTTGTAACAACTTTTTTTAAAAGTAGTTGGTGCATTAGAGAGATTATTTTTTGATTTTTCAAGGGGTTTTCAAAATAATTAGGAAAAACCAGAAAGAAACGTATATGTAAAACAGTAAATATTTACGGCGTACCGCGATGTTACGGATTTCATTATTTTAAATTATACTTTAAACTTTATGTTTCCTACTAGAAATACTTGTATTGCTTCAATAAAAAAACAATTAGAAACCTTTTTTGTTGCATTTTTAATCTGATTGGGAACCAAGAATTTGTTTTTTGATTAGTATTTTTAATAATTGAGCAAAACTGAAAAAAAAGCGCAGAAAGAACGAGAAAATTAAAAATTATATTTGATATTTCTAGATGTAGTAAAATTTTAAAAATATTTGGCCATTTTTGTAAAATTTATAGACATTTTAATTTTCCTAAGTTTTTTATGTAATTTTTATTTAGTAGGTACTCTGTAGACAAAATGGGTAGACTAAATAGAAATGCTTGACATTTTGCAGAAGGTTCATTATAATTCATATTTAGTGATCAAATCAAAAAAATTAAATGTAATGCAATATTTTTTGTATATAAGTTTAAAAAAAAATTTTGATGATAAACTTAAATATTATGGTGTTTGAAAACAAGTCTAACCGAACTATACTTCTAATATTTTTCATAAGCAATGCTTTATCGTTTCTTATAAGTATAAATTAAATCACTTTATGTATTCTACATTCTCAGCTTTCCACCTATACCATTGGCGCAACCATCCCCAGTATCAGCTCTTTCGGGTTTTTTGTCATGCATAACCTCTCTCTTCTTCCAAGTCAACTTAATCAAGTTTTAAAAATAATTAATTAGATACATTAATTAGATACTAGTGTGTAATCAATATTTATTATTATTTACATATTAAGGTTATTATTACAATTTAAAATGGAACCATTCTTACTAAATTATATTATATACTGCAAGATGCTCTTATACATGAAGTAAATATTAACAAAAATCGTGTTTTTTTTAATAGGTTTTATGAGCTAGGTTTTTTATTAATAATACCAGTTTACTCCAATATTAAATACAAAATATTCATAATTCCATTATAATCTGGTTTACTTCCAATAGATCTTTTGTTATCTAGTCTAGTCATGAGTCATCACTGTGATTTTTCTGATCTATTAAACAGTACTATTTTAATAAGATGCTCATATACCCATATATCAATATGTCTGGACATAAAATGTAATATATTAACTTAAAATTTACTACACATATACCTACTTTATTCTATAAATTAATTATTATAAACTAAAGTATTAGTGAAAATAACATTAAATGCATTATCCATTTAAAATATGTAAACTTTTTTTTCTTAATATTCCATTATTATTGTTATTGCTTAATACAAGAAAAAAATAAATATGAATTAAAGACATTAGCTTACTAATGAGTTAAAAATGAAAGCACTTTCTGATTTGTTAGTCAACAAAAACCTTTTTCTTTATCACTATTACTAATTTATTATATAAATCTGTATAATAATTTAATTAATAAAAAACTACTCTAAATTATTGTGACCAGGAAAAAAATGTTGATATTTTAAAAATAAAAATAGTATCAATATGTGCACCAATAATGTATTAATATTATTTATGTATTACTTCTTTCTCTGAACATGATATTTAAATTTATAATGTTTATAAATTAAAAACTTTTTTACAACAGGAATTAGAAATGTTTCAAATAGATTATATTATTCAATTTAAAAGAAAAAATGTATACATTATGTCAAATATTTTGAGGATTCCTAAACAAGGCTTGGGTGAATTGCCCCATCTTTGATGTATGTGACAACAAAAAAAATGGTGGTTTTGACGAGGATGTGTCATAGGAATCATAAAATTAAGTGTGGTGTGATTGAATAAAGTCGAGATAACCATCAGGTGTTTAATGTAACAAGAGAACTTAAAGACAAGTTCTATAATAGTATGGTAGGCAGTGGACGTTTTGGAACTTTTTTTCGGAAGAGGGGGGAGGGATTATTTGAAATTAACTCACAATATATTTAACATACAAAAAATATTTACCTAATATTTATTCATTTATTTTAATTAACTTACATATTAGGTACCTTAATTATATACATTAATGTACCTTTGTTTTAATCAACAAAGTCTTTACTTAGCATTTGGCATTCTATAATTTGTAGATAGCTATTCTTAGTTTTATGTGGATACAATTATTAACTTCTTAAAAGTGATAAAATATTTGATACATAGTACATCATAAGTTGTACTATGTGTTAAAAATAGGAAGTCCATCAGTATTTTTGAGTCTAATAGCTAGTCCTTTAAATATATTATGCGTATGTGAAATTTATATTACCCCTCCAAAGCTGAACACTAAAATGTATCTCTAGGTTGAAAGTTAAACACCCAAAAACACATCTTTGATACTAATGCCATTCTCCATGCATATACAAAATTATATCAAGTGGCTGCATTTGGAGGATTTGTAAAAATGTTCAAAGATAAAAAGAACACATTCCTCTATCATTAACATAGTGCTTTTCATATTGAAATTCAACTCAAACTTTATCGGTTTAATTTGCCTATAGTGCAACTCAATTTTCTGAGTTTGAACTCATTGGGTCGAAAGGAAACTAAACATTTTAAAATGAAGAGTGTAGAGAAGGAGGTGGGGTGGGTAATCAAGGGTGGATAGTCCTATCGGGAAATAGGGATTTTCCCGGTGGACCCCTAGTCGTAGTAAATTATGAGGTCCCCCCAGTTTCAATACTATTGAATATTCAATGTTATTAACATGTATTAATGTTCAAAAAATCAAATATAAGTAAATAATTTTAAACTAGGTAACTATTTAATTTATCACTTATGTACAAATATATATAGTCAATAGTCATTCATTCCCATATTATTATGCAATTGTGATTGTTATCAATATTATTATGTCTATTAATAAAATTAATTAAAATTAAGTCAGCGCTCTAATTAATTTCTCATCACTTGTACAGTCACAACGCACTTAATACTCATAGTTATGGTTATATACAATTTTGAAATTAAAGACAAGCAAAGACATTGATTTTGTTAATTTTCTATTAAATATTATCAAATGGGTATTAATTCAAAAAACTGTGTTGGAAATTCAACGGATGAAGCTGTACATATACAAAATATGTATAATAGATTTTCTATAACATTGAACGATATAACATCAACACATACACATATCTGGTGTTATGCTCATATGTTAAATCTTGTTATTAGTGATTTAACGAACAAAAATTTACAAGGTGTAAGTTTATTTTTACTTTTAAATGTATGTGCTGTTTTCTAAAAGAATCTTATAGTCGAATAGATATTCAAAAAGTACAAGACAAAAGATATATACAAGAGAAGAAACGAAATGGTGATCAAAGGCTTCAGCAATAACCAAAGTTTTTAGTTACTTTAATAATCCTGATAATTGTTTGTTTGTTGAAATAATAACTTCATTAGAAGATATTTGTGAAAATATTAATATTAAATAAATCAGAAGTACGTCTGAAAGCTAGTGATTTTTTAGTAGGACTGTGTAAATATGAAACAATTTTAACAGCACAAATATATTAAAGATTATTAACAAAACCATTCCATTATCCAAATACCTCCAAGGTTGTGATATCAATTCAGTTTGTGCCCACCAAATGGTAACTCAAACTCTTAATGATTAAAAAAATATTGATCGCAATTTTCTCAGCATTAAGCAAGCTGCTGATAAATATTTGACATAGGCAAACACTACATTAAAAAAAGTAGAAAACATCTCTATCCAAATATTATCCAATATCCAAGTATTCAAAGACCACGACAATGTAAAATAATTTCGATTTTCGACTAAGAAAATAATCCAAGCAATTTATATATCAATCAAATGATAATCCAATCAATGATTCATTGCATTCTTATAGTACATTAAATGTGCATATTATAAAGTTATTCAGTTATTCAAAGAATTTTAGTACAATTTCAAAAGCACAAACATTTATATGCTGACTTTAATTGTTTAAATCCAAATAATTTTTGTAGAGATAAATCTTTACCAGAAAATTCAATAAAAAGTATTAATTTAAAGATTATACTATGTATGCCAAATTTTTCTCATGGACAGCTTTGTCAAGAGTATGATATTGTCTCCAAATGACCAAAATTAAAAAGAAATTGTATAAGTGAAGATATCGAAGTAATTTAAAATACACAAGATAATGGTTTGTATACTTAAATTATAAACTAATTGTTCATGTCTTCAGTTAACCTATAACATTTTAGATTCTGAGTGGAAAATGGAGCGAAGAAGCTTATGGTTTTAGAAAAATGTTTATTTTTTTTATTTATGTGCAACTTTTCTATCAGAAGATTTGCACGGATTTCTACGTATAACACCTTTTCTAAAAGGAAATCAGCGTGGGGAGATTTTCTCGATTTATCATTCGATTTTCTCAAGAATTTTCTCATCAAATGCGAAAAACCGAAAAAAAAAACGGGAAAATGTAAGAAATATAGGTATTAGTTAAAAATGTGACGGCTTTCTTTTTTCCTGTGAACATCTTTTCTACTAGCAAATTTTTTTCAATATATAACGATGTCAATATTTTTAAAAGGAAATTTGACTGGGTGATACTTTAAGGAAGTCAATTTTCGATTTTCTCAGGAGATATCCCAGCTAATATAAAAAACCAAAAAAAAATATGGGAAAAACGGGAAAATCGATGGATTAAACACATATTATTAATAATAATACACAGACAACTTATATTTATTTTTTTAAACATGATAAAATTTTTAAAATATTTGAGCCATTTTTATAAAAATGTTAATATTAAGAATTTTGTATGTAATATTTATTCAATAGATACTCGTGGTAAAATTGTTACTTAATTGAAAAATTGACTTAAACAGAAATGCTTCAGTATTTAATAGGAGGTTCATTAAGAGTCTTACTTTGTAATCAAAATAAAAAATTGAATTTAATGTCGTATTTTTTTTTATAAGGGAATTTTAATATTAAATTTTGACGAAAATCGTTTGAGTGAAAAATTATGTGGAACAAATCTTATGTTTCAATTTTGTCTTTTTTTTTTTGAACTTATGTATATTTCCGATTTAAGAATGATTGTGAAGTCGAAATTAAACGGACTGACTAAGCTTCAAAATTATAGCTTTTTGAAGTTCTGATATTATATGGATATTATATATTTTATTAAATAACTTTATATTGATTTAACCGTGATCTAATATCCTAGGGTTTCCGAGTTCATACCAATGTGTCGAAAAATATGTTTTGCATTTCTTCCCCCTTTTACCTAAACAAGAAAAAAACAAACGCACTTTGGATGTACATAGAGACCTAAGCCATCGCTCTCTCAGATAATTTTAACCGCAAAATACCCCTCGATTTGTCGTGCAAACTTTTCTACCAAAAATCTTGCTTCGATGTATCAAATGTGGCTTATTTTCTGAAAGAAAATTTTATCACTATGGTAATTTAAGGAAGATGGTCGTGCTTTAATTTTTCAAGTGATTTTCATAATATCTGGGAAAAACCTGGATAAAATTTCGGAAAAACGTAGGGAAACTGGGTTAAATAGGTACAACATTAAACAAATATTATTGAAGAAAATATATAAAGCCTATTCAATTATTCAACTAAATATCTCTAGACTAAAATGTCTTATCAGTACCATTGAAATGAGAATAATTTGCCAATATTTTGCCCCTCAGATTGATAAAAATATTGCTTTTATTACAAATTTTATCGGAGATAGTTAATTATGTTTTTCTTAGTAGCGGTGACTTATATATTTATAAGTTGTAATACTTCGTTGGTACTGCAATATTTAATAGTGAAATATGTTTAATGTTGAACCGATTTTCCCGGTTTTCCCAGTTTTTCACATTTGTTGAGAAAACTCCGGGGAAAATGGATAAATGACCTCTCTAAAGTACCTCCCAAGTGAAATTTTCTTTCAGAAACATTGGTATCATTAAAAGTTGAAGCAAAATTGCTGCTGAAACGAAACGACGGGTTGCGGGGGTCCCTCTGAGCATATGTAACGCCGCCCGAAACATCGTCGATTCAGACGAGTCCGCCACGATTAAATGCGAGCAACTTCGCATCACTCCCGTTTTATGAAATGTGTTTGTTCTTATAATATTTTTGTGGGTGAAATTAGATTGGACTTGGAATATTTTTCGATGTTTGAATTGAATTATTTGAACTTGTGGTGTTTTGTGTGGAAAATATTAATTATTTATAAACTCAAGTTGGAGTTTGTTTTATTTCAAACATTTTTCCTCCAAGTCCTATTCCTACGTTGGGCCCGTTACAAAATTGCCACAAACCTTATCTCCCACTATTGAACTATTAATGTGTATCAAACGTGACAAATGATAATCAAATGAAAAAAAAATATATTTTATTATTATAACAATAATAATAATATTATATAATATAAAACAATTTTGGGGGGCTTCAGGCCCAAATCTCCCCCCCTGGGTGCATCACTGGTCCAAATGTAAATTTCTACAAATCGAAATGAAAGCGTGAGCAATAATTTACAGTATTACAAAATGTTACGATTATTTATATGATAGGCATTTTCTATTAGAAACTGACCATAAACTATTAATTTATATTTTTGGTGATAAAAATGTATTTAACCAATTTATGCTGCTAATCGATTACAACGATAGGCCTATGTTTTGTCATCATTAGATTTCGAAATAAAATATGTAAAATCTAATGACAACATAACTGATTTTTATCACGAATAAAAATTTCTGAATCGACGATCGAAAACCAAATTGAAGAATGCATTAGTCTAAATTTTATTCATATACAATCACCGTTAACGCCGAACTCATCCAAAATAAAAATTGAAACAGGTAGGGACACAATTCTTATAAAAGTATTAAACGCAGTCAAAACAGGAGAACGAAACAATTTTGCCAATAATTTAGAAATAAAATCGTATAATTTATGAAAAACTCAAATTTCAATTGAACAAAGATATTTATTATGGGGTAATCGAGTGATAATACCATCTAAATTTCGAAATAATATATTAAAAGAACTTCATTTTTGTCACATGGGAGCTTCTAGTATGAAAAGTTTAGACAGATCATATTTTTGGTAACTAGGAATGGATAAGGAAATTTAAAATATTACGCGTAATTACGACAATTGCCTTAATGTTAGACAAAATCCACAAAAATAAATATTTTTTACCATATAGTTGACATGACTGCAAAATGGTTAAAAGTATTTCCAGTAAACAATGACAGCAGAAATTGTCATAAACAAATATTCGGAAATGATTGCACGATTTGGTATACCAAAAACAATTACATCAGATGGCGCAAAATGTTACACAGGTTTTGAATTTCAATCGTATTGTAAAAATTTAGGTATAAGACATATGACAGGCGTACTATTTCACCTGGAATCAAACGACTGTGCTGAATTAGCAGTCAAAATAATTAAAATCTTCGTTGAAAAATGTACGATAGCACAATCGCAATAAAATAAATTTCTTTTAATGTACCGTAATACACCTCATTCAACAACACAAGAAATGCCAGCTCAGTTAATGTTCGGTCGAACAACTCGTTTACAATTTGATGCATCAACACCAATTAAACACCAGCAAAAGGGTTTTTAACCGACAAATATCGCAAATAAACAATGGAGATAATAGAATATCATTCACTGTAGGCGATAAGGATTTAGCTAAAGATTATAGGAATAATAATAATAAATGGCAAAAGAGTAAAATCATCAAATGTATTGGTAACAATATGTCTGACGTAGAACTTAATAATGAAACTATTTGGAAAAGATATAATAATCAATTACTGATCGACAAATCTTTAACACCTTTAAGCAATTACATTTCACTTATACTCGCCAGAAAACCAATTGAAGTTCCCAATCCTACAATGAAAGATGAAACTCCCAGACCAATTAGGTCTAGGAAACTGCATCAGCGATACTCTCCAAGCGATTTTAAATAATGTAGTTTTTATTTGTCAATTATATTCAATACAAATAATACTAATGTGTGATACTAACAACAGTAAAGTAAATACTATACTAAAATAATAATTATTTTTAATGAAAGACCTAATATTTTTTTAACCTAACCTTATATATTCAGTATTTACTGCGCGACAAGCATTATACGGTTATGTTATATTAATTATAAGTATAACGTAATCATAGCATACCGTATTACGATCGATGGGGACTGTCTATCGTTGTTCGCCTTGCAGACAATATTTATGTATAACTTTATTCCGACTTTTACCATTATCAATAAAGGACTAATTAACACGTTTGGGTATATTATTCATATTAATAATACTTAAAATGCCACATACGACGTCTGAGGTCTCAACGATACTGGCCCATATTTTTTATTCTCAACGTACTTTCGAATAGAATTAATAGTTTCATTAAAACATTTATCCACATAATTTTTTTGTAAAGTATATTCATAAAGTTATTTACTAAACGAATAATTATCATGCTATCGTTGCTTAACACGTTATTTAAAAGTTGTTGAAGTTTTTAATTTTTTTTTCATCGATGTTAATGTATTAACATGGTTTTCCCTTGAAATATGTAGCTGAATGTAAATTTTTTTTCTTACAGCGACTTTGATATTACAAATTTTACTGAGTAAAATAGTCCCATCTGTTGTAAAAATGTCTCTTCCGAATTCAATAACGTAGTCACGCAAGCGAGAAGATGTGGATA
Organism: Cinara cedri; assembly: GCA_902439185.1. Classification (NCBI taxonomy): domain Eukaryota; kingdom Metazoa; phylum Arthropoda; class Insecta; order Hemiptera; family Aphididae; genus Cinara; species Cinara cedri. The sequence goes on along the minus strand of CABPRJ010000533.1, from coordinate 151,908 downwards.
ATTTTATTTTAGACATTATTTAAAATAATTTACCACTATTTAAATTACGAACATACAAAATATGACCGCGATTTAATACGAACTGACCAATTATTTGTTAAATAAAGTAAACAAATATATAAATAAAAAATGTACATAAAAAAATAAAATAAATCAATAAGTCGCCTGGAGTATTATGATAAGTGTATTATACGACCGGTTTCGAATTAAAACTTCATCATCAGGTGGGTATATCACAGTCAAAATGTAAAACGAGACTGAATATAAAAAATTTAATGAAGGAATAATTAGAAAAAAATAATTACAAATTGGTCGTTTTACATAGAATATAGAAATAATTTATTTTAATAGGAGAGATAATTAAAAATTAGTTATTTTTAAATATGGATATGTTAAGAAATATAAATTATTTGGTTATTATTTACAGTCTAAAATGTGTTGATATAAAATATTATTTTTTAAATCGGTTTGAACATTTAAAATATTATTAAAATTATTTTTCTTTAAATCATTGTGTATGTGTAATTCTTCTAAAACTGAATTAATGTAAACATTATTTTGGGTATTTAATATTTCCAAGTCTGTATTAATATCAAAACTTATATTCTGATTATTTTTTAAAACATGTTTCGCGAAATTTAAATTAGGGGCAGCATTTTTTAATTTTATTTCAGAAATGTGTTCTTTATATCTTATTTTAAAATTTCTATTTGTCTTACCTATACAAAATGTATTAGTTACATTTAAGTTTATATATAACAGCATTTTAAAAATAAAATTTTGTAAAGTTTTTAGTTCTATTGTTTATATGTTTGATTAAATTATTATTAGTCTTAAAAGCGATTTTTACATTATTTTTATTATTGTTCAGAATTTTAGCGAATTGGAAGCAGAAAATTTAGTTAACTACTTAAACAAAATAAATAAAAACATTCAATTTACACTCGAAATACAAATAAATAATAAATTAAATTTCTTAGATATAACAATTTCCATAACAAACAATAAATTTGATTTTAGTATTTACAAGAAACCTACACAACTGATGCCATAACACCACATGATTCTAATCACCCTTATTCTCAAAAATATTTTTTTTATTCAATATTCTATAGGCTTGAATGTATTCTATTAAATAAACATAAATATCAACACGAGCTCAATATTATCTATAATATAGCCCATAGAAATAATTTGAATTTAAATACTATTAAAAAAATCCATAAACATATTAAAGAAAAAATTACATACAGCTCATCAAATAATGTTTTTAACTATTGTAGTAAGAAATATCAAAATAATATGTCTAACCAATTTGCTGAAATTCTGAACAATAATAAAAATAATGTAAAAGTCGCTAAAATTTAATCAAATATATAAACAATAGAACTAAAAACTTCACCAAAAATCCACCTTCTTTTTAAAATAATAGTATATATATAAACTTAAATATAACTTAATAAATTCCACATAGATAAGAAAAATAGAAATGTTAAAATAAGATATAAAAAACACATTTCTAAAATACAATTTAAAAAAACTACTCCTGATTCAAATTTTGCTAAATATATTTTAGAAAATAACCATAATATAGGTTTTGATATTAATACAAACTTAGAGATACTAGTGTATTCCAGACATTTTACATTTTGACTGTGATATATCTGATGATGAATATTTTTAATATGAAATGGGTCGTACAATAACCTTATCATAATATTCATTCTTATAACTAATTTTAAATATATTTATATAAATAAATGTTTGATAAATTTCAACTTTATTCAAGACGAAACAATCATAAAATCAATAATGTCACTTAAACAAGATTCCTCACCAGGACTAGACCAAATTACTGTTAAAATGCTTAAATCAAATGTAAATTCATTAATAAGACCACTTTCTCACAACTTTAATTTAGCCATCTCAAAGTCTACTTTTCCTGACAGTTTTAAAATTCCAGTAATAACTCCTATTTATGAAAAAGATCACAAATCAAACATAGAAAATTATCCCCCCCCAACCCCATTGCTCAAATTTCCAATGTTGCTAAATCTTTTGAAAAAATAATAAAATATGAGTGAGTGCACTACCAAAAAAACTTTAAATTATTAATAAATGCACAATTTGGTTTTAGTACAGGTAAAAATACAGAGCAAGCAATTTCAACAGTATGTAACTATATTTATAAGGCATTTGAATGTAAAAAAAAATGCACAACTGTCTACTTAGACTTAGCTAAAGCATTCGATACTATAGACCATTTAATATTATTAAATAATTTTAATAAATTTGGTATCCAAGATCCAGCCTTATTGACTTACTAACTCTTATTTAAAAAATAGGAAACAAAGAATTTGAATGAATAATTCCTTAAGTCTAAAAACATAATCAATATGTGGAGTACCTCAAGGTACTAATCTCTCTCCCACCCTATTTCATTTCCAAATTAATCAAATAAACAATTTAAAGATGCATGATAAACTAGTCTGTTATACTGATGACACTTTTCTTTTTGTTAATGGTAACTCTAGGGATGAGGTATTTTTATCCATACAAGATGACCTGAGAAAAATCAATAATTGGTTATGTGTAAATAATCTATTCTTAAATATTGTTAAAACTTATTCATTACCACACTATATAAATAATTCAAACCAACCAGATATAACCAGCCTGTGTATTAACAAACACAAATGCTTTAATTCAAAATCTTGTACATTTCAAACTACATTAAAAATATAAAACCTTGTAAATACTTAGGCACTGATATGTGCAATAATCTCAAATAACAATACTATATTAAACAGACAAAATAAAACTAAGAAAAATAATCGATGTTTTCAAAAATTTAGCTGATTTATTTGAAATTAAGAAAATTAGAATTGAACCAAGCTCTAGTAGAATCCATAATTAACTATATTATTACTATTTGGGGAGGTGCCTACAATACAACACTTAATCCATTAAACATAATACAAAATACAATAATAAAAATTATTTTAAAAAAGAATCATTTGTATCACACAGAATATCTATACAAAGAATTAAATGTTCTACCATTAATAAAATTGTTTTATAAGGCATCAGTAATTTAAATAGTTAAAAATAACCTAACATTGATCATGGATATAACAAAAGACAATTATCAAACATTAGTGTTCCCTTTATGCAAAAGAACTAACTCAATCTACTTAATTATATATATAGGACCAAAAATATATAATATACTACCATTAGACTTCAAAACAACTCTATCATTTAATACTTTAAAAAATAAATAACAACTGGCTGTAAAAAGAACCAAATTTAAAACTTTAAATATTTGTATATCTTTAATCTAGTAAAAAAAATTGCATTATTTTTATTTTGTCAGTGTCAATAATTAATATGAGTTATAACATTCTGGATCATCATTATGGATAGGTATAATTTATTTAATTTTTATTTGAAGTGGTTGATATTTTAAAATAAACTATTAGAATCTAACACATATGTTTTATATATGTATATAAAAGAAATAAAAAAAAAATGTTTCTTATAATTTTATATAACTTAACTATAGGATTTACAATGTTTAAATAAATATAATTAATATAATATAACAATATAGGTACATAAAAAACTTAATACACCCAAACATAAATAAATAAATACCTATAGATACCATTGATACTGTTTATATAATAAAAATAAATTACATAAAATCTATAATAAATATAACATAATATCTATCCAATGAAATTGGCCACTCGAAAAGAATAATAATTTTTTTATCATAAGCTCAGTACCTACCATATATTAAACAAATAATAATAATAGCAATAAATAGAAAATTATAAAGAACCATGAGCTTCCCAATATTAATGTCCATCCCATAAGTAGATTGTCAATAAAATAATTATAGATTTTTGGATTTGTAGATGTCTTTGTTTTGGGGGGGGAAAACAAAGTTCAGACCTTTCAATCCTAATTCCACACCCAAAAAACAAGCAGCGTTAGCTGGGAATGCTCTAAGCATGACAGGTGTCACACCAGCATACAATGCTTTCAGTCCTTCTTCTCTGTAAAGTTGTACAAATACATCTCTGATACCTCGTGGATACATTCCTTCTGGTGCTAAAAAAAAATGTACTAATAATTACAAAGTTGTAAATAAAATACTGCCCAATTTAACAAAAAATAGGTAAGAACTATTTTTACATATTTTTAGAAATTATTTTTACTTATCACTAGAATTCTTAAATTTTGTTTGTGTCTTTATTTAAATAGAGCTGTATTATTAGAATTACTTAGAAAATTTAGTAAATCAGGCAAAAAAATAAACAATATTACTTCAATTGATTAAAAAAATTCTGTATTATCACATGATTTATATGCAAAGCAATATGATGAATCTGAATTTTAATATTTCATTGCATTCACATTTTTTTACATTTTAAATTGTTTATGAAAATAATCACTGTAATAGCAAATTTTCTTTTGTTTCTTATTAAAATAACAAACTATTAGTGATTAATCCAGAAATTATCTACAGAATATCTCAGTGTTTCAATAAAAACTTTTCCATACAGTGTTTTTAAGGCTTAGGTATACCTACTTACCATTTTCTAAATTTGTTTTGGTATACTCAAAAATACTAAACATACTTCACACAATGGGTGGGCCGCTGTTATAGATGAGAAATTGGGAAGGTAAAGGGTAAATTTAATGTACCTATATATCTGTATACAAAAATTAACCATTGCTAATGAAAACTGATTCTGATCAGTTTGGTTAAAAATTTTGCTTTGTAATATTTACTAATTTCATCAAAATTTAATATTAAAATTCTTATAAAAAAAAAAAAATACTACATTAAACTCAATTTTTTGTTTACCACAAAGTACAACTTATAATGAACCTTTTGTTAAAATGTATAATATTTCTGTTTGGTCTAACAATTTTATCCACAGAGTACCTACCAAACAAATTGTATGTAACCACCCCCTATAAACAGCTCAAAAATGGCTACAATGTTTTAAAAATATTACTATTTCTAGAAAAGGCAAATATAAGTATTCTGTCCAAACTTCAAGTCTCTACAAATATTTTTAACTGAATCCTAACCTAACCTAACCTAACTGAATCAAAACAAAAAAACAAATTCAAAATTGCATAATTCCCCCCTCCAATTCCTTTTGATTATCAAAACGGCTGGAAAAAATAAAAAAACTACCTCCTTCAAGCACCACAATCAAATTTCCTTTCAGAAAAAGTTCTACACTTGAATATTGGTGCAAAATTTCTGGTAGAAAAGTTGTCAACAGAAAAAAAAATAAACATCAGAGAATCTAAAATATTAATTTATATTTATGTATACTGTTTAGCAGTGTTTCACCTCATTGGGAGCACTAAGGCTATCTAGACGAGCAATGAAAGTTAAAAGTATAATAGGAGGTATTGTATTGCAAAATGGAGTGGTGACTGTTTTAATTTTTTTCAACATTATACAGTACAAATTATTGTTCAACAAACGATTTAACAATATTTTTAAAATGGATACACCCAAATAGGTTTTAGATCCATTTTCAAATACAGATTCTTCAAAATTAGAAGATGAATTGATAGAAGTAACTACAAATGAGAAATTTAAATTGATAGATACCAAGCATTTTGGCTGCAAAAGCAGATATCTATACTTTATCCTGGAATTTGGATTATTGTACAAACATTTTTTTTAGCATTTCCATCATCCTACTTGGTTTAATGTGGGTTTAGCGCAATAATTAATCTACTCACAACAAAATTACATGGTTACAACTTGAGAATGCTTCTTATGAAAATCAAACCAAACACCAACCAACTTCTAGCAAAACACTAGATACATCCACCTCATTAGGATACCTTTTTTTTTTTTTATATATTTGTACAATAGACATTACACTATATTATAATAAAATATTTACTTATATTTTATAAACAATAAATTAATTTTTCATTGCATACTTTTTTACCAATACATTTTTCTTTAAGGCATCTGTCAGATTTTAATTTTATGTGGGTGGTAAGGTGTTTAAACAAACCACAGACTTTTACAAAGTTCGATTAGTTTTTTTTTAATAATATTAAATAAATTATTCATATAATACATTGGATTCTATTTTCTTTTTTAAAAACAAATAAGTTTTAACTTAATTATTAAATCAAATATATTACTCTTTATTAATATACTTAATTTACTTCTAAACACAATTTGTAACTCCACTATACATGTAATTCAATATTTAATTTATTATTATTAACAATAAAATGTATAAGAAAATATAGTACTTTTTGTTTCACTAATGGTTTAATTTATTTATAGCACATTGGCTAAGGTAAATATTTGGGTATTTTAATTATCAATTATCATCTTACAGGTAATAATTAATAAGGGATAAGTTTCACATTACTTGGATAATGTATACATTACTGGTTTTCATACTTTATCAGTAATACATACCATTCAATTTTAGTTGAATAGTAAAACATATTAATATGAGCTATGTAAATATTTCAGTACATGTACAAACCTATTTGTAAACGACTTTTGAGCACATCTGCAGGCATAGCGATTAACCAGTTAACTATACCAGCCATACCTCCAGCAAAAATTGTGTTCATGAGTCCTTCAGAGTTGTTCTTTTTTTGATATCTTACTAATAATTCATAGGTGGTAAAATACACACCACAAGCAGGAATATCTGTAAACAGAAAAAAAAATATTAAATAGGTACATTAAAATTTAATAGTACATCCTAACTTTAAGATTAATAATAATTTTATAAAATATTGAAGTACAAATAATATTAGCACATGTCATGGCTCTTATTTATCCAAATAGAATTTCAAATTATAGCAAATTTTAGATCCAGTGGTGGCAAGGGATCTATTGATTTTACTATGATGCATATTTTGGTTTACATTAATTTTTTTTGTTTATAAACAACTTTTACTTAGATTTTCAAAAGTAGTACCTTTTCAGAAAGGAAATTTTATATGGATGGTACCTCAAGGAGGTAATCTTTTGAATTTTATTTAACGGTTTTCATAATAATTGAGAAAAATTGGCAAAAAATAGGAATATTTACTTAATGTATAATAAAAATTGATGATCAACAAAAAAAAACATAGAAGAATGGAAAATGTACAAAAATAATTATTTATTGTTTTCAATTTTGTTTTATATTCTATTAGTTTTACAATGATGGTTTTTCTTTTCTGTGGGCAACTCTACTACAAGCAATTTTACTCTGATTTACAAGTATAGCACCTTTTATAAAAGGAAAATAGGTACAATATTAAACAAATATTATTAAAGAAAATATATAATGTATATGCAATTATTTTAGCATAATATGACATACATATTGTTGAAAAAGCAACACGATTTACAGAACAAAATTGTTTTTCATTAGCAATAGTTAATCATTGTGTACGGATAAACATTAAATTTCCCCTCCACCTTTCCAACTTCTCACCTACAGCAGTAGCCCATCCAAATGCGAAGTACGTTTATTGTTGTAATTCAGTTAAAAATATTGAAAGAGACTTGACATATTAACATAAAACTTAAATTTACTTTTTCTAGATGTGATAAAATTTAAGCTATTTACAGACTCGGTTAATTTTATGAGTTGTACCTATACATAATTTTTATTTGGTAGGTACTTTGTTAAAAACATTTTTAAACTAAACAGAAAAGCTAGAAAATTTTACAGAATGTTCATTATAAGTCATAATTTGTGGCCAAAAAAAAGTTATGTTTAATATAGAATTTTTTTAAAAGAATTTTAATATCAAATTTTGATGAAAATCATAAATATTACGGTTTCCAAAATATGTGTAACCGAACTTCACTTAAAATCGTTTTTCGTTATCAAAGATTAATTAATTAATTAATAGATATAAATTAAATTTCCTTCTATATCCTACCTTCCCAAATTCTTACCTAAAACAATGGCCCACCCATGGTGCAAAGTATGTCAGTATTTTTTTTTTATAAAAATATTCTCATAAATAAAATACATTTTGATAGTATTCACTGAACAATTTGTCCAATCTATTTATCATAAATATAAAATATGTCTCGACATTAATATCACATTTTATAAGTTTTGATTATAAAAATAATATAAGTACCTACTTTGTCACAGTATATAGACATTATTATAAAACTGATAAATTCATCTAGTGTAATTTCACTCCCACAACAATATACATAATAATATCGCAGTCTAGTTCCTGTTTCAGCGTGATGGACCGGAAGTAAAATAAGATAACATTATTGTATGTCAGTCCAGTATAATATTTTAGTAAAATATAATGAAAAAATTGTTGTAATAATAATAACAGCAAAATATTGTTATAATATATACTTATGTATACCACATGTTGTTCGGGAGTGGATTTAAAAACATATAAAAATATACCTACAAAATAAAAAATTAATTTTTTTAAAAAATGATTTTTTACAAGATTTATTTATTATGGTGCTTAGTTATCAGTGTGTGTGTCAATTTACAGGTAAGTCAATTTAAATAAAACACATTTATGTTATCCCAGTTAGAGAACTTTAAAGTTTTCTCCACAAATGATGTTAGGTACCAATATTTTACTTGGGTTAGGTCAAACAATACAGTCTAATATTTAACCACAATTCAAAATTATATTATAAATATATACCAAAACACAAGAAGTGCCATCTCGTTCTAATAAAACAAACTTAACATATTATTATTATCATCTATTTTATAAGTTATCAGACAGGCATGTAGACAAGAGGAATCCTCAAAATTTAAGCATCTCAACAAAAAACAGATTATTGGTACAATTATAGATAGTTGGTGAAAAATTGTATGTTTGAACCCCCCCTCCAAAAAACTCCTGTCTATTATCTCCTGCCTGTTATCAGGTTTATTAACTTGTAGCTCAAAAATATTTTGTTGAAGAGCAATATAATTTTAAAAAAAAAATTAATAGAAGCACTTAAATATGCACTAAAAACTTCTTTAAACCTTCACAAAGTTTATTAAAAAAAAAATTAGATTACAAGATTATTATAGTACTTTTACATTTTGTTTGTTTATAATTTGATTTATTTGATTATTCTGAATATTGTTTACTATTATTCTTTGATTACCATGCACAAAAAAAAAGTTATAATGATTTAAATGAATGAGTTTTTGATATTTTTATCTTAAATTGATTCAAAATTAAATAAATTCAAGTTTTAAAAAATAATTAAATTTTTCTAAAAAAATTAGTTATTTTCTCTTTGACAACTAATTAAAAAAAAAAAAACAGGTAAAAGAAAATTAGTGAAAAAGTAGGACTAAAACACTAAAATGGTATGGAAACTTCGAATTATTAAACAAACAAATTTGAGTTTGACATCTTGGTGATTAGAAATAAATGTATAGCTTACTAAGATGTCTATAAAACTTATAAACATAAATATGTAAATACTACAAGTTACGAGTTTGGATAAAAAGGTATGACTAATGACAATATCACATGGGTTTTTAAATTTATAATATTTTAACTGATATTAATTAATTATATTATTAATCCAATACCAATAAAAAATAAGATACTGATCTAAACAATTAATCAACATAGAATAAGAAAACAACATTTTAGTAAATAAGAAGAACAAGGAACATACCTACTTAAAATCATTGATTCCTTGAAAATAATCATTAATCAATTCAATAAATAATATATTTTATTAATTAAACCAATCATTTTTTTAATATTATATTTATTACCAGCATTTATTGAAAATAAATATAATGTATTAATTAATAGAAAATAGGAATTTTTTATTTAAATGTGTAAAATAATAATAAATCATTACAATATTTGATTAACCTACCCTTGTTTAAAACTCAATATTAAAATGTTACCATTTACTCAAATAATAATACTTCTAATATTAGTTCAGTTTTAATGACCTATTAAAAGACTGCTATGAAATATCCAAACAAATTTAAATTGTTGGATACAATTTCCTATTGATTAATTTTATATTACTAGAGAATAATATAGGTAGTAATTTACTAAATTATTTCTTTGCATTTTACAATACTAAAATAACAAGAAATTAAGGGGATAAAATTATAATCAACGTGTATAAACTTAAATATTTCATTTATATGAAAAGTTTTAAATGAAGATTGAAAGTCTGTATAACTTTGAATATTGTCCACAAATGCATTAGAGTCAAACAAAAAATGTTTACATTATTTAAATTTAATGGATCATAATATAGAAAAATAATAAAATAAAATATTTAGAATTTATACAAAAAAAATTATTTTTAATTAATATGAGAATATAGAATGCATGTATACTTAAGTAATGAGTTTGTTGAGTCCACTATCAAAAGTATAAATGGTGAAAATATTTCATATTAATTGTATATATATACTCTCAAACAAATTGACAACACTATAATAATAAACTGGTGTAATATTAAACTCAGTGGCGGCATGAACATTTTTATTTCATGAGGCAAACATAGATATTAGAAATTAACCACCACTACCACTACATTGACACACTACTAGATGTTATTAGACAGTCGTGGGTACAAAGACCCTGCACCACCCTCTTTCTTCCTACCTCTACTCCAATTTACCATTCCACAAGAAAATGCTTAAAATCATGGTGATTTTATGTTTTATGAATATTAAAAATTAATAAAATTGGGCACTGATAACATGTATTTTAAATATTAATATAAATATTTATATAATAACAATAAAGTATTAAAAATTGAGTATCAGTTAGCAACAATTAATTGTTTTAGCCTGGGGGTACCGCCCAATTGGTCATGAGACCATCACCTCATAAAATATCCTATCATGCCGCCACTGATTATACAATGGAAATTTTAAAATATTAACTATTACTTATTAGTTATTATTAAATAAATAAATGTATAAATGTATATATAATTATACAATTTAAATATTAAATTTAAAATAGGATTATTCTGTTTGAAGACAATAATATTGTATGTTAATGATTATGAATCTTAAAGCAGGTCCAGAGTGTTGATGTAAATAAACAATGGGGTCAAGATTGTCCTAGAGCTTGTACCTGTAAGAACACAGATTTTGTGGATTTACCTATTGTCAAATGGATGAATAATGGAATAAATTCTGAACTAGAACTGCAAACATTTAATACCCAAAATGAAGTAATATAAAAATGATATTAATATAATATGGAAAACATTATAATTATACTATAGAATATGGATTACAAAAAAATAATATTATAATATTACTATACTATTTATGTAAAGGTTTTTGAAGAAGATGAAAGAACCTCACCAATAACCAATCACAATGGGCAGTTATTTAAGACAGCTCTATGTATGTTTATGAATGTTACAAACCCTAAGGAGTTTTTATATTTTCTTCCATTAGACACAGAGGTAAATAAATAGATATTGATTTAACTATTAAAAATAATTTAAGTGTAATAATACAAATTACGAAAAATAAAATATACTCATGTAATGAATAGTAGGTAAAAATAAATAAACCTAATAAAATTTTAAAACTTTTTGGTTGATTTTACATAATTTTAACAAAATATATTATTTATTTTTCAGGCACTGATTTTATTTCAAACAATTGATTCAAACAATATTATTATAGATGATGATATAAAATTGCCTAATCTAGTTTTGTTTGAAATTCATGGAAATAATGTACCTACAAGAATTTATATTACAGATAAAATGTTTAAGTCAATAAAAAATATAAAATATATAAATATTCAAAATGTATCATTTGACAAAATAACACTGGAAAACAATGAGCCAAGTCTAACAATAGACAATAAAGTCTATAGAAAAGAAAATTCTTATGCATTTAATGAACTCGTACCAGTCTTACCAATGTACTATTTACATAAAGAGAATAATGTTTTAAAAAACAGTTTTATATTTTTGCAGCCCAAAGATGTTGACATGGTTCCATACAACACTTATAAGAAAATTAAAAAGAGTAGAGCAAAATCAAATAGTATATTTTTAAACAATAAAAATTTATTGTTTTTAAGAATTACAAATTGTGGTCTTAAAGATGTATCTTGGGACTTATTTAATGGTTTAGATTCATTAGAAACTTTAATTCTAGACAACAACGCAATCGAGTATATTCCAGATTTTTCATTTTATGGTGCTAGTACATTAAAAAGTTTATCCTTGGCTAATAACAAAATTAGACATTTGCAAATAACTGGACTCGCTGGCCTCCTTGATTTACAGTATCTGAACTTGAAAAATAATGCTCTTAATGTTTTATCAGAAAGTACATTCCCACCATTGCCTAAATTAAAAGTTGCAGATTTAAGTAAAAATCCAATTGAAACTGTATACCCGAATACATTTGAAGTTCTCAATGCTACTATAGAACTTACATTGGGATCTAATGATACACAACTTTATTTACATCAAAACTCTTTTATTGGTCTAGACTCTCTAGAAATATTGCATTTAATTAATATTAACTTGACTATTCTAGATCGAAGCTTATTAATTGGACTTTCAAAACTAGTGGAGCTTAATATTAAAGGTACCATCAACCATATAGCTTTTGACGCTTTTGTTGAAATACCAAATATTAAGCGCCTCATACTCAGTAATTGTTCAATACAATCAGTCTCAATGGATTCATTCTATGGTATTTACAACTTGGAACATTTAGATTTATCATACAACCAACTACGTGAATTGCCTCCTGGATTATTTGATAACCAATTTTCATTGCAGGAATTAATCTTAAATAATAACCAACTAATAGTTCTGGCTGATGGAATATTCAAGACTGTATCAAATGTAAAATTAATAAGATTAGATATGAATCCACTGCACTGTACTTGCAGTATGAAATCATGGGACGTTTCGTTAATGACCAAAAGTATGGAAAAAATGAACAAACGATTTTGTGAATGGGATCATTTAAAGAAAGGATATAGCTGTACAGTAAAAAGTACAACGGTATATATGTATAATAAAAAGTTAGAACCTATATGTTTAAATCCAGAAAAATTGAAAGGAAAAACTGTTTCATATGTGTTAAGAAAATATTTGAATTGTGATAGCAAAACCTATGGTGTCAATCCTTACATGAAGAAAAAGTATAAAGAATTCAAACATTATAAACTACTCAATAAACTAAATATTCAACCAACCGAGCCAAAAAATATCACATTAACATTGAATCCAAACTCGAAAAATATTTCAATTTTCAACACAGATTCTTTAGATCATATTTCCAAAAACACTTTAAGTAATAGAAACAATACTATTGTTACAATGGGAACTACCAATACTATGGATTATTTTGTTAACAGTTCAGAATCAATTATTAATAGAACATTACATGTGACTTCAGAAAGAAGTATACTATTAAAAAATGGAACATACATAAGTAAATCATTGTTAAAAGAAGAGATATCAAAAATGAAAAAGAAAAAATTTTGAATTTCACTGCACAAAATAAAAGATAAATATTATTATGATATATTATATTCTTTTAAATTATTTTTAAAAATAATATAAATACATACGTATTTTTGAATTCCTTGTATTTTAATTAACATAAATATATCAATACTTTAAAACATTATTTAATGAATTATTTGAACACCACATTAAATATTAGTAGGTAAATAAAACAATAATGCATTACCTCTGAGTAAAGTAGCACAGGTTCCTTTATATAAACTTCTTATTCCACCTTCTTTGTATAAATTTTTAATAACACTGATTGGACCATCATATTTTTGGTTGCCGCACTCCTGCACTTGTAAAATACATTTAATGCGTTCCCCTGGAACCATAATGATTGCTGTGAAAATACCAGAAAATGATCCAGCACAAAATAGGCGAGATGAAGTTAAATTTTCATTTTTATCTTCAGTAGTGGAGAATAATTTTTTCCCTAGTCCAAATCCTAAAAAGCTGATAGCAAATATTGGAGCTACACCTGTAATAGGAGCTGCCATACCTGAAAAAATAATGTAATTAACAAAGGTATGAGAAAATTAATAAAAGTAAATATAAATGAATAAACACCAAACATTAGAATATTTTATTGTAAAATCATTCTTTTTAAGTTTGAAAAAAAAACACTTCTGTGTACTTATTATCAATATTAATATTCTTTGTTCTACTTTGGAACATAAACTGTGGAACTACAGATTGTGTTTCAGCCTTTTCTTTGTTATATGAGTAAGAACTCATATAGCAAAGAATACATTATAGAGTTTATAATAACTGGAACATAGAGCAACAAAATTCCAAATTGCCATAGGTAAAACCCTGTATAAAACTAAATAAAAATTATAATGTAATTATTATGTTAATTTTGACTATTTTCTTAATCATCAGTTATTTATAATCAAAAATAAATTAAATAAATTATTTTAGATATATTGAAGTAAAGCTTTTAGATTTTTTTTTTGTTTTTCAGAATTTCACTAGCTGCTTATATGATAGAATGTGAATACTGATGCATTTAACTCAAGAACTATTTGAACTATAAACCCTAAACAAACCAAACAACTAATATTTTATTATAATTAGGATTAAATTTTATAATTCTTTTTTTTTTACATTTTATTTGTAACCAAAATAAGTTATTTAGCCTATACAATTGTTGGTTAATCTATTCAATCTGTTCCTACTCATTTTAGAAAAAAGAAAATAAACAATAAGTACATGATAAATAAAATGTGTTATTTTCTAGTTTTTTATGAAATTAAAATTGACAAAGGAATACATTTTAGTTATTATTACTTAGGTTTTGACTTTAAGCTATGATTAAATAAAAATTAAGTAAAATTGTATTTAATTTTTCAATAAAATAATTTAAAAATCTAATATAGAAAATTAAATGTTTAGAAAAAAAACTAGATTGTTGTCAAAATAATATTTATGCTAAAAACATTATAATTTTATAAATAATAAGATTATTTTAAAAATAAATACAAATAGTTTCAACAGTATTAGTAATATAACTAGAATAGAATATAATTAGTTAGTAAAACTTTTCATAGAAAAATTACGATGAAAATAACAAGAAAGTACCTTTGTATAAACCAAAAAACCCCTCTTTCTGAACAGTCTTAACAGCACAGTCCCAGGCTCCATTGTAAATAGGTGTTTTACCTAATTGTGCAGGAGGCATTGTTTGTAATCTAACCTAAGATAAATAATAAAAAAAGAACACATGTAAAAATGTTAAAAATGCCTTTAAATTAATTTACCAAACACAAAATAAATTTTATTAAAACACAATAATAATCTAATAGATATTACTGATACTAAATTTGAACCTTAATGTTTTGGATTTAGATTTTTTAAGATTCATGGCAAACAGAAACTTTCCATTAGAAAGTTATAAATTATTAGTAGGTACCATTAATTTTATAAATAAATTTTTTAGTAAAATTCAAATCTACGGTTAAAAAATTAGATAAAAAAAAAAAAGGATATACTTCACACAATTGGTTATTGTTGTAACTTGTGGGTGTGAAGTTGGGCAAGTATATAGATGGTATAAGGTATATAGTATATAGGTGGGAATTTAATGTATATCTATACACAATGATTAATCATTGGTAACTAAAAACAATTTTGAGCGGAGTTCGGTTAAATGTGTTTTAATAGGTCATAATATTTACAATTTTCATCAAAATTTGATATTAAAATCCTTATAAAAAAAATCTAAATTAAACTAAATTTGTATTTTGACCACAAAGTACAACTTATACAAAGTTTTTTAAAAATTCTATACTAAACAGTCAACAATTATGTAAGTAATACCATTGAGTATAGATCAACTAATATGAAGTTCCCCATTATTAACATATTTTTTTATATTTAATAAATATCAAAAATTAATTTGCTCACAAACAATAATTTTAATGTATAATTACTAATTTCAGTACTAATGTTGTTTAAATATATACAATTTATTTAGAATGTATATATTGTAAAAACTGTCAAAAGAAGAAAATAAGTCATATTTTTTTTATGAATTCTAAGCATTACTAAGTAAATCATATGGCCTACTCCTTATCACAATTTTATGTATAATGACTTGACAAATTGTACTTATGTAAGTACAAAGAAAAACTATTGTGCATTCACAATACCTACTATTGTATTTAATTTAATGTAAGTGTACACCAAATAAAAATATAGCTTATCAAAAAAATAAACAGATAGGTACCATTAATGTATTTGATATAGTAATAAATTACAATATTGATAAATCTAAGTTAGTTATTATGGGTAAATATATTATAAATTGAAATAATAAAATTATAATCAGAAACTATCTTAAAACATTATTGATATCTCTGATATTCAATTTTGTAATATGATTTTAAAATACATAGTTAGGTAAATAAAATACACCTGGAATACTTTTAAAATAAGTAGGTACTAAAGTATGGAATGCCACTGACTGGATTTAACATTACATTCTAATTAATTTCTATCTGTAAATATATCAAAATGTCTTTGCAGATTAGTGAGAATAAGTGTAAGGTTTGCATTCACAGATGAATGATAAATCAACCCAATTGTATAATGTTGATCTACTACTGTCCAAGTTCCCAAATTGTATACACATAAGCCTACACAGAATCAATTATAATATAGTAGTAGGTAGTAGTAATTACTGCGGACATACTTTAATAGTATCTAGTGGATGGCCCACCAACACTGTGCATACACCGCCAAAACCTCCGGCTAAGAAATACTTGAATGGATTTGTATGGCCGTCGGCGGACATTTTAACTATGATTAAGTAAATGAGATCGACTCAACAAAAAACTGAAATACAATTCAAAGTTTATAGTTTACGTTTATTAGTTATTTAAAAACACCTACAAATAGTACAGTAGTGTTATTGTTTTATTAACAAAGAATTTTAAATAATATTGTATTTAAACAGGTAGTATCATGGCTATCGAGATTTCATATTCCTCATTTTTACTATCACTAAAATTTATATCCTTATCATTTATCACTAAAAGACTGTACTTACAAATAATTATTTATATTTCACTCCATAGACTAATATTTTCAAACTTTTCCCCGTTCAATTTGAACTTGAGCTATAAGCGTATAATTTTGTTATACTATTGTATAATGCATTAAATCCACAATTTAAAGGCTTGGCCACACTATTGTCTATCATGTATAAAAATTAATGGTACTCGTCTAGTATGCTACATACCGTAAAATGATACCTACAAAAAACCGTTTACCTACTGATTATTGATTAATAGCAAATTAACAATAATATTAATAACAATTTATTACTAAATTATTTATTTATTTTTATTTTTATTTATTTAACTTAATCTAACCATCTTTTAATTTGGAACAACTGCCAAATTCTGGCAGCAAATTTCTCTCTTGAAGATAATTAGCACTTGTTTCCTCATTGGATATTAAATGCCCGAACAAATAGCACATTGATTTATTAATTATATTATTTCAAAATAAAAAAAAAGGAATAACTCGCAACGAAATACACAACATAGACTAAAATAATATATCTGAAAGTAAGTTATTGTTGGTCCTGGTGAATATTTATCAATTATCATAATGGCTATTCAGCTATAATTTTGTTCAACTGTTATAATATGTTATTAATCGGAATGACTCAAATGTACTTTCCTACAATAAAATTAAATAAAATAAAAATAAATACGGTAGGTAACACACTACACGCATACAGTTTTTTGGTAGATAACATACTAGACGAGTACCAAATTAATTAGTGATACAGTCAAGTAATCTGAAATTTAACGCCAATAATTTGTATTTTGATGGGTACCTATCTACCTATATTGGTTTACCAACAAATTAACATTTAACGTCGTTTATTTAATTTAGATTTCAAAAACATTTAATATCTACTTGCTTTTAAATTTTCTCTATTTATTTATTTTACATAATATTCAGAGTTCATCAGAGAATTGTCGTTTTTGTTACTTAAGATGCTACTTTTTCAATTTTCCAGTTTGCTGAATTGAAAAATACTATTTTCAAAAAATTATGTTCCTAATAATTCATTTTGGGTTTTAAAGTTTTCAAAATATTAGAGTACTGTTAATTAAAAATGAATGTATTACATTATAATTTAATAAAAAAATTATTATACAATTTAAATATATTAATTAATTAATGCGACGCCTATGTATTATGAAATGTGTATTGTACGACCAGTTTCGAATTAAAAATTCATCTTCGGGTAAAATCACATAGGCAAAAAGTAAAACGTAATTGAATATGAAAAAATAAACCAAAGAATACATAGCGAACAAATTACACAAATTGGTCATTTTACATAGAAATAATAGATACAGATATGTTAAGAAATATATTAAATTGTTTGGTTATTATTTATTATCTAAAATGTATTGATAAAATATTTAAATATTATTAAACATTTTTTCTTTATTTCATTGTGTATCTATGTTTATTTCTTCTGAAATTGAATTAATGTAAATGTTATTTTGAACATTTTAGATAATAAATAATAATCAAACAGTTTATATTTCATAGCATATCTATGTCTAATTTTAAATAATTATTAAATAATTTCTATGTGAAACACAACCAATTTGTGTAATTTTTTCACTATGTATTCCTTTGTTTTTTTTTTTTTTCATATATTGTCGCAGTTTACTTTTAACTTTGTGATTATACCTGACGATAAATTTTTATTTAAAAACCATATTTAATGCAATTTAAAAAATGTATGTGATTTTTTAATTTATTATATTAATTTATTTATTTATTTACTAGTATTAACCATCTAATAATTTTGTTTTTATTTTATTATTTTATCATTAATTATGGCAGATTAAGCTAATGTTTCAACTCATTAATGAACAGAATTGAATATTTAAACTTGAAATTATAATGAATAGTTACTTCAATAAAACTTGTAAGAAATTTAATGTCATTCCAAAATACATATCAAATGTAATTCTGAAGCCGCAATCAGAGACAAAAAAGGAACAGAGACAATATGGTTGAATTCTAAAATAAAATTGTTATTTGGCAAAAAACACATATTTGTATTAGAGATTAATAATTTAGAAACAATTTTATCTCAAAATTGATACCACAAATTTCACACTTTAAATCATATTCAACATAATTACAACACAAAAAAAAAAATGAAAACTAGCATAGGGTTAATAATAGAATTAATATTTTAGTAGTGCAAAATACACAAAAATTACAACTTAAAATCGGCATTATTTTCAACTACGAGTTACTAATTTAACTTCTATAATTTTCAATATAGCTGAAAACAAATAAAGGTAATAAATTCAATGCATATCAAACATTAAACTTTCAATCAATTAAAAAACGATTAATACACTGTGAATCTGTTATAAATTATATAAAATTTTAAAACCAAAATCAAACAAGATATAACTTAATAAACCACCATTAAAAAAAAAGATGTTCTAAGATAATGGGAGGATAGATGCAGTCACTGTTATAAGTAATTTAATGTATATCTGTAAGCAATGATAAACCATTGCTAATGAAAAAACAATTCTGAGAGGAGTACAGTTTGTAATGATGCATCCTAAACAATATAAGTTTTATTTTATAGTAAAATAATTAAAAAGGCTTTATATATTTACTTTAATAATATTTGTTTAATGTTGTGCCGATTTTTCTAGTTTTCCTACATTTTACCAGTTTTTCACATTTGCTGGGAAAATTCCTGAGAAAATCGAAAATTTACCTCTCTAAAGTACCTCACTAGTGAAATTCCCTTTTAGAAACATTAAAAGTTGGAGCAAAATTACTGGTTGAAAAGATATGTACAAGAAAAAAAGGCTGTAATATATTTTTCAATTCCTACATTTGTATAAAACTAAATACACTCGAATTCTGAGACTTGCAAAAAATAATTATTATTAGGTAAAATTTAAGGGTGTATCAGGTGATTTGAAATTAAATTGGCGAATGATAAATGAAATTACCTGTTCTAATATTAATAAAACTTATGACATTAGATCAATAATCTGAAATAACCAGCAATACAAGATACTAGTATTGATCTGAAGAGGGTGTTAAATATATTTAATAACTTGTTTTATAATATAGGGAAAAAGTTAGTTGAATAATAAAGCTGTGATAATAATTATAGTGTCTTAAATATCGTTAATAATCTTTCTTTTAATACTATTTTTCTAACAATATTACTAACATTGTTAAAAATTTTAAATATAATATAGCACCAGGCATAGATGAGTAACAGTGAAATTAATAAAATGTATTATCGAATTTATAGAAAAACCCATTAGTTTATATGTATATAACTTGAGTTTACAGATTTTACCTAATTACGGTATTAATAATCTTAGTTTATTATGGTTTGAAAGTTACTCAAAAAAAGAAAGCAAATAGTTCAAATTAACAATGTAATAGGTCGAATATATAGTTCCTCAAGGAAGTGTACTTGGTCCTATTTTATTTTATTTATTATATATTAATTCGGTTAGTGATGTAATTGTTGATGGGTTAATTGTTTCTAATGCGGACGATACATGCCTACTTTTCATCGACAAGACATAGGAGGGAAACTCTCAATGAAGAGAAAACTATGTTTGTCTTTTTCAATCCATAAATGTCAAATCTTAAACCAATTACTATACATATAAGTGTAGTATTGATGGTAACAACCATAGTCACTTAAATAAATGTGTAGACATCAAGGAAATTACAAGTACTCGATATTTAGGTATCATGTTTGATAATAGGTAATCTATGTTGGAATCTTCACATTCAAAATCCAGTAGGCAAGTACGCACTATAACTTTTAAATTTCATAAGCTAAACGGTTTATTATACAAGCAAACAATACGGGTTATTTATATTACCTTGTTTCAACCAATTTTTCAATACAGCATGTTAGTATAGGAGGGGGGAGGCTAGGTGATAACATTTTAAAAAATTGCAAATTAACCAGAACAATATAATTAGAATTTGTCTAAATAAGTTTTCTTTACATGGATCTATAATACAAAATTATAAGAAGATGGGTGTTCTTCCAGTCAAATTTCTTTACGAAAAAATTGCAATGATGTTTCCTTAAAATGTTTATCAAATGTAGGGTTCACATATATTATGAAGGTAAAAGGAAAAATAGGCTGTACAATATTCCTGCCATATACTAGCAAGCATATACTAATTTGGTCAATCTTTTGTAAACTATTTAGGATGTATTTTAACTCTATGCCTTTTCAATATGAAAAAAATATTCACTGTTTAATATCTAATGTTAAAAAATTACATTGGTTTTTTATAGAATTAGCCTTAGTTTTTTTTTTTAATTGTTATCTTTTTAGTCTCATGATTGTTTCTTTTTTTTTCTGTTCACTAAATTTATTTTGTATTAAGTATATTAGTTTTTAATTTTTTTAATCTATTACTCTCTATCTCTAACACAAGCTTTTTAGCTTAAGGGAGGTAGATAATCACGTAATTAAATTTTGTTTGATTTCTTTTCTTTATGTTATTTATGATGATTAATAAAATTAAATTTAAAAAAATTCATTAAATTTCCTGTTATTCAGATTTATTCAGAAAACTCATAAGAAAATTGAAAAATAACCTCCCTTTCAGAAAAGGTTTTACACTTAAAAATTGGAGCAAGATCTCTGATAGAAGAGTTGACCACAAAAAAAATTTAAATAAAATAAACATCTTTGTAAAACCATAAGTTTTTTCACTTCACTCAGAATCTAATAATGATAGTATTCATGTCATAATAATTTATTACTTAATAATTAATTTTACATCATTTAGGAATATTTTATATTAAAAATATAATTAAATGTAAATTGTCTAATATAATGTAGGTTAAGTAAAATAAGTACATAAACACATTAATACAACAGTAACAGGATTCAATATTTTTAAATCCTTTCTAAATATATGAAATAAATATTGTAAATTTGAAATTATTACTATTAGCTATAAGATAAAGTAAAAGACATGTATTGTTTTATAATTATTTAATTTAAATTAAATTTAGATTACTTTTACAATTTTAAAAATATTGAGATAAAAATAATAAAATTGTTAATACACAGGGATATCAATAAGTTAAGATAAGTTGCTCATTATCTCAGAAAGTATAACCTATTTATGGACAATTTATGAAACATGCGGCTCTAAAATGAACTAACGGAAATTAAAAATGTCAAGACTAATATGTATTTTAACTAAAACTTTATCTATTTATGGAATTTTTAGAGGATTATTATTTACGAGGAATTATTAGAAAATTAAATAAAAATAATGTAACATTTTAGAGCTACTTTTTTCTTAAACTGTCTAAAAAAAAAAAAAATTTGAGTTTTCAAAGTCTTATTATAATAATGTATAATTTATAATTCATTATTGTAAATAATGTATTTATTTATTTATTCACAATAATATTAGATTAAAAAATATTCAGTCCTTAAAAACCATTAATTATTAATACAAGGGGGAGGGGAAGGACCTAATTAAATTACTCAACAATAATTAACCAACTACTAATTTTGTGTATAAGATAAATTATTATAGAAATTTAATTAAAAATTATACTAAAATTGTATATAATAAAATATGCAATACAATATTAAGGGATCTTTAATTAATAAAAAGTTCTTTAAAAAAAATTCTAAATTGACTTGAAATGTCATAAAGTTTGAGATTAAAATATTTAAAAAACTGAGTTTAATACTGACTATAAAAAGTCTTTCCTTTTCCAACAAACAAGAGTAATCAATTATCAAAATCAGACCAAGCAATAAGACATATTTTTGACCTAAAAAATATGATGGCAAGGGGAGGGCCTTAGTTATGTAGATTAATTTATTTTAACACTAATAATTTCATAAACCATTACAAAATTAAATTTTAAAAAGTAACTGTACATTAAAACAAATTTTAATGTTCCATTATTATTCAATATTATCCAGACTATTCTAATTTATTTAACAAACCATCAACAAATGAATCATGCTGTTTTTTTAAATCATCATTATTAGTCTTATTTAAAAATGAATCATGATGAGTGTTATCTTCTTTTGAAGTACTAGCTCCATCATTAACAATATTTTTTTTTGGAGGAACTGGGACATGCCTGTATACTTTACAACATGTATCAGCTAAAGTGGAGAGATTAGTAGAATCAATTTGAATTTGAGAAGCCTTATATTGTTCAAACTCTAAATCAAATTCGTCAAGGTCTTTTTGAAGTTCTAAAGTACATTTACTTGGTACTTCTGATTCTGATTTACATAAACCATCCATTAAGTTTTCCAGAGTTATCAACTCAGTTGATTTTTTATTTTTTATACCAAACAAATTATTTTCCTTTGGTAGTTCCATTAAATCCTGTTCGCCAAAGCCTTCTATATTAAATATACTTTTATTACTGAATAAATTTGGCCTTTTTTCACGGTCTAAATCAAACAAACTTTCTTGAGTTTTATACAAAATAGATTCTGGTTTATAACCTATTGGCTCAGTAACAATTGGTTTTAAAAGATTGATTTTTAATATTTTCTTGTCTGGTTGTGCAATAATTTTCTTTTCGGTTTCAATATTTTTGATTTCTATGCTTGAATTTTCAATACATTCTGTTTGCTCTGGGACAGTATTTGTGATATCATTGTCTTCTGTTACCAATAGTTTATTAATATTGAATTCTAGTGCATGTTGAATATCAGTAGCAACTTCTTCTATGGAGTTTTCCGTTTCAACAATTTGTTCTTTAAGAACCAAGTTTTCATCCTTTTTCTTAAACTGTTGACTATTCAAGTTATCATCTCTAGTATTCTGTTTGGCAATAAATTGATTTTTAATTTCAGGGTTCTTTAACATACTTTCAATATACTGATCAATAATCTTTTGATAATGTTTACATTTTTTTTTCAGTCTATTTTGTTTTCCAAACACATCATTTTCAACATTTTTAAGAAGTTCTTTAATGCCTCCTTCTACACCAATCTGAAACATTTTCAAAAATGTAAATTAATTTTCTAACAAAAAATGCACAACTATTAAATTAAATCTGATTACAGATTCCTAGGTATAAATTATTATTAATATTAATTAATAATATTATATTTACTATTTACTATTTGTAAAAAAAATAATAATAAGCATTTTACATGTATATTTTCTTTTTGTTAAAAAAAAAAGAAATCGTCAATATACAATTTTAAACTATTTATATTTATAATAGTAAATTATTTAGTTAAAAAGTATTTAATGTTTAGCTCTAAAAATATTTTAAACATATTTAAATGATAAAAAATAAAATATATGAAATTACTATTCAGGTGCACAGTTAAATTAATTTTAAATTAATTGTATAAGAGTCTAAGATAATAAACATTTATTATTGAAATTATAGGTAATATATAATACATTTTTTGATAAAACATTTATAAATAATGAACTTACCTCTAATAGACTATTATTAATAGGATCAATTTTTTCTGGATAAGAGCTTCTTGATTGAATATCAAAATTATTTTTCATAATAAGAGCCAACTTTTTTATGTAATCTATAGCTACATCTGCCAAAACATACAAACTTTCTTCATTTGCTATAGTAAATCCAGCATGAGCTGTTATTACTGCTGCACATTTAACCATTATTTTATTCCAGTTTTCTTTATCTATTTCATACTCCCATTCAGCAATACCATTTAAAAATTTTGTACGCTCTTCTATAGTATAAGTTTTTGGCTCATGTTCAATTTGAGGTATGGGCAATAATTGCATGCATTCCTCTAATAGAGTTGGGTCATTGGGTGTTTTTTCAATTTTGTGAACCAATATATCCATTTGTGTTAGATGTTCATTAAGATCAATATTATACATTATATCAGAGTTAATAATATTTGGTCCATCCACAAAACCTTCAGATTGTATTGTTTGTGATTCTTCACTACTATTTTCTAATATTGTGTTTTTAAATTCATTTTTAACAAGATCACATTCTTCCAATATTCTAATATCTTCTTGATCGATTTCAATATTTTCTTTGAGTGTATCATTTAATGGTCCACCATTCAAAAATGATTTATTATAAAAATTGAATAAAAGTTTAGATTCATGTTCTCTTTCCATAACTGATTTAATGTCAGTTAAATTTAAACTAAATAAACCAGGAGGATGAGTAGAATTAGATAAATTAGATGAATCCGGTAAATCCTTTGAGCAAGACGGGTCTGAAAAGATTGTTGTTTCAGTTAAATTAGAAACATCTGATGAGGATACAGTACAACCCTGCATATAGTTTAAAGATTTTGTATCTTTATCAGAATTATTCATGTTTAATTCTAAGTTTATGTCAGTTTCTTCATTACTGACTGGAAGGGGTTTAATTTTTTTTGCAGTTGGTAAGTATGGTTCTGTTTCCGTTTCACTATCTTTGTCTATTGCTTTGTCAATACAAGATATTTTGAAATCAACAGAGCTAGGAATAGAGTTATTTAATTTTCTATTAGCTGTTAACATTTTTCTTTCAGTTTCTAATGTATTTGGATTATTTTCATTGTTTTTCTTATGTACAGTATTTAATGACATCAGGGGGAAATCAGAATTGTCACTACTGTCTTCTTCAACTGCCCATGGTTCATCATCATCATCATCATCATCGTCATCATCATCATCATCATCATCATCGTCATCATCATCATCATCATCAAAATCATAATCAAAAGCAAAATCAAAATCGCTATCATCATCATCATCACTATCATCATCACTATCATCATCACTATCATCATCACTATCATCATCACTATCAACATCATCACTATCATCATCATCCTCATCAGTATCATCACTATTAGTAGATAATTTGTCTGAAGATAACATTGTATTGACAGGCAATGTCTGTTTTTTTTCTTCATTAATACTATTGTTATCTTCCAATTTGTCTGTAAATTCTAATTCATCATTATCAATTTCATCTATTATCTCAACATCCAAATCAGATGAATCAGAGGAACAATATGTGATTTTGGTATTATCAAGTTCCATGTTTTAATAGAATTAACAAATGTAATTTATTTTACCAATTCTCTCTAAAACATACATAAAAAAAAAAATATATAAATATATATATTAGATATTATTTAAATGTTTTTTAATATTACATTTAGTACTAAAAAAAAGGTATATATTATTCATTTTTTTTAAAGGCTTATGTCAACAATAAACAAAGTGTATTTTCTTTTAACAGGCACTATAAAACTACTAAGTTGAATTTCAGGACTATTAGTTCACTTTTAATATTTTCTTTTTGAAATGTTCTATTATTATTATGGTAATGTCCAAACATTTTATAAAGTTCATGAAATAAATATTATTCAACAATTACAACCACTTAATTGTATACAATGGCCTAAAACTATTTTTAGCTATAATAAGTATCAACTATGATGAATAAAATAATGGTTTTTTTAAACAGAAAAATAATAAAAATATGATAAGTAGTTTATACATTATTATTTTGTTTGTACTTGATGCATAATTATTATTATTTTTTTTTTTTTAATAAAGAAGTATTTTTATTAAAATAAATTGTATAAAACAATATTAATCATGGACATATGATTATTAATATTAATATTATAAGAATATTTTGTTGAATTTATAAAACATAAAAACCATCTTACTTTTGTTATTTTAACTAAACTGTATTTAATTCAGCTCTCATTATTACAAAAAATAAAACACAAAAACATTTATATATATATATATATATACATGTATAGGTAAGAAGGTTAATCAAAAAGCATTGAGACTGGTAGTATTACTCGGAAACAGAACATTGAAGAGCAAGGATTGGTATCACTTTTTTTTATGACTTTTCCTGAGCACATTGTTTTTATAGATTCCTTAAAACTTCTTTGGTTTGATTTCACCTATAATTTTGTAAAATATGTTCTTCGAATTTGGGTATTTTGTAATAAATTTAAACTTGACAGGTTTAAAGATTTTAGAAAACTTTTCTATTTTTTTTTTTTTTTTTTTAAGTTTAAGAATAAAACATTTCATGGTTTATGGTTGTATTTTAATTAGTATACAAGAAAACTATTCAAAAGAGATATGCAGTTATTAATCACCAAAAAGGCTACTTTAATTCAGATTTTATTGACCAAATTTGCAGTTAGTTATAAATAGTTATTGTTTTAAATGTTTTTTTTTTTATTTATGAATTGTTTCTTTGGTTGTAAAACTATATATTATTACCTACAACTTAATACTTAAGAAATTTTACACCATTACTCCTGTGGATTTGAAATTTGCCTCCCCCCTTCTGAAAACTGAAATATATCTACCACTGAATACAGAGCAATTACTATAACAAGTTGTAGGTACTTGAAGAGGTCTTTCTCTAAATTATATCTAGTTAAATCCAAATTGAGATTTACAATGAAATGGCAAAAATTAAACACATTAATGATGTTAAAAGTAGAATATAAATTGGCAGTTAATGTTGATATTGATGATATCTATAGATAAATAGATTTATAGGTAAGATGCAAGACTGAAAGAGTTTACTGGGTCAAGAACCATATACTAGCAACATATCAAAAATATCCTACGCACATTATGTTGAACTTGATTAATTTTTGTTTCAGAGAAAAACACCTATTATAAAAATAAAAGAGAACAATATTTCGGAAGAAAAAAATGGGTTTTCAATTAATCCAAATAAAAACATTCAATTTATTATTTAGAAATTAAAACTAATTCAACATTTTTAAATGACAGTAGCCTTTCAAAAAATGAATTTAAAAAAAAAAACATTGCTTTTCTCTCCATAATATTGTACTCTTTTAATTTTATAATAAATACTTTTACTCTAAAACCAAAATTAAATGAGTACTACGCAATCTGCATATGGTAGATTTTTTTATGTTGCCCAGTTGCTAAACCATGAAAGCATATTCTCTTAAAATATTATTTGTTCTTTTAAAAAAAGTCACCTTCTATAATTCAAGGTCTGGAGCTGACAAAAGTTTTATACAATATTTACTAAATACAAAGAAATAAGTCTACACAATACTTACTATAATGCATGATTTCATGATTCACACTAGTCAGACACATACAATGACGAACACTGTACTGTACCATTGGAAAAAATATTGAAACATTATAAAGGTAATTCACATTTTAACCTTTCTTTCCATTCATACAAATATCAAACTAACAGTCTGTCAGACATTCTGTACAAAAATGTTTTGTCAGAACAGTCTGTGTCTGATCAAGTCTGAACATGTATGTATGATAGTTGATAAGTGTGAATAACCAACAGACAACATCCATAACTCAATATCTCCCATCATTTGCTGCCAAACTGTTTAAATAGTATGAATTGACCATGTCTGTATCGGAACAGTGCATTATGGTTTTTGTCAGTAGTACATGTCTGATTAATGTTAATCATGCTTATAGGAAAACAATTTTAAATATTAAAATTAAACAAACATACTTTACTTACCACTTTATTTTAAATCTTAAGTGAAGTTCTTTATTGAATCAAACTTCTAATAGGTACTTAGATAACAATTCATTTTTAATTATATACGTAGTATTTTATAAAAATAATTTTCATTAAATCATACAGACTGCACTTGTACAAGTACACTACAATTTTTGAAGAATTCGAATTTTGTTGGGCCAAATGGACAATGGAAGCGTGATAATAGTCATATGATTGTGGTAAGTGATAAGATAATTCATTTGATACGACGCCTATAACAATAGTGTATGTTGAGTTGCCACCACCAGACGGCGAAATATTATATTGATTTCTATTCTTTTTTTTTTATTGACGCAATGACGCTTCAATCTGCGACTTGTGTGTGTAAACTTTAGTTTTCCGTTGTATAGGTACATAATGCTGCCTACATAAAAAGTAAATTTCTGCAATTTGACTACTGGTTATACACTCGCATTCGTTGTGTATAAAAGTTGATCACATTAGTTATATTTAAATATTTCTTTTTTTTCGACGTCGCTTTTGGTCTGTGTTTTTGGTTTTTAACTTATTATAAAAGGTATTCGATACCTATCTATAATATTACATTATACTATTCAGAGTGAGTATTGAAATTTTATATTACTTATGCTAATATGTACTTGTTTTATTAAAATAATGGTTTCCTTTACAGGCTATTGAAAGAACACGCCCTATTCCGCAATGACTTCGATTTTGGAGTTTTTAAGTAGTAGAAACGTACCTGACGCTGAACAAATATGCCAAAAAATGGAATTCACTAAAGTATATACCTACAACTTATAAGTTAACATTTATGTATGTCTGTATCATGTAGAGGAGTTATCGTGGAGGTGGCAGAAGGGAATTGCTAGTGGGAAGGTGGTAGAAGGGAGGTGGAAGAAGGGAGGTGGAAGAAGGGAGGTGGAAAAAGGGAGGTGGAAGAAGGGAGGTGGAAGAAGGGAGGTGTTAGAAGGGTGGTGATGGGAGTTGCAGTGACTACGGCCGGGGTGGTGGTGGTAAACTCGTATTGACAAATAAAGCTGATGCTGCTTATGAGTGTACCACTGTAGGTGGAAATTTTGCGATGTAGAGTACAAAGTTATTTAATTTATATCAGTATACAACGATAAATCATTGCTAACCAAATACGACTCTGAGCGAAATTAGGTTATACATATTTTGAAATGCCATTATTTTACGATTTTTGTCAACATATTAATTAAAAGTTTATAAAAACAAAAAAAAAAGGACGGACATATTTCGCACGCGGGTGAGCCTCTGTTGTAGGTGGGAACAGTAGCGCACGCAAGATTTTTTTTCAGAGGGGGTTTTGTTTATAGTAATTTCCCAGAGAGCTAGGAGATTATAACACATATTATAATAGTACTTACAGTACTATCACTATTATTACTGAATAAATGATTTTTGATGAAATTAAATTCTATTTTATTTTCTGGTATAAGATATTATGTTGTTGAGTTTAAAACTAGATTTAAAAAAATTTAACGAAGGAAGACATTTTCAGAGGGGATTTTTACCCCCCAACTATCCCATATGCGCCATTGGATGGGAAGTTGGGAAGGTAGGCTACAGATGACAATTTAATGTATACCTGCAAGCAATGATAAACCTTTGCTAACGAAAAAATGATTCTGAGTCGAGTTCAGTTGATAATGTTGCTTTATCAACAATACAATATATGGTATTATGTCAAATTATAGTACAATGATTAAAACAATTTACGTTTCCATGACATCAATGATTGTTTGAAAAAAATTAAAATAATAATAATAAATAATAAACAAATAATTAAAATAATAAAAATGTTTACTAATGACAACCTTATATTTAATCTTTCAATCTTCTTTAACCTAAATACCGAATGTTTCCTCATTATCTCGAATATTAATGAGAATTTCAAAAAATAACCTCTCTAAAGTACCACCTAGAGAAAATTTTTTTTCAGAAAAGGTGCTATACTTGATAACTGGAGTAGAAAAAGTGTTCACATAAAAAAAATTAACAGCATTGTAAAATCAATACATTCCTCTTTCCACTTATAATCTAAAACCTACTACATTAAGCAAAATTTTTTTTAACCACTGAATACAATTATGAGTAACCTTTCTCTTAAATTATTGTTGTAGCTGTAGTTCCTTATTAAACGTTTTACGATTCATGAAATGACTTCACTAATTTATCAATGTTATAGTTAATCCTTTATTAAACGTTTTACAATTAATTAACAAACTTTGTTAATTTACACATTTAAGAATGTTGTGTATAATACCGTGGATATATACAACATTGTTCTTTATTATTTTTAAACATTGTTCTTGTTTTATAAATTAGCTGTGGATATTATTCATTAAATTGATAATTCTTACTAAACTACTATTCTAGGTTATACAGCAATGCTACCCAATATACAAAAATAATACACGAAATATCCAAAATATGCGAGGTACTTAAAACTCTCAACCTTACCTATAATCGCTTATTTTCGTAAGCTGTCTTGTCATTTTCCTACTAACTCATACTCTATTTTACTTCTCCTTATTCTTAGTTCCTTTCCTTCATGTACTACTCTCCATTCCTCAAGCTTATTGTTCACTTCTTCCAGATTTTCTCTGAAAAGAAAAACAATTCTGATCAAAGTTCAGCTTGTTTTGAAATGCTGTAACTTTTATGATTGTCGAAAAAATCAGAAATTTCTAAACATATAAAATACTTTCAACTACTTTCAACCACTTTACATTCAACTTTGTTATAACCATTAAATACGATTTATGATGAAGCTTAAGTCAAATTTTCAATTATTTTTGCTTAACCAAAACAATTTTAAATAAAAAAAAACATAATAAAATTAAAAATACACACTCAAAAATGTTTTGACTACAGCTGTTATTTTAATGTTTTAACCGAATTACAAAAAAAAAATGGAAACAACAAAACCGTTATTTATGTTATTTTACTATTTTTCCCAATTATTAAAAAACCATGACTAAACCAATGTATGGCTTATAATCTAAGAAATAATTTGAAATTCGGTACGTTGACAAAAAAGATTATTTAGTGCAATGGTTTTTAACCGGTGGGTCATGACCCATTTTTGGGTCACGTAAGTTTAAAAATTGGGTCGCGAAAAGTTTTCTTTTTAAAATAAAAATTAGGTTTATATAATTATATAAGGTATACAAATATATTTTTAATTATCAAACTTAGAAAATTAATAAATGAAAATACAGTTTAAAAATTATTGTAATATATTATGTACAAACAACATTATATAATTTATATTTAAAAATATAATAGTACATTGGATTTCAAATCGCAGTATATGTTTCATATACTGGTATGATTGTACGTAGTATGACATTAAATATAATAATTTACGAGTATACCGGGTTAGTAATAAAATAAATATATTATATTATTATCGTTAGTCCCATAATCTACGAACATTATTGATATTGTCGCTATGTTTAAAAACGAATAAATGTTTGTTGCGTTATTATTCTAGTCATATTTACGTATCCGTTAATAAGTTTTTTTATTTTTATTTATTCAATTATAACAGTACTCCTACAAAGTATTAAGTAATTTTAGATTTTTTTTTTTTTGTTTTTCTACAAACGTTTTTCTTTATATATGCCTTATGTAGGTCACGAATAATGTACGCCTAAAAAAGTGGGTCGTGAGTCCAAAAAGGTTGAAGACCACTGGTTTAGTAGGTACTATTTCGTATGTGTTAATTCCCAGACATTCAGTATAGGTTAGATAAATACCAAACAAAATTGATATAAGCATTGATTTTATTTATTAGTTATCTAAATCAATGGTATAAATCTACTTTATCTTTTTATAGAATTGATGATTTTCATTTAGGTATATATTTTAGGTAATACATGTTAGGATTGCTTGACATTCAAGGGTGGATTTAACAGTTAGAAATGGGTCTCCTGGTAAAACATAAAAAAGAAATTGCATATTACAATTCTTTTTTAATATACCTATTTCATTATTTTTTTCCCTTATATACCTATGTATTAACCTTAATTATATCATAATTGATATTATCCTGTCATATGATAAGATTTAATTATTTAGATTACTTATTTTATGGATATATGGTATTATGTACTTACCTACCTTCAACAATTATTTTTCTCAACTGACTAATATTATTTCTTTACTTAAAAACAGGATTACCTCTAAGGTCCTACGCCTATATGAGTGTAAAATAATAATTTTAAATAAATAAAGACTTTATTAAATTATTTTGAAAACTAATTACTATAATTCAAATTTTGTACTTTAAAAGTTTATAAAAACATAAATTACCCATTCATATTGGCTTATTGGTATAGCTGTTGAGGAAAAATGGCAGCTAAAAAAATTACAATTGTATTGAAATTTAATGGCATATATTATTTTTTAAATTTTGGAGCAACGTTAAAATATATTTTAGGCCACTTTGGAACAACATTAAAATTATCTTAGTTTGAAGTATACAATCATTATTGGTGCAATGTTTAGTAAATGTTTTAACTTCTTTGAACCTTGTTATATAAAACTGAAAAAAACTTATTTATTTTTTCCAAAATAATTTTATTAAGCAACTTAATATTAGTATAAACTATAAGCAATTTCTTTATAATACCTTTTAATATTTTTAGCAAAAGAGAAAATACAGTCGTGTTATTTTATGGTAGGTACTTATTTAACAATTTATACCAAGTTTAACATTTTTAACAGTATTATATTCATTCGGTATACTCAACTAGATAGGAAAGCCAAACTCATTCATAACTTGTATGTTAAGACAAAATTACTCTCTTCACTTCTACTGCAAAAAAATCCTATAGGATATGTATGATTTTAAATTTGTTAATATTTGAATTTTAAAGGCTTTCTCTGCTTCTTCTTAAGTCATAAATTTATTATTCATAGTAATAAGTCTTGAACCCAGAGTTCGTTTGTGCTTGTCTAATATAGTTACTAAAATAAAATAATTTTAATTGTGAGGAAAAAATAATTTTGATCAAAGGAACATGCAATTTTCTGGCTTTTAATTTTTTTTTTTAACACGCAAATTCAAAAAAAAAAATATGTAAAAGATAATACGTTATAAATCTTATTTAATACCCCCTCAAAATTTCAGATTTTTTTTTCGGAAACTCGTATTTCAACGTTTGAAAAATTATAGTTTTTTGCGGAAATTATTAGTGTTAAAATTATTGCCTTACAAAGTTCATAATTTTCATCGTTTTATGCATTTTCGTAGGGAGCAACTATACTTGTCAAATTATAGGTTAGATCACCTGTTAAGTTACCTGTTACCTACCCGAAGTGGTTTTGCACAACAAATCGAGGGTTATTTTCGATTAAATTTGATAGAGTGAGTGACCACATTATACCTATAATGCTATTTCACTTTTCCCTGTTACCTACCTGACGTTTTGCAATTTCGAAAATACGATATAAGTATATATTTTTTTGCATTCCAAAAAAAATCCGAAATTTCGAGGTAGTCGTAAAATAGACCTTGATTTTTGATAATTTATTTTTACATGATCCTTTTTAAAGCATTGATTTGGTTAGATTTCAAAAACAAAAATTGTAAACTTCATAAGGCACTCACTTTAAAACAAATGATTTCCGCAAAAAATAGTTGGCATCATAATTTTTAAAACATTGAAATAATGTTTTCGAAAAAAATTCCGAAATTTCAAGGAAGTGCCAAGTAGATTTGTTTTGACAATACAAAATAGGTATTGTTGAAGTCTAGAAGCTTAATTACAAATAAGAACACTTTATAACAGTTTATTTGACTTAAATTCATGATATTTTGGTAGTTGGGCACACCTTTTAGTGTCTGTTAAAAATTTTGTTTTAATAACAACTTTTATCACGATAGATATTTTGGAAGCAAGCTTATATGTAGATTCCTGTAGAAACCATGATTAAAAATAATTATAATATAATATGTGTTAGAACCGCTTCTAATGATATATAATAAATAATAATCACGATTAATGATATAATATATCGTGATAATAATCATGAAGTCTTCATGGTAACCACAGCTTTAACTATCTAAATCTAAAGCCGTAATGGTAACAATAATAAGAAAACAAAGTAAAAATTGCAATCTCTTATCAGAAAACGGTCAAACTCAATGATTGATAATAACATTTATTTCTAGAGCCAAGTATAATTGTGTTAAAAAAAAAAAAAAAAAATCATAATAAATAAAATAATATCTGGTTTTCAAATTCAACGGTCAACAGTTTTAATAAAAACTAATATTCGTAGCACGATCTTAATCTTAGAATCTAAGACCGTGATTCGGTCATACCTAATCCTTTAATTTGTCGATTAGGATATTATTATTATAATATCTGTTAGATTAGAATATTTGTAAAAAAAAATTCAACAATTATTATAATAGTATAATAATTTGATTATAAAGATGAACAATTTTACTTGAATTAAAAAAACAAAAAGAAATATTTTCCTTATTAATAAAATAATCAAACTATTTATAATTCAATAATAATAAAGTAACTTTATTAAATTAAATTAATAATAATACCTATGTATTATAAAAATGCAGTTCTTGGATTAACTTCAGTTTTTATCACAGGTTGATATAAATGTATTGTCTGCATTAACCGAAGATGATTTTCTATTAAATGAATGGTTACCTAAACATGAAGATCGAATGGCCATAATTAATTGGGCCAAGCAAATCCAATCAAGTGAAATTAATTTGTTCGATGAGTTACCCAATGTTCTCAATGACGAAGAAGAAGAGGATGGTCCTGTAGAATCCCTTTTGGAAGAGTAATTTGTCTTATTATTATTCTAGGCATTGTATATTTGTACCCTAAAACTTAATTTACTGTAACTTGTACAATGTATTATTTACATATTAATTAACAATGTATTTTTCAATGATTCATGATATAATATTTTTATTAATTATTAATGTAGGATTCTTGAAAATATTGAAGTACAATCGATTCGGATACAAATGGGCTGGATTCATTTTGATCAAAGAAATGGATATGAACGGGTTTGTTTGATTAATTATTGAATTATTTTTACTTGCTAATCTTCTCTTGTGTTAATCACCATAATTCCATTTAATAATTTCATAAACATTAAACATATTTCTACTGCACAAACTATGTTTGTATGATTATTGATTGTGTATATATTTCTTTAAAGTCTTATAATTTAAATTTGGTATTGATACTTTTTTTTTGGCTGTAGGTTACCAAAACATTTGGTGGTGGTATTAGGGAAGTTGAGTGTCCGTCAACATCTAAGGTTGATGATTTACTTAATTTATCTAAAGTACTATTCTTCAGTAGAGAAAACATGTCAATTTATGGGTGTTGGGAAGAATTTGACACTACAATTGTTGACTATGAAGAAATCTTCATTGGAAATAGTACAATAGTTGAAGATTTGTTTGACGCTGGTGGAAGAAATGGTATTTATATAATTGTCTAGTCAATATCAGTAATTCGTTGTGTATTTAAAAGTAGTTCAGATAGTTAATAATTTATTATAATAATGTATGCTGTTGCATACATAATATGTAATACATTTATTTAGGAATACCAAGATGTTACTTAGTGACCAGAGAAAAAGCATTGGAGACAGTTGATCCAGAAGCTTTTGCTGCTTCACAACGTTTCTTTCATCCTTTGGCCTTTATACGTACTACTAACACATTAAATGATGTGGAATACAGTAATTTATATATTATTTGTCTACAGGTCTTATGTTTATATTTAAATATGTTTCATCAATTAGATTCTGGCACTGATACTGACACTGATTTGCAATGTGCATCATCATCAACTAGTCATGTGTCTGTTTTGGAAACAGCTATACCATCTACAGTTACATCAGAAGACCCTGAAAGTAAATTTTATTTGTATTTTTGGATAATAACAGAAAGTGGAATAGATAATTATTTGTGTTTTGATTTATTAGAAATTTACTTTATTTTTCTATTTAAAACTGTTTATTAGATAATTTTTTCTCCTTGGTTTTAATATTAATATTTAATCATTTAAGTAATATGTGCAATATTATATTAACAACTAAAAAAAAAAATTTTCTTTGGAAACTAAATAATACTTATTTTAAATATTGATATGTGTACTAATAACATTAAGTAACAAAATGGTTTTTCAAAAGTAATTTAATTAATTAATTTAACATTTGATACATTTTTAATATCTACTTATCTGCTTTATAAAGGTCTTTTTTTATATTTTAGTATAGTTTACAGCATTCATACTCATATTGTATAATACAAATCAATTCCTAATTGGTTAAGTTGTTAAAAATAATAAAAATAAACTGTTATATTTAACTCTTTAAACTCTTTAAATTGTTTTTCATGAAATTCAATATATAACAATGTTTTTTTTTGTAGGTGAATTTTACTATTATGGTGATTTACCGGATGATGAAGATGAATCACAGGTGTATTCCAGACGCCCTTTAAATGTTAAAAGGAATAAGTTCACTTTTTATCGTGGGAATGTATTTGAAGAAATGCTCCAATCATTCAGATACGCAGGCAAATATACATGTGAAACTGTATATATAGAACTCTTACATCCTAATGGTTATCCTGAACAAGGCGTTGATACAGGTGGTGTGCTTCGAGACACACTTTCAGAATTTTGGACGACAATGTATGAAACATGTACAATTGGTACTGACATGAAAATCCCATGTTTAAGTCATACTTTTACAGAAGAAAAATGGAGAATCGTGGCTAAAATATTATATATGGGCTGGATAAATTCTAAGTATTTGCCAATTAAACTGGCAATGCCTATCCTTGAACAAATCTTGTTTGGTCAGGTAACATCAGAATTGGTGCCTCCATTTTTACAAACATTGAGTATAAATGATAGACATATTTTATCATGTGCACTGATGGATTTTACTTCTGTTGAAAAAGAGGACTTAATTACAGTTTTGGGCAATCTTGAATGCCATGTAATTCCCAATGCAAACAATCTGAAAGTAGTTCTCCAAGAAATCGCACACATGGCATTGATACAAAAGCCATATTTTATTATTAAACAATTTCAAACTGAATTGAATAACCTTGGCAAAAATTTGTCTGGCATTTTAACAAAAGAAAAGTTGTATGAACTATATAAATCAATGGAGCCAACTACTAAAAACATTATGAGCATGTTGATTTGCGAATACTCTGATTGCACAAAATATGAAATAATGACTTATGGATTTCTCAAAAGGTAACTTTTTATTTTTTTAACAAATATTTTCAATATTTATTTAATTATTTGTTTTACAACAGTACAGGCTGAAACCCAAAAAGCATTAAGTGATTTATACAAATATGAAATATAAAAAAAAAAATTCTTATAAATATTTAGTTAGAATAATAATAATAGTAATAAAAATATTAAATAAACAATAAAAACCCCAGCTGAAAAATAGTTATTAAAATTCTTATCTGTGAAAATCTGGCTAATCTTTGCAATAACGGTTCCATTGATTTTAATTTTGTTTTTTTGTTGTACCTATTTTGGTTTTAAAAACAAAGTAGAAATATGAAATTTTTACAGAATACTTATTTTAGGCTTTCTAGACACTGTTAAATTTTTTTAAGAATTGAAATTTTTGAGTATTTTCTTTATTATTTGGTTTTATTTGGATAAAATTATTTTGACTAAGCAGAAATACTTGAAAATTGAACATGGGTTCATATTAAGTTGTAGTTTGGGGTCAAAAATAAAAAAGTTAAGTGAAATTCAGTAATATTTAAATTTAAATAGAAATAATAAAAATCACTATATTTTTCATACAATTTTTCGATTTAAGTAAAATAAAATAAAAAGTAAAATAGATGTACTGGGGGGGGGGCATACATTGAGAGTAAGATAGTTGATAGTCTTATAAAACTTAATCAAGTTCAAATTTTAACAAAAAACAGAGCATTAACCTCAAAAACTTTGCTCAGAATAATTTTTATAAATTATACTCTATATATCTTTTCAACTTCTTGCCTACAACAATTGTACACCTTTTATCAGTAACAGCTACTTTTTTACTTATCTAATATTATTTTA
Organism: Cinara cedri; assembly: GCA_902439185.1. NCBI lineage: Eukaryota > Metazoa > Arthropoda > Insecta > Hemiptera > Aphididae > Cinara > Cinara cedri. The sequence continues at coordinate 113,147 of CABPRJ010000533.1, read as the reverse complement.
TACTACATAATTTTTTTTATCTCTTTCTAGGTTTATCTTAACAACTACTGATGACTTGCGGATTAAATTTTTAAGATTTTGTACAGGCGCTGACTTGATTACTGGAAACCATATTATTGTTAGATTTTCAGAACCTAAGTGGTATAATCATTATGCTCCTATAGCTCATACATGTTCTTGTATTTTACAACTTCCATTAAAATACTTGGATTATGAACATTTTGAAATGGAAATTGATTGCATTTTATCATCAAATTTTTGGGCTATGGACACTTATTGAAAAGTTTGTAATTTATTTCAAATTTCTGTTCAACAGTATTAATATTTTTCTTATTATTATTAATAAAATATCTAAGTATATCCTAATATAATTTTTTTTTTATTTTACTCAATATAATATTAAGTGTTTTAATTTTAAGTTCTATTTAGAAGTTTGCAGTTCGTTTTAATTGAACATTTGTCCAACATTTTATTCCCAATAATTAAATTAAAATTTAGAACAGGGGTTTTTAACCTATAATTTTCAAAAAAAAATGTTGTGGGCCACATTCCTAATTATACATTTATTTTATACAAAAATGCAATTTGTATTATTATAAGATATAATATTAAATTTAAAATTATAAATAAATTATTTTTTAGTGAAATATTTTACACTTTTTTCTTAACCAATTTGTATATGTTTTTTGTTGTATTCAAGATTATGTAATTAATCCTCAGTAAGTATTCTAGGTGAGCATCAGTAAACCAAATTTTGGGTTTTATTTAAAGTTTGTGAAAAATATGCTAATAAATTTAATTTATTTTATCCCATAGGTCCTATGGGATAAGACTTAAATTAAGCATTTCAATTCTTTTTGATAATAATAATGTCTTGAACTCTTCTAACTTGATAAAGACAGAAAAAAATCATGCAGTGTTTAAAATTTTTTCGGGTGGAGAGGAGGATCAAATAATGTTTAGACAGGGTCAGGTTGTATACCCCTGATTTAGAGACTTCTTAATTTCATTATAAACTATAATTGCCTATTATTAATTCACAATTATTGTTATAAATATTTCAGTAATAATCTGCACATTTTCCACCACATCAAAAAAATATAAAAAGTTTGTATTTTTGGAATTATATTTGATATCAATTTTAAATGGAACCTGAGTATTAATAATTTAGTTGGGAAACTAATATGTTTCATACATTTACACATGATAAACTAAGATATTTGTAATCAGTCCAAGCTACATAATGTATAATTGGCTATTTTGTGTTTTATCAATTTATTTTTCAGTATGGTCTCCTGGTCTGGGGTAATGTAAAAGATAATTTTTTAAAGCTCTTCGGATAAATAGGTAATTAAGAAACTAATTTTTAACTAAAAAAAATTTTTTGAAGGATCAACAAAACACAAATATACATTTTGGGTGCTCTGATAACAAGTTATACAAACAAAATGTAATATAATTAAAAATATAAAAATATATTAAAATTAAAATTAATCAAAACGTTTTACTCACTTAAGAGAATTTAAACCTTATTATATAACTGTAAGATATATGAAATCTATTAGAACAACTATTTAATTATTTAGATTTAAACTATTTTAATCAAATACCAACTAAGTGAATGAGAAAAATTAGTTATAAGTATTTTCAAAATTGTTAATACATATCTTAAAAAAAAGTTTACATTTGGTGTTGTCATTTTATAATGTTTATAAAATTATTAATTAACTAGTAGATGTAAGAAGTAAATTTATTTCTATTTGTTTCTGTACTTTATACTATCAATTTAATTCTATTATACTTAATATTAAAATATATACATTCAATCTTTGTTTCCAAAATACTTTTCATATTATATAACTCAAAAGATAATTTTTTTCTCCAATTCAAGTTTAGGTTTAGAGGAGTGGATATACTTATATGTAATGTGTGTGTATTAAACATTTTGGATAAATAAATAATAATAATAGTAAAACAAGTTTAAAATCAAATTGATTAATTAATTAATTAATTAAACTATGTTGTTTCTAATCTGATTTTAAATAAATATTTGTCAATTAAAAAAGTTATAGGTAACGCGATATTTAGTTTCACATATAAGAATAATAATGTTATATTTTCAAATACAAGTTGAGTAGGTAAATTAATTTGGTATCAAGTAAGCAGGTACTTTATATTGTTAAGCAATATTATTATTTATGTAGGATGAAACATATTATAGGCAGGTACAGCCATAAAGATATACGAAGTATATAAATATTATTGTTATCACAAATATAAAATAAATAATAATATTTATAAAATAAGATTTGTTTTCATACGTTCAAATAAAAATATTGAATGCAATAATTATTTTTATAGGTAGCTAGTAACATATGCATTAAGGAGAGAGGGGTCAGGATAAATCTCACGGAAAAAAATAGGCTTAATAAAATATAAACACGTCACTGAGTGATTAACCATTTAAATATATTTACCAATAATATATATTTTCATTTAATATGACTCATTGTTTTTGTTAATTTTTCCCATTACTAAAAGATATTCACATTTAAAAAAAAAAAGTCTTAGGATAATGGGGACGGGTGCAGTCACTTTTATAGGTAATTTAATATATACCTGTAAGCAACGATAAACCATTGCTAACGAAAAACGATTATGAGCGGAGTTCGGTTGATAATGTTATTTCGTCAACACTATATAATATAATGTCATATTATAGTAAAATAATTAAATAGACTTTATATATTTTCTTCAATGATGTTGTTTAATGTTGTACCGATTTTCCCATGTTTTTTCCCGGTTTTTCACATTTATTGGTTTTTTTTACTTTTGAGAAAATCGAAAAATGATTTTCCTTTAGGGTACTGATTGGGGTGGTACAGTACCACTTCAGTCAGATATCCTTTTAGAAAAAGTGCTATCATTGTAAATTGGAGCAAAATTTATTGCAGAAAAGATGTTCACAAGAAAAAAAAGCCGAAATATTTTTTAATTAATGCCTATATTTTGTACAGTTTTTAATTTTTCCTCTGTTTTTCACATTTGTTGAGAAAACTTCTGGGAAAATCAAAAATTGACTTCTCTAAAGTACCACCCCAAGAAAATTTCCTTTTAGAAAAGGGGTGTACATCGTATACATCGGAGTAAGCTTTCTGGTAGAAAAATTGTTCACATAAAAAAATAAATAAACACATTTTTGTAAAACCAATGGATTTTGAGTATAGCAAAAAAAAGGTGTAAAAGTGAGTTACTGCCTTATTCGTTGCGCATGTAGATTTGTACGCATTTCTCACGTATAATCTTTAAAATATTTTAAGTACCTATCTAAAATCTTAGGGGGGGGCTTTATAATGTATATAATACAATATATTTCTATACCTTACCTATTCTACTTATTATTAATTTACTCTATCTTGACTCTTGGTATCCATCCCCTATAAAATTGTTTGAGATATAACGATCGCAAAACCGTGCATATAGACTGGGCACCACTGCCAATGTGATTTCACGGTTTATGTTTTATTTTAATTTTTTTTTTCTGTGATTCAGTTAAAGATATTCGTAGAAACTTAAAATAGGGACAGAACACTTAAATTTACCTTTTCTAGACGTTGTAAAATTTTCAAAACATTTTAGCTATTTTTGAACTATCATTTATAGAAATTTTAATATTGCGAGTTTTGTATGTAATTTTTATTCGAATGGTACCTACTTTGTAGATAAAATTGTTTTACCAAATAGAAATACTTGGAGGTATTAAAAAGAGGTTCATTATAAGTAATAATTATCAGATTTGCCGTTTATGAGTTATAACAGTTTAAAGTTTAGATCGGATGAGTAGGGAAGGGTAATAAATTACCTATATCTAATCCTTCTCTACTAAAAAGGGGGGTTCCTAAAAGCGTGTACTTATTTAAGGTACATGGAGTAAGGGTAAAAAATTTAAAATGGTTTTAAAATAAAGCTTAAATGATTCCTCAATGATTAGAAAAAACACTAATCCAATTAATTTAAAAAAAAACTCCGAGATAATTGCTGGTTCATGATAAAAAACGCACTCTGTATATAGATTATAGTTAAATTTATTGTCAACAATCAAAATAATAATAATAATAATAATAATATTATAATGTTACGATTTGCGGACGTCGTACGTGTTAGGCCATATAAAGGGGTGGGGTGGGGGTAACATATTATACTATTACGCAACGGAAATCCGTTCCCCTCCTTCACTGGAGTCATCGTCACCGGTACGGAATAATATAATAGCAACATCTAACAATAATAATAACAGTGTTATTATTATATTAGGTATTGGGTATAATATATAAATCGGTTTCGGAAATCCATTAGTCACGGAAATGCTCCATTAAGGAATGAAAAAAAAATAAACAAAAAACACGTCGCCGTCACCGCCGTGTGTACCTACCTACCTACTACGATTTTATTATATTGTATGTAATGTAATTATTCGTAGTACGATTTTATAGTGGTTAGTGTTGTTTGCGCCGTTGCACGTCGCGGTTATAACCACTGACGATGTTTCCGTCCGCGCGCGGTAACCCACTACAACCGGCCGTTCGGGTTTAGATGAAATTACTATCGCGGCGCCAAGAGTAATCGCGAATAATTCGCGTCCGTGATTTGCCGCCCTCCCACCACCTCCCGCAGTCGCGGTGTTCGCACCGCACAGATAGCCGGACGGGTCGCGCGCGCACGCCGATTGACGGTCGGCGGCGTGGCCTCCGGAGCGGTGAAAAGCGACACCGCGGGTGTAGGATTACGCCGTCGCGGTGCACGCGCGCCGCGCGAATGGGAATCCTTTCGGTCACTGCACCCCGTGCACGTCGTCGTCGAGATCGCGATCCGTCGTCCGCCACGACGTCGTTACCGGTCACGGGACCGTCGTCACTCGTGCTCCGTCGACCCTTTTCCGCCACGATGCCGTTTCCCGCGAATCCCGCGCACGGACCGTCCGTCTACAAGAACAAATTGGGTGAGTAAACGCGTCATTAATATTCCGAGGTAATTAATCATTTATGTGTGTACGATAAACGGGTAAAATAAACACTTTAGCACTTACCCAACTAGCCACAGTAAAATGTACCCACGCCAAATATCCGTATTTTCGAACTTCGAGTGTCTTTTTGAAAAAATGTATTCCCTGGTACGCAGTCGAAAATTAATATAACCGACATTCCCAATATTATATTGATAGGTCTGTTATTAAAACGTTTGTTCCGTGATTTTTTTACTGGTTTTTTTTTCTACGAATTCATATTATTATGTTGTAGGTACCTACTAATAACGGACGTACAAAAATATTTAAATTCGTTCAACGTAGGTAATAATAATTGTTATTACGACGGGTAATACCTAATCATACAGGTCGTTATCAGCATGATTATGACCGTGTATTTTAGGTACCTATCTACATTGATTACTACGTACATAATTTATGGACAGGTTGTCCCAACCAGTTGGACGGATTTGTCTAAAGCCGTTAATATTCAATTACAATTAATATTCGTTAATATTTTTTGTTTTTGTTTTTTTTTTTTAATAGGACTTATATTTTATGAGAAAAATTTAATTTTAATTTTTATCCCCTAATCGTTAAATAACTTTTTATGTATTCATTTAACCGTAAATTTTCAAAATAGCAATTTTAGAGGATATTATTCTAAAAATGTTAATGTATCACACATATAATCATATCCAATGTATAGTTTTAGATTCTGAGTGTAGCAAAGAATGTATTGGTTGTAAAAGATGTTTATTTTTTTATATTGTGTATACAAAAATTCTAACAGGAATCTTGCTTTGATATTTACGCGCAGTACCATTTCTAAAAGGAAATATTGTCCAGATGGTACTTTTAGGAGGTCATTTTTTGATTTTCCAAGCGGTTTTCATGATATTTGGGAAAAACCGCGATAAAACGTAAGGAAAAAACAAAAATTTACGAAAATAATAAAGTTTTATTATTTTTCATTATTGTAATCTGTTATAATTCAATTAAAAATATATTTAGAGACTTGAAATTTGGACAAAAATTTATATTTACCTTTTCTAAATGTGGTAAAGTTTTCAAAAAATTTAAGCCATTTTTGGGCCATTTAGACATTTTAATTTTGTGAGTTTTGTACGTAATGTTTATTCGGTAGATACTCTGTAGTAAAATTGTTAGACTTAAGAGAAATGCTTGCAAATTTAACAGGTTCATTATTTTGTGTTTAGAAAACAAATTTGAGTTTAATGTTTTTTATAAATGAATTTGAATATCGAATTTTGATGAAAATTGCAGTTTTTCCAGGAAATTTGAAAAACTGGAAAAAAACGTAGAAAAACCAGTAAAATCAGTACGATATTAAACAAATATTATTAAAGAAAATATATAATACCTATTTAATTATTGTATCATAATATGAAATACTTATTGTTGACAAAGCATCACTATCAACTGAACTCTGCTCAGAATCGTTTTTTCGTTAACAATGGTTTATCGTTACTTACAGATACAAATTAATTTCCTCTTTATATCCTACATTCCCAACTTCTCATCAACAACAGTGCTGCACCCATCGTGCGAAGTATGTCCGTCTTTTTTTAGTAATAGTCTTTTTAATTTTTAACATTTTCGATTTATAACACAATAAATCAAGTTATTTCCTATTGCATTACGCAAATAATCGGGTAACGCTGTTTTTAACACCTTTCCTCTAGAAATAAAAACGGCTGTTAGTAAGAAACTATTGATCAGATATGGATGTATGATCCATCAACATTTTTAGAATGTTATAATTTACAAAATGACTATTTTAAAAATTTTGTTAAGTGAATAAATAAAATGTTCTTTATTTTAGAAATTATAGAATCAAAATAAAAATCGAATTTTTCTCTAAATAGATCATCCAAAGAAAATCAGATTGAAAAAAATTAATTAAAAAAATAGGCGAACATGGTGGAACACTGTATCTGTATCTATAGTAGATTACATTGTGTGTACTTATTTCCGTTATAGCTCATAAAACTAGTAAAAATCTGTCAGAAAATACGGCCTAAATAGGTTTTTATACTGCTAAAGGTTGAAAATGTCTTTCAAAATCTTCTTATAGTACTTACTTACCTATAATTTTTTTTGTATTATCCTAAAATATTATATCAATTTCTTTTCGATTCACTGTATACACATAACTATGTAGATCACATTTTATCAATGTTATAGTTGTATCTAGCCTTACCAGTTTACCGGACTCTGCTTAGAATAGTTTTTTTTTTAATTGAAATGATTTATCGTCAGTTTTCGTGTTTTAATATTAATTAATAATAACTTCAAACAGTAGTATACCCATAGACGCAATATTTTTGGGGATACACAAATAGTAAAAACCTTACAGATCCGTAGGAGCTTTGTCCCCACATCTCCGACCCACTTTATATTGCACTATATTTATGATAAAAAAATTGCAAATATTATGTATGTACTTTGTTTTAATATAGGCAACACAAATTCCAGACTAACAAAAAAGTTTATTACAACTATTTCAACATAAATTTTCTTGAATGCAAATTACATAATATATTTAAAATGTATACATTTTTTTAAACTATTTGTTATATCCCTTCGATATTTAATATCGATAATATTTACTTCAAAATCAAAACAATCAAACTGCAGTAGAAAATGGTTTTCACATTTTGGGGGTGCACAAGTACTCTGTGCACCCCCTATTCGCGCCAATAGGCATACCCTTGAGAAGTTTTTTTTATTTTTTCGTATAATTAGAAAAATATTTCTAGTGAACGTGTTTGGTAAAATTTTCTCATGAAAATATCAAAATTACCGTCGAAAAATAAAATAAATTCGCGCGATAGGCGTGCGGAAAAGTCCGAACTTATCAATCGCGTACTTTTCATGTCATTTACTACACAAGGCATATTTTCATTAAAAACAATAATCTACACTAAATATTAAACGAAAATGTGTAAATAGTCGTAGTAAGTACTTATAGCGTGCGCTGAAATGTGTTTTTTTTTTACTATATAATATAGCAGATAAACACTTTTTAAACCATTATTGGTATTGTGTTAAAAAAACAATAGAAAATAAAAAATCGTTTAAACTTAGAAAGTTACAAATGTATTATTATGTTTAAAAAAATCCAAATTTCAGGTCGTATACGTGATCTATTATATTATATTTTTGATCCTTCATTCTTCCATGTGCATTTTATATTTGTATAGGTACACCGCATACTGTATTATATTTTATTTTCATGTCATCGATGTGCTGTAAAATTTTTAAAACAACCTGCATGTAATGAAGCTGCGACGAATGCAAAATCGTTTTTTTTTTTCGACTTTTCACCTACTATATTATAATATTATGTATTATATACACAGTATACGAGCGCTACACTATACGTTTGTTATCAGAATTAGACGTAAAACCCAGCGTGTCTAAAATGAAATTATGAAACTTTCTACTGCACATATCATTTTTCCTATATACACAAAAAAAAAAAAAATGGGGGGAGCGATAGGTGAATCGTCTCCCCCCCTTATACTATATTATATTACAAAAAAAAACCTGATAATATATCTATGTTTTACATTATTTTATAGTTAATAATAACTGTGGTAACAAAGCAAAAAAATCAATGATTTTAATATTTTTTAGCAACACTAGGTTTCACCTATTCTGTGATATGGCCATGATAATGTGGTGTGCGGAGACCGGGAGACGGCATGCACCACGAACTAAAATATTAAAGACCGATTTCCAAATCAAAAAAACCGAAAAAGGACTTTTATTTTGTAATATTACATAAAATAAAGTTTTAAATTTAACAAACTTTTTTTTATGATTACTATTTTTAAGAATTGTATTTGATGTGAAAAATATTTCGCCCCTCTCCCCCCCTTTTGGAATTTGTCAAGGATCGCCAGTGCTTTATGAACTTAATATAATATCTGGCAATTACTTAAATTTGTAGTGAACCGGTCCTGGTGGAATGGTACAATACTATTATCTGACGGAAGGCACCTTCTGTCGACGTTTGTTCAGTGATGTTAGGAAAGTAAAGTTTTAAAGAAGTAAATAAACATTTAATAAAGGTAGTATAGTATTGGATTATTATTGATCCTTGAACTTATAAGCCCGTGGATCGAACATACTAGAAGACGATTTCAACGGTCGTTCGGTCGTTCTAAGAGAATTAAAACCCTATAAATCCATAATAGGTCTAACTCTATATGTAGATACCTATATCCATATACGAGGTGTGGCTATTTAAAAACGGGATTTTCTTCTGATTAGAGTGCAATGAACTCTGGTGGGTAATTATATCGTAGTTATTATCTGCACAAGCCAACGCATCAAATAATATCAGTTTTATCCTTTTTGGTCAATTAGTTCGCATTCACGCGTTGTTTAAAGTGAACAATATCGTACGAAACTGCCGGAATAATACCCAATTTAAAAATCGAACAGCGTGTTAATTTAAAATTTCTCGTTAAATTAAAAAAATCGCCCACAGAATGTCTAAAGATGTTGACTGAGGTGTACAGGAAGGACACGATGTCACGTACTCGAGTTTTTGAATGGCGTAAAAGATTTAAAGATGGGCGAGAAGAAGTGGAAGACGACGAGCATCCTGGTCGCCTTTGCACATCAAAAAGTGATGAGAACGTCGACAAAATTGTCCGAAATGATCGTCGTTTTAGTATTCGTATAATTGGAGATATGATAAATATAGACAAAGAAACAGTTCGACAAATTTTACACAACAATTTAAACATGAACAAAGTCTGTGCCAAAATGGTTGGGGAGTATATAGAAGGGGATCACATTTAATAATTGTGTTTACAAATAAATTATTTTTATAACAAAAATCCCGTTTTTAAATAGCCACACCTCGTATACATATACACTCGAACTGAAGGCGAGTATTCACGAGGATAAAAAGTGGTGGACCCAGTTGTAAAGCCCTCGTGTCACAGAGTTGGAAGTTAGTCACTTTTCTCATTTAAAGTCAGTTTTTTTTTATTTTAATAACTTTTTGACGAGCTTTTTAAGTATTTTCATACAATTTTATAAAAAATATTATATTGATATTTATTACGAAATCTTGGTACCTTATATTTTTTAATTTGCTATGTGATGAAAAAGAAATATACAAGTTATATAAGTTTAACCGAATACTACCAAAGACTAGTATATTTTTAAATAATTATTTTAGTTATAGGTAATTAAAGTTGTTATTTATCTTTAAATTATCACTAAATTCTTTAATAAAGCCTGGTTGTTAACCTATCGTACCATTATACCAATCCTAATCTATCATAATATTATAATTATTACCTATAACTACTACTATTATTGTTAAATAATTGTATTTTTGTTAATGTTAGTCACTTATTTTTGTATGGAAGTCACTGTTTAGTCACTTTTTAGTCACTTAGGTGATTGTAAATTTTAGTCACTTTTCTCATTTATTTTCAAAACCATTGACCACAAATTGACAAGAGCAACAATTTATTTAGATAAATTTGTTCATTACAAATCATGAGTGTTTGAAGACCAGATTTCGGAACCTTTTCACATTTGATTAATCTACACTTCCATAGTTTTATTTTAAATAATAATTTGTCAAAACTTTCTACCTCAGAACTATACAATTCTACAATTCTAATACACAATTTTTTGAAAAAGAGAACGAAAGGCATTTTACTGCTTTTTCATTTTTAATTTAATAATCTAATAAGTAGTTTAATAATTTAATACAATTTTGTAATTTTACCGTTATTTAATCAAATTCACAATATAATAACAAAGGTATACTTATCATCGAGTTATCTATATTCACAATTAAATTATTATTTTTTTATAAGATAAATGATAATAGACATTGATGTAAAACAAGATTTATAAGCAACGATAAACCATTATTAACGAAAAACGATTCTGAGCAGAATTCAGATGATAGTGATGCTTTAATATTTAATGATTTTCCGTTTTTCCCAGTTTTTCCATGTTTCTTCTTTTTGGTTTTTCCTATTCGCTAGAAAATCTCCTGAGAAAATCGAAAAATGACCCCTTTAAACTACCTCCCCAGTCAAATTTCTTTTTAGAAATATTGCTATCATTATAATTTGGAGCGAAATTGATTGTAAACAAGTTGTCCACAAAAAAAAAAAAAAAATCGTATTATTTTACTTATATATTTTGTACATTTTCTCGTTTTCCTCATTTTTTTTTTGGTTTTTCACATTTGATGAGAAAACACTTGAGAAAATCGAATAATGACTTCCTTTAAGTACCTGTCCACACCGATTTCCTTTCAGAAAAGGTGCTATACGTAAAAATCGGAGCAAATTCTCTGATAGAATAGTTGTCCTCAGAAAAAAAATAAAAATCTTTGTAAAACCAAAGATTTTTTGATTCACTCAGAATCTAAAATTTGAAAGAAATATATAACGAACCCAGCATTATTGGAACCTTGATAATTACGCGAATGAGTTGTACGGAACATGTATGAAGATCAGAAAGACTAATTGGACAAACAACAACGTGGGATCAAACACAAAGAGACCTAAAGGGTGATCCAGATAAAGATGGACAGACAGAATAAAAGAAGATCTGAGGATATCGGGATTAAGGAGCCCAAAATAAACTTCAAAAAATAGGGAAGAATGAAAGCAATATGAGGTTGTGGCAATGGACCTTTCAGCGTATAAAAAGCCGAAGAAGAAGAAGAAGAAAATAAGTATTATCGTCGTATTTCGTTTAAATTTATATCAAAAATAAACACATTTCTAGTGCATTATTTAATATTTTTAAGACAAATGTATTTATTTTTTTTAGGGTTTATAGAGTATTATATTTCTAACCCTACTGATAACAACCAAATCTATTCTACCACATTTCATAATCCGACTCGTAATAACAAAGTGAATGATAAAGTCACCTTTAATGCTACCGGTGCCATTATAGATATATTAAGTAGCCTAAGGTATATTAAAGTTGTATACTAATCATGATGAACTGCTCATTACTGCACATTTTATATTTACTATCGCACATAATTTTTAGGCTCTGATAAAAACTAGTGATGGACACAATCAAGTATTTGAACTATTCGCTAGTTGATTGCATTCACATTTCGATAGCATAAATATTTGGTAATGTGAAAAACTAGTCTAATAGATTTTTGATACATTTCTGGAATAAAACTATTCATGCTCTTGAATTTCGGTTAAATTCGTGTGTTCATTTATGAAAAATAATCATGCGTTATTTATTTTTTGAGATTAAATTTGATCAACTTAATAATTTGACAAATAATAAATAATGAAATGACGTTTATGCTTCAATAAAAAAAAAACACACACACACACACACATATAGAGTCTGATTATGAGTAGTAGCAAATATTATTATTTTTCGTTTAAAACAAGTTAACCGAAAGCCCAATCTAATAATTTATTTGTCTTCTACGACTATAACATCAAGAATGTATAAGATGTTGCCTACTCGAAACGCCCTAATTTTCATTATATGTTTTATAATAAATAATAATAATGTTAGCTGTATAAAAAATCTAAAGGAAATAAAAACATATCTTAGAACAACATAATATTATAGTATATTTCTAACAAAAAATATATTAAAAAAAAAAAAAAATCAACAACAAAATGATTTAACTCTTTTTGTAATATCTATTTTAGATTCTGAATGTTTTGTTATTCTTCTATTATTATTATGTGTTTTTCTCGGCAAAATTGATTTGTATGAAAGTTCCAAATTATACTAATCTGGGTTATGTTAACTACAGAATAATAAAATATAACTAAATCTACTCTTCATAATAGTTTTTAGGTTCACAATAATTTATTATCGCATACAGTATATAAACTAAATTATCGTGTATATCCCACCTACAATAGTGGATTAAATAAGAAAAGCATCAATTTTATTCAATAATAATAATAACTGATATATGATTATATATTATACCTATAATATCTATATATAAACTACATTTTAATTATTGTATAAATATCTTCTAATCGATGTAATCATATCATAATAAATCTACATTAAGAAGACGACACACTCGTATTTATTGTCTTAGTCCAAATAGCGGGCAACGTGCAAAAATAATGCTTATCTAGATTAAATAAAACCAGCTTAATTTTGAATTTAGAATAAAAGTACCCACTATGAAATTGGAGAGGAATATTTTGGAACGAACCTTATAAGGTTTTTATGTTGTTCTAAATATACAGCTTGACTAATATAAAGGGCGCAAAACTTTTTTTTTTTTTAGTTTTTAAATAAATAATTTTTTTTAATGGTTCATAACTCAAAAAACTCCTTTAAAATTCTCTCCAAAATATTGTTCTCATTAAATTTCATAAATGGTACTTTTGTTCAAAATTTTTATCAAAATTAAATTATTTTTACATAGTCGACTTAAGTATTGCTTTTGTATGTTGTTCGGTAGTTGTTCGGACTGAGACAGTAGATGCGAGTATGGCTTCCTCTTTATTGTAACGTGTGTAATTATTGTATCCATATAAGAACTATTTTTTTATACATCTGGGATATTATATAGTAGCCCTAAGCCTAGTGACGTTTCCTTCGGTACTTTGAATTGTGTTGTTGTAATCGTTCTTCTTTATAATAAATCTAAGTACAATTCACAAAATAGAGAGAAATTGATTTTCCCAGGAGTTTTCTCAACAAATGGGAAAAACTAGGAAAAACGGAAAACAGGTACAATATTAAACAAAAGTTATTTAAGAAAATATATAATGCATGTGTAATTATTTTACCATAATATGACATATTATATATTGTTGATAAAGTAACATCAACCGAACTCCGCTCATTTTCATTGTTCCCCCTTCTTCCCAGTAAATATGCCAGATAAACAAATATAAATATTTATATTATACAAAATAAAAACTGCCTACTGTTAGTTTCCGTTAATTTATTACAGAATAATGTTGCACGCAACGTGCGCTCTCAAATGCAGCGTTTCCGCTAAAAATTCTCACTGTTTTTTTGCGAACCATTGAACACATTATTATGATATTATACTACACGCAGACTGATTCATATTCTATTACAGGTTTTAATTTCATTGTTATTTTTTTCCATACATTTATAAATATTAAATATAAAACAGGTACGGACATAATTCGCATGATGGGCGGGCCACTATTGTAGGTGAGAAGTTGGGAAGGTAGAGGAGAAATTTAATGTATATATGTACGCAACGAAAAACTATTGCTAACGGAAAACGATTCGGAGTTCGGTTAATAGTGTTGCTTTGTCAACAATATATTTGTCATATTATGGTAAAATAATTTTTGTTAATAATTACGTAGGCATTATCCATAATATATATTTTTAAATAATATTTGTTTAATATTGTACCTATTTTCCCGATTTTCCTAAGTTTTTTTCACGTTTTTTCTGGTTTTTCCTATTTATTATGAAAACTGATAGAAAAATCAAAAAATGATTTTTTTAAAGTATTACCCCAGTCAGATTTTCTTTCAGAAAAAGTGCTATAATTGAAAATCGGATCAAAATTGTTGGTAGAAAATGTGTTCACAGATAACAAAAAAAAATAAACATCATTGTACAACTAATAAAATCGTTGCCGTATACTAATAACGTATTCTAATATTTAATCATACAAAACGTAGAAGTAAAATGATTATTTAAAAACCGTTTTAGGCCAAAAACTTTTTTATTTGTAAGTTATTCATATGCAGTGGCACAATACTAACGGGGGTTTGCTGGGGACAGTTTAAAATATTTTAATTAGAAAACTTAATTGAATCAGTTCACCGTGTCAAACTATTGTAATTAATCTTTGTATATGGATATCGATAATATGGAAATCAGTTTTAGTACATGAATCTAATAATGCATTTATTATTATTATTATTTATCTATGCACAGTGAATAAAATAGTACTTATTTTGTTTACCCCGAATTGTAGGCTTTGAAGCGAAAATACATATAATATCGTTATAATGATGTTAATAATAATTTGTCCCGAACAAAGTGTTGCAGGACTTCCGCACCGTTGACGAAAATATATTGAAATTATTCATAATTATATTATAGTATTATGGTCATGTTAATCGTTAACACGATATAATATCAAAAATGAGCATATTTTTCGCACCATAGATAGGCCGCTCTTTTAGGTTTGTGGTAGTTAGAAAGTGTAGTTAGTGGATGTTAGAATATATATAAAGGTAGATAATTTAGTTTATATACTGTGTATGCAGTGATAAATTATTGGATCTTGTTGGTCAGTAAGAAAGTCATTTTTTAATTTTACAAGCAGTTTAAATTAGTCTTATTATTTGTCTTGCCTTTAATTTTAACATTTCATAAAATGTTGTCGCTCGAATACATTTTTAAGCTCATTTTGTTTGGTTATGATATTTCAGTATAACCTATAACCACAACCGGCAAAACGACTTGTATATAAAATACATTAACCCGGTTATATTTGGTTATTTGCCAAAATTCGCCTATAGATTATTGTGTTTTCAACAATGAATATCACGTATTATTAGATAAAAATATTAATTTATATATAAAAAAAAAGAAATTATCTATTACATTGAAGTTTAACATCAACTCCCCTCCACGAGTGTGCTGTATTTAATAACTTCGTGTTTAAAAATATTACAATACACGTAAACACCATACCTGGTGTATAATACAAGTATAAAGTGAAGGTACCTATTGTACAAAAATCACAATAAAAACAGGGTCGTACATTTGATGAAAAATATATTATAAATTAGGGCGCTGAAACGCGTACTTTTTAACATGTTATCGTTCAAACTAACCTATGATGAAAGTTTGAAAAATATTATAGCTGACTTGAAATAGTTTTTCAAAACCTCGGGTTTTTTTTTCTTCTGGAAATTGAAGACCCCGGAGGAACAACCAGATTGGATTTATTAAAATTGTTCTCGAGTATATTACATACGCTGATTGTATGTTTTAATTGTTACTATAATACTTATATTGATATGTGTTATATAATAATAATTATCGATCTGATTCACCTGATTGTTGCACCGAATTACACTTATTAATTATTATTAACCACGTATTATTATGTTATTATACATGGTGAAAAAAAGTCTTTGGCCACTAGTACAGGTAATTATGTTGTAATTTATGTTGTTGGTTGAAATCAATAACACTTTTGTGTAATATCTAGGTATATTTTCTCAGTTGATTTTGACCACTCGGAGATTCATTCCATTGCAATCTCTTTACTGAAAAAACATTTGCAAACGTTCTCTCTTGTATACCTACTTGCCTTTTAGTGAATAATAGAATAGCAAAACAAAATGTCAGACACCCCCGAAGAGCGGGCCACCGAGCCGAACACAAGTGCAGATCCGATGGATGTGATGCCGTCGCGTGACTGTACGTTTAGAGACCCGAGATTTCAAAACGCCAACGCTACCCGTTACTGCTACACCCATTACGTCGATTACCACCGTTGTCAACATGTATTAGGTAAAGACGAACCGGATTGCGAAATATTTAAAAAAACGTACCAGCGAATGTGCCCGAATTCTTGGATAGATCGTTGGGACGGACAAAGAAAAAAAGGCAATTTTGCGAGGAATTGCAAAACTGAACTCGACTGAAGTATACTTTTATATATATAAGTACGTTCGCCGTTGACTTTATAATAACAATAATAATATTATAATGATTTTTATAAACCATTAATGAAATATAATACTATAATCATAAAATATTAGTATAATTGTGGGTCTTATTGTAATCAATTTTGAAATTCGTTATAATTTATAAACGCCGTTACAAACAAACACTCGTAGTATAACAACTTCAAAAAAATAGTAATTTTTTCCTGGAAATTTTAAGTCTTAACGTATTTTTAGGGTAAGTTGATATTTTTGAGCTAAAATATCCAATTTTATTCAGTGTGGAAACGCTTATTGAAAACAAATGAATTTATGCTTATGAATTTGTTTAGTTTTTGTTTAGTAGTACATTTTTTTACGCACTTCAAATTTTTTACTGTTGATTAGATATATGTGAAATATGCATGTCAAATACAACTTTTTTTTCTTAAATAAGAAACCCCTATTTTAATCTTGTTTATTTTTTTCTTTTTGATATTTTTTCATGAGGTTTAATGGTCAAACCACATTTCTAAGTTCAAAATTAGTTGAAATACGGCAATTTAAATCTATTCATTATGTTGATTTCATAATATTTTTGAAAATATTAAGTGATATTGTGATAAGAACATAAATAACTTGGATTTCATTATTATCTACTAATTATTGTATTTTGTCGGGCATTTTAATAAACTTACTGTCATTAAGATAAACATAACTTAATGGCATCATATTTTAACAACTTAGAAAAGTGGTTTAATCAATAAAATTTATGAAGAAAAAATAAATAAATATAGGTACTGATTAAAAAAAGAAGTTGCTATTTAAGAAAAAAAAGACAGAGATATTTCGCACGAGGGTCGGCCACTGTTGTAGCTAAGAAGTTAAGAAGGTAAAAGGGAAATTTAATGTTTGTCTGTATTCAAAGATTAACCATTGATAACGAAAAACGATTCTGAACGGAGTTCGGTAAATAGTGTTGCTTTGTCAATAGTATATGTATCATATTATGGTAAAATAATTACATATGCATTGTATATTTTCTTTAATAAAATTTGTTTAATATTGTACCTATTTTTCCGTTTTCTTTACGTTTTTTCCCGGTTTTTCCTATTTATTGGGAAACTCCTGAAAAAATAAAAAAAATGGCCTCTTTTAGTTAACTACCCCAGTTAGTCAGATTTCCTATCAGAAAAACTACTATCATTGTAAATCGGAGCAAAATTGCCGGTAAATAAGTTGTTCATAGATAAAAATATGGTGTACAAATATGTATCACTGAAAATAACAACTAAAAAAAATTTTATTTGTATTGCTCAGTGGAAGAACATTGAGTTGAGGTGAATATATATGTTCGCGACATGGATGAATACAACAATATCAAGAACCAACATGTTTATAAATATTTTTTTATTTAATATAATTTGATCTAATCTGTACATTTTAACCAAATTTTTTCAATTAATAAAAACGATCAAAGTATTTTTTATAAAATCAAATAAAAGTTTTCCCTCAACTTTATAATTCTAATTGATTAGAGATATGAGATTTTTCATAGAAATCATGCAACAATTTATAATATTAAAATAAATTAGTAAGTGACCTGGAAAAAATAATATTTATAAGAGATCTAAAATCAAATAATTTAATTAATTTTAAATTATCGAAATAATAGAACAACAGTGTATTTGATAGAATCAGAAACACAAACTAATTACGATTATGCACTCAAACTTGAATTTCTATACTTGCCAATTTTGAAGAATAACTTCGATACTTTCGAATGTTTTGAAGTCCACATTCGGATATTTAGAAAATCTATTTTTAGATTCCGAGTGAAGTGAGGAATATACCTACCATATTGGTTTTAGACACAAGTTTATTTTTTTTATAAATAGTTGGTCAAGTACGTAGGAAACACGGACAAATTAACAAAAGTAATATTTTTATTATTTTCAATTTTGTTTTTTTGTTGTGATTTAGTTAAACATTTTCGTAAAGACCTAAAATAATGTGTCCCCTGAATTATAAATGTGTGGCCCAAGTTTTATAACTTGTTTTTAGTTTTAAATGTAGAATTAACAATCAATTTAGAATTTCAACAAAAATGAATCTTATTTCAATATGAATTGTTAACGACTTCCTTGTTATAAATATTATATAAATAAACCATAAACTTTTATCATGGTTGTCGATTATAAATATTATGTAACTAAGACGTACTAGCTTTAATCGTGAATATAACGAATATACCTTGTGTCTATAAATATACTATGTACTTTAGGTAAGTAGGTAATCTCGAATTATTTTAAACAGCTTATTATGGTTATTATTGCTCTGACGATTTGTTCCAGTGGCGGTTTTTAGGGAGGGGGCGATGAGAGTGATCGCCCCTCCTGAACCTTTTTTTTTTGTCAACTGTTAGGTATGTTCTGTACGTGAGCAACGATAAACCATTACTAACGAAAAAATTATTCTGAGCGGAATTCAGTTGATAGTGATGCTTTGTCAATAATATATATGTCATATTATAGTAAAATAATTAAATAGGCATTATATATTTTCTTTAATAATATTTGTATAATATTGTACCGATTTTACCGTTTTGCCTATGTTTTTCCCGTGTTTTTTCCCGGTTTTCACATTTGCTGGAAAATTGAAAAAAAAATCTTTCCTAAAGTACCTCCCCAGTCAGATTTCCTTTCAGAAAAAGTTCTGTCATTGTAAACCGGAGCAAAATTGCTGGTAGAAAAGTTATCTATGGATAAAACAGTTGTAAAATTATAAGCTTCTTTGCTCTATTTAGAATCTAAAATGAAAGTTATGTGTAATTGGATGTGTGATTGGATCATAAACATATTTCATCCATTTATTTGATGTGTCAATATGGTATGGAACCAACAAATTTAAAATACCCCCTCCCTTGATGTTCAAAAGGTACAATTCAATTAAGAAGTGTGTCCCCTGAAATTAAATGTATTTTAGGACCTGTGTTAGACCAAACAGAAATGCTTGAAAGTAAAACGGGAATTTTATTATAAGTTTTACTTAGTGGTCAACAGGAAAAAAATATCGAGTGTAATATAAAATTTTTTTTAATAAGAATTTGAATATCAGATTTTGACGAAAATCGTAAATATTACGGCCTTTAAAACATGTATAACTGAACTCTGTTTAGAATCGTTTTTCGTTAGCAGTAGATTATCGTTGTTTACAGATATAAGTTAAACAACTTTATGTATCTTACCTTCCCAACTTCCCACCTAAAAGTAACAGTAGCACGCCTATCTCTAATATCAGTTTTTTTTTCTTGCTTATTTTGATAGTTAAAGGAAAAAAACATTTTTTTCACTAGTTTTATTTTTATTATTTTTAAGTGCTTATTTCATGGGTTATATATAATGAAGTTATTGTTACATTAATTTTGCATGTTAAAATTTCCGAATTATATTCATAACTATTGCATCGCTGGTATTGTTTTCAACGAATTTCAATTTTCATATTTTGATCTAATCGAAAAAAAATACCGTATATAGAAACAAATATGTTATTATAATATTTTAGTCGTTGCCGTCGAATATTGAAATATAAATTTGAAAAGAAACGGAAATAAAAATGTTATAGGTAGCAAATTTTCAAAAAGAAAATGTTAGTAGAAAAAAATAAGTCTGCGTGTACCCAAGTGTTTCTGTTATGCATCCAAAATATCTCAGCGCAGAGATTCGAAATATTGGATATCGGATAGATGGCGGTCCTAGTAACGAGAGACAATAAAATTGTTATTAATTTGTTGTCAGTTGTCATGAGCAACTCCATGCGTGTTTTATTATTGTTTTCTACTCAACTGTTTTTAAAGTGGAAATATGATTGATGAAAGCGATGAAAGTAAGAGAGGGATAAGGGGTTCAACCCCCATGCTCGTAACACAAAGCTTCTTTTATAATATATTTGATAAAAAAAAAAATAACAATAAACTAAATAATAATAATAATATAATACATACTTTAGATAGGTATTAAATATTACAACAGCACAGATATGATATAATAACTAATATTGTCAACTACCTCTCCCCTTTACCCGTAGTTTTCTCTTACTTTCACCCCTGATAAGATGATAAGAAATATAATAACTATGTACAGTTATCCTGATGATGATATTATTCGTCGTTATATTTTAAATAAAATAGACAGATAATGACCGTAATGATGTATAATAAATTTAAATTATTATGAAAACATGACGATTAGGTACCGTATCGTTTTTAAACATTTCAAAAAATGACAATAGGTACCTACTTGGTTACCTATAATACAAAAGTTAATCAAGTTTTAAGTAATAAAATGTCAATAAGTAAAAAAAAAAGAAATAAATAATTTTCCTCCGGTCGGTAATTTAAATAAATAATTATTAGGTATTGCATTACGTCGGCCACCATGTGTAGACATATTTAATTATCATAAACACATTATTACAATATACAAAAATAATTTTTATGACAACAATCGACTCGGACAGTTTGCCTTTTTCTATACTTATTATAATACAGTATGTACCTATTATATAGTATAATATAGGATATATTATAATACAGTATAGGTTATTTTTATCGTGAGAAAAAAAAATCTATTGTTACGGCAAGATTATGCGGAAAGGTAATACCCGGGAACAAACAGAATAATACTTGTAAACATATTTCTAAAAAAAAAAAACATACACAACAGACAAAAATATTCAGTGGTGGAGTGGGAACTTAATCCAGGCCTAAAGATTAAAATGTATTCATAATTCTTTATAAAATACGTTCTTACCAAACTAAATTTTACATGCATTTTAATTTTAATCAATGGTGAAGCTATTATTTTGAATTGAGGGGAGCTAAATATGCTTTTACTTGAGATTTAAGTGAAGATAAGATGCAAGGATTTTGATTTTAAAATGTAGGAAAAGTGATTTAATCAATATAAATTGTAATATAATGTTTTAAACGAAAATGTCTTAATAAAACTTATTTGGTACTGAAATTTGTACTTAGGCGTAAAATTTTACTACGTTTTAAGTAACACCACTAACGACTAAGAAAAATATTATATACAAATTAAAACCAAATCAAATCTTATTTTAGATTGGTTTTACAATGATTACTTTATTTTATTTTTTTTTTTAGAAATTTGGCTCCGATTTTCAAGTATAATACCTTTTGACTAAGGTGGTACTTTAGGAAGATCATTTTTTGATTTTCTCTGGAGTTTCCCAATAAATGGGAAAACCTGGAAAAAACGTAGGGGGAATTGGTATAAAATTAAACAAATATTAAAAAAGAAAATGTTCCATGCATATTATGTAATTATTTTACCATAATATGGCAAAGGTATACATTATTGACGAAGCAACACTATCAACTGAACTCCGGTCAGAATCGTATTTTCGTTAGCAATGGTTAATCGTTGCGTACGGATATACATTAAATTCCCGTCTATATCTTACTTTCCAAGCAGTATCTGCACCCATCCCCACTATCGTAGTACAACTTTTTAGTGTTATATCTGAAATTGAAGTTGGTTTTATCACTATGTTCCAATCTTCTCTGTCTAATCATATAAGAAACATAATTTACGTATTTTCATTGAGTTTGTAATTTCTGTTTTTTCTCTTATTCATTCTAAAACATTTTTGCCTCTTATATGGTCCACAATATTCTCAGTATTCGTCTTTAATAGCGCCACATTTCAAATGCATCTAGACGTTAGCTTAATGATGTGGACTTTGTTAAACACCGTGTTTCCACTCCATGTAATGGAATAAAAAAAATGTATAATACAAAGTACTATACGAGTACTATATAAATATTAAACGAATACGATGTAGGTAATGTAATGTGTTTTTGCATAAAATGTGTACGATTACGTATGATTTATTCATAGAACAAAATTAAGTTCTTTTAGATTTTGTGTGAAGCGAAGAAGCTTATGGTTTTACAAGATGTTTGTTTTTTTTTATCTAAGGACAACTTTTATACCAGAAATCTTGCTCCGATTTACAATGATAGCACTTTTTCTGAAAGAAAATCGAACTGGGGAGGTAATGTATGAAGGCAACTTTTCGATTTTCACAGGAGTTTTCCCAACAAGTTAGAAAAATGGGAAAATTTACGAAATGTAGGTATTAGTTGATACAAATATTACAGCCTTTTTTTTTCTTGTGAACAACTTTTCTACTAGCAATTTTGCTCCGATTTACAACGGAGCATTTTTTCTAAAAGGAAATATTACTGGGGAGGTTCTTTAATGTGGTAATTTTTTGATTTTCTCTAGGAGTTTTCCCAATAAATGAGAAAATCCGGGAAAAAACACGGGAGAGCAATTTTTTTAGCAAAAAAAATTACGGTATTTCAAATTATGTTTTACCGAACTGCGCTCGGAATCGTCTTTCGTCAAGCAATAGTTTCTCGTTGCTTACAGATATAAATGAAATAACCATACGTATCCTACCTTCTTAACTTCGCATCTACAAGAGTAGCCACTCCCATCCCCAGTATCAGCTCTTTTTTTTATTCATTCAATTTTTAATTTTCGTTAATATAGAAAACTTTTAAAGTGTAGGCACTAATTTATTTTTGGTGATTTCAATTTTTTTTTAGTTGTACAGTTTAGCAATCCCCTTCATCTTTTACATATCCTTAATTACCGGATTTCCACACAGGATGGCGTTGAAAAATCGTTTGCTCTGCAAGGGAGTGGTAAATTAAAAAAAATTGATGAACGCTGGTGTATATTGTATAGTTTTGAACACACTATCGTTCCATAAAGATACTGGAAAAAAACCTAAGCGACTCCCGCAAGACGGTTATATAATAGTGGCACGTATATAATAATATTTTATTAGTTTTCGATGACAACGGCGATCCGACGCATAATACGAAGACGATTATATATTTTTTCTTTCTCTCGTGTATTATTATGATACTTATATTATACCTATAGCATCATTGGGCCTGTCTATACAATGCTCGTGTATCCGATCCGCCGTCGACTGGGTATCCACGTAAGTATAAGTATAATAATATTATACGAGTCGACTTACAAGGTCACCGCGCTACAGAAAGGTTTGAAAAAAAACAAAATAAACTCGAACAAAAAACTATACAGGTAGACGACGGCAGCGTATATAGCGTAGTGGGTTAAATCTCCAGAATATTTTTTAACGGAAATTCAAAAAGGAATAAAAAACACCGTAGTAACCGAATGTGAAGTATATGATATCATATAGATGTCTTTTATAATGTATTTTGTTTTTTATCGTTTGCAGACGAATTTATGTTGTGTTTTTTCTCCCTGTTTCTTTCGGTTTGTACCGTAAGCGGGATTGCGAAAACAAGTAATTAAAATGGTTTAAAAATCACGTTGTTTTTCTTTCAAACGATTATTTTTGTTTTTAACTATTTTTAAATAGCCGTATAACAAAAACAAAAATGATATTGCCGACAACCTGCCGATGGTACTGTAGATGAATGCGGTGGTGTGGCAATCATTTATGAATAATGATGTTCAACATATATTTGAGTACCAACCCACCCCACCTCATCCTACCCCTTTATAAATAATCATTCAATAATTCTAGATTCTGAGCGTAGGGAGAGATCTATTAATAATTGGTTTTATTATTTTAATGTGTTTTTATATTTTTATGTCTTTTAAACAACTTTTCTACCAGAAATCTTATTTCAATCAAAACATTTACGAAAGACCTTTTATGTGGCTTTTTGGATCTAGTCAGTGCTTCGGGGAGATTATTTTTTTATTTTCCAAGGGGTTTTTATAATAAATAGGAAACACCGCAAAAGCGGACAAATATTTACGGTGCTATTATTTTTAAGTTTTATGTTTTCTACCGAAAATATCGCTTTAATCAAAAACAACAAGCAAAACTTAACAGAAAATTTATATTTGCCTTTTCTATACGTGGTAAAATTTCAAAAAAATATTTTTGAGCTATTTATAACCATTTGGCATTTTATAGTTTTTCTTTGGTAGGAAATAATTGTTTAGCATAATAATAATGCTTGAAAATTTGACTATAAGTTGTACTTATAGAGGGCAAAAAAAAAAAAAGTTGAGCGTAATGTAGTAAGTTGTTTTTTCATAATATTTTTAAGATCAATATTAGATGATTCAATATTTATTTATACATTATTGCCACGTTATTTTAACCAATAGAAATCCACCTACATTGACAGGGGGATTACAGGGGGCGATCACCCCGGGTAGCCTCAGATTTGTACATTGCTCTTGCCCATCTTCTGTGAATGAAAAATGATAGAAATTGATTACATTTTTTTTTTTTATCAATTTTATTCTAAGATTGTAATACGCCTGACACCACGGTTATAGACGAGATTTAGAGATAATAGAGCTATATATTAGATGTGTCTAGAACATCTACTACTCAATATCATTACTCAATGGTCTAAAACTATGCTTTGACCAGTAATCATACAAAGGAGAATGCTCTACAGGGAAAATATTCAGAAATCAGTTATATCCACAGTGTTATTGTGACACTGTTTAAACAATTATCACTTATCAGTGACAGTTATAAAAGTATAATGGAAAACAATGAATTTTTTATACCACATTATTATTGTGTTATATATTGCACACTTGACGGTTGTCATTATTTAATAATTTGTGTTTGAATTTTAATATAAAATACCACTTTGTTGTGTGAAAATATTAAATTCCAAATACTCAATTATAATATTGATAAAAGGCAAATCGTGAATGGCTAATATATTTTTGTTTTATAATAATATGTTCATTAAATAATTAAAATATATATATATTAAAAAAATAGCTCATCTACATTTTTAAAGGAATCTGGTGACGTATCAATAAAAAAACTCTTATAATCGGTAGTCAGACATGATGCATATTTAAGTACCTATACCCCAAAATTGGGAAGAAATTAAAAAAGCATCAAAACAAATTATTGAAGGTTCATCCGAAAAAACACAAGCCAAATAATACGAAAAAAGAATTTTATAAACATTTAAAACTTAAGAAATTGGAATTTTTATAACAATTTGCGGAGATATATTTCACCTAAAACAGTGGCTGTACCCACGTTTTTTAAAAATTAAAACTATGTGTACATGATACACATGCGCAATGCACATTCTACATAAGTAGTAGGTAGAAACATAAGTGTACATATATATATTGATTTAGTTTAATTTACTTTAATTTGCAAAAATGATAACTGCCTAACTGAAGAGTGAAGACAATGATTTTAATTTTAAAACATGCTGTTTCTCTTGACGAGGTTTTTGGTGAAATCGTTATAGGCACTACCGAAATTTTAAAGATTACGTAACATTTATTTCTTATCGCATGTTATCATTTTCAGAAGATCTGATCCCATTAGCTACTCGTAAACTTGTCGTCTTATCATTTTTCTGACAACTGGATATTTCTTGGTGCAAATGATGGGCATCAATGTCTCTACCGTTTATACTCAAAAATCTCAAACAAAAAACGATACGTGGTAGTACTTACTGTATAGTGTTATATTATAATCTATAGACGGCTAAGTACATAAATAATATGAGAATATAAAAGAGTATAGTGGGTACCCGTGTAGTAAGTCGGAGTAGTAGGCCGAACCAGGCCCGTAGCGGGATCAATTCTTCTAGGGGGACAAACCGAGTTACAGAGGAGGCATTAAAAAAATACAATTTTATATTATTTTTTTGCAATATAACGATTGATTTGAAAATGACCGTCTTCCAATAAAATTTCTAGGAGGAGCAAAGAACGGGTCTAGGAGGCGCAATGCTTTTTATTGCCCCCTCCCGAATAGCTATGGACCTGGGCTGAACCCTGGAATATTAATATAATATTATTTTTAACGGACACTGCGACAATACCACCCATACTCTTTCTTTCTTTCCGTAGCTAGTCCGCATAATATAATAATACCAATAATATTCTATTAAATTATAATATAATATAACAAACTCGCAACAATAATATTGGTGTGCGTATCTATGCACATCTAAGTTGTTGAGTTCAATAGAGTTTGATTTTAAACTATTATTGTCCTATTGGCCCTATGAGACTTAAATAAATAATAATTAATAAGACTTACAATGTCCCCTGCAATTATTAAACTTGACCTAACGCATAACCAATAATACACCTGTATTGGGCCAAATTCTTGCTAACGTATTTATTTATATTGTAATATAAAATATTGTATATATTAGTTATTAAGTTGATAATGTTATAAATTTATAAAAGAAAAACGTAAAATATTGAACATTGGGCGATTAATCCTCAATAAAACACGCATTATCTCGGAAAGTATTTACTTTTCAAGAACCGAACATTTTCATTATTTTTCGTCGCCCTTATTTTAGATTCTGAGTGGAGCGAAGACAAAGATGTTTATTTATTTTTTTATTTTTTTTACCTGTTAACAACTTTTCTACCAGAAGACTTTCTCGGATTTTTAAATGTAGCGCCTTTTCTGAAAAGAAATCGATGTGCGTACTTTATAGATGTCATTTTTCGATTTTCTTAAGAATTTTCTCATCAAATTTGAAAAACCAGGATAATACATGGGAAAACCGAGAAAAACGTAGGAAAATTGGGAAAATCGGTACGACACTAAACAAATATTATTAAAGAAAATAAAGCCTATTTAATTATTTTACTATAAAAAGACATATATATATATATATTGCGTTGACAAATCATCGCTATTAACTGAACTCCGCTTAGAATCGATTTTTCGTAATCAGTGGTTTATCGTTGTCTACAGGTGTACATTAAATTATCTATAGCAGTGGTTGCACCTATTCCCATTATCCTATGACGTCATTTTGTAGTTGAAACGACTACCTGCCATTGTTATTCAATCCTTTTGACCTATACGTTAAAAAAGACGGACATTCTGCGCACGATGGGTGGGCTACTGTTGGTGAGAAGTTAAGAATTTAAGCTTCCAATTCACTGGTGCACTGGTGGACACCGCGTGATAAGGTCGATAAGATACCTACCTAAAACGAATAAACGGTCTATCAGAGAATTGCGCATGTGCGGCTCGTTTCGACTGTAGGGAACGTTAATACGCGTCCCGAGCCTCGGCTCGAAAAAATATTATACCGAGTCGTCGATCCCGCCAAACCGGCTGCGCAAACGCCAAAGAAGAGTCTCGGGCGTACCCACCTACCTACCAAGCATACCACACGTTGGCGGCGGCGGACACGTAATATAATTATTATTATTCGACCGCGGCCGGTTCGAGAAATTCCACGGTGTACGCGGTTTTTCAGTGGCCCGCGGCCGCTCGCACAGTGCGGCGACGGCGGCGGTGCTCGCGTGTAATATTATACACGCACTGTGGCCACTGCGCGCGCATTATACGAACGCACGACGACCGTTTTTGGCGGTCCGGTTACGGCCGCCGCCGCCGCAGCACGGTACGTACGTGCATGCACCACTGACGGCCACGGGTATCCGTGTACCGGCGGCGGCGCGTAGTCGGTGCACGTCCGTCGCCGCTTGTTGACGTTCTAGCATTTACAACCTTCTTGTCTGCTACGTGTAAGTACGTGTTCCTGTTCGCGATGACATAATGCGCGAACACCACCGCTGCCGACGAACGCTCGCGCCATAGCGACAGGATTGATATTTATCGTCGTCGCCACTTTTTAAAATGGTGTTTTTTGGCAAGAACAAGTCGGACAGACGTGAACTGTTGGCCAGCATGGATCAGATTTCGTCCAATAAGATACACGAGAACGGTACCCACATTACCCATATTTTAAAAATATAGAATTTCGGCTAATTTTCGATTTTATACTATTTTTTTTTCTCATTTTCAAATGTCTTAAAATGAGCTATGCATTAATTCAATTGTTGAGTACATTAAACTGAATTTAAACAGTCGGGTCCTGTACTTCTTTTTTAAGTTATTTTTAGAACTCTATTTTATACTTTTTTATACTTTAAATTATTTCTTGTGATTCAAAATTTGTACTGTATTAAACTACATCAATTTTGCACTTGAGATAATTATCAATACCTATCACTTAAATAATCCGTTAATAGTAAGGTTATAAAATAGTAAAATAATTTTCTGACGTTTTCATAATTTGAATTACGTTGAATAACGTTAATGACGCTACTACTTCCGATTTAAATAACAAATTAACATTAAAGAAAAATGAATAAGAAACGATTCATTCCATTATTATTGCGATGTAATATGAAATCCAAAATAAAACCAAAACAAATATTCAACTATAAAAATATAATTTTATTTGAACTATTTGCGGACAACAGAGTAGATATTTAATGGTTTTATGAATTCATTTTAATCATCATATCTCTCTTGATAAATTAAAATGTCGAAAAAATAGCGCCAACGTTGCATGGGTAATGAACTGATCTTTAAGTTTGTTAATAAGTTAATTCACTCTACTGAACGAAAATATCCCGTATCGTATGATGGAGATAACACATTCGGATATCACGTATTCTTAAAATTGTTCAATTAAAGAAACTCTGAAGGGGGGGGGAGATTGTGACATAGTTTACCATCTTTATAAACACCAATATCCATTCAAACATAATTATAATTCATTGCTTATAAATGTCCAAAACCCATAAAATTAAGTCTAGACACGCCACTGTTGAGTTAACGCACGGTTTTCATACACAGAGTTTTACGTATATAATTAAACATACATTATATGAACTTGTAGTTGTTTTGCGATTATATCTAATGTTATTTATGTTTACTAATATTTATTTTTCGTGTGATAAGATGTAGTTTTACAAACATTTACGTCCCAAGTATAATGGAACTCATACATATATATTTACGTCGTAACTCATAATCGTAAATATTTATAAGGAGCGTCGAGAAATCAATATCATATATATCGGTAGATTATATTTTTAAACGTATCAAAGATCTGTAAACAATTTTGTTATATAGGTTAAGTACCTATCTATTTAGTAACTATTTGTGCTTATAATATATAATAGTTGAGTACAGTGGCGCAACCAGAATTAATTTTTGGAACTTGGTGGGGGAGGGAGTTATGAATCGTAAACACATTTTCTGACTGGTTTTCGGGATAATGAATGACTAAATAGTGGAAGGCTTTTCAGTAAGACATTTCATTTGCAATACGAATAATGTAACTATAATATGTACGTACTGTAGGTAGAATTGGTGAAAAATCTCAAATTTCGAAAGGGAGGGTATAACCACCATCTCCTCACACAGGTTCAAGATCCCATCTACTGAAACCCCTAAATTTCAACACCAAATCCACCTAATAGCTACCCAATTAATTTCTCTTGTATTCGATACATACCTACATAATGGCTTTCAATAACTGTTTGTGAACTTACATTTTATCTAGTTTGTTCCCCCCCCCCAAGAAGTAACGAATATATTTATACAAATAATAATATAATATATTGGTAATACAGGTTCTCTAAAATAATATAAAAATTAAAATTAAAATGAACAGTTTCTATCATTGTAACAGTTATGTGTAGAAATTATTTACCTATTTATTTCTTCCTCAGTTATAAATAAGTATTAAATTAGTAATAAATCCAATTAACGCATATTCAAACTTTTCAACGATATTATGTCTGCAGACTCGCACCTATCCGTTATTAAGTCGAGTGTTCTTTCCCTCAACGAATACATACAAGTATTGATTAGATAGCCCATACGATTTAATATTGAAATAAATACTATAGTTATTTTAATAGTGAATGTTTATTTTAAATAATTATTAACACCGTGAAATTCGTCAGGCTTCATTTATAACCAATCGAGCTTAAAAACGAAATAACCTCGTTATATAGCGTTATGCTCACTGCCTCTACCTATGTAAAATACTAACTAATAATAACTAAAAATCTACGACTTTAATAGATAATGCAATATAGTGTACGGTTATACGACGTTCAATGTTTATAGGGGTTGTGGGATTCAATACAATTCATATCTATAGGTATACCTATTCTATAAATAATATAACCATAGTATTACAAATAACAGCCTTTTTTCTAAAAGAAATCTGACTGAGAAGGTACTTTAGGAAAGTTATTTTTCGATTTTCCTAAGAGTTTCCCAGCAAATGTGAAAAGCCGGGGGAAAACGGGAAAATCGGATCAATAATAAACAAATATTATTAAAGAAAATATATATTGCCTATTTAATTATTTTATCATAATATAAAATTTTATTATAATACCTATTATTTACAAAAACACTATTAACTGAATTCTGATCAGAATCGTTTTTTTGTTAGCAATAGTTTATCGTTGCTTACAGGTATACTTTCAATTTTCTTCTGTATCCTACCTTCCTAACTTCTCACCTACAACAGTGGCTGCACCCGTCCCCATTATCTTAGGACAGCTTTTTCATTATCTTTAGTATGATTTTCAACTCCTGAAAAATATTTTTAATTTGATTGTTGAAATACATATGCTTTGTTACTCTCTGTTTTTGGCGTACTTTGTTCCCTTATTTCCAGGGTAACACAGAACTCAACAAAAATTTTACTAATAATTGCCATTTTCTTCCTTAAATAAATATTTTTTGAAGAAAATCAAAAAATGACCACCTCAATCTACCAACTAGATAAAAAAAATTCTACAAGAAAATTCCAATAAAGTTTTTGATTGAGGCAAGATATCTGGGTAGAAGAGTTGCTCAGAATTTTAATAAAATGCCAGAAATTTACTTAAGCTATTCTTCCTTGGGATCAAAGAATGTTATATACCTATGTGCGTTTTAGATTTTTGCAAGACGAGGTATGTATAACTTTTACAACGATGTTTATTTCTTTTTTTTCTTTACTGAAATCTGTTTAATTTATTTTTGGAAACGTCCGTTACTGAAATAATGTTAAATCAACCGTGGGATTAGTTTCGAAAAATAAAATATAATTACATAAATAAATAATTTAATTTTTAATAAGTCGATCCTTCATAAGGAGAGGTATAGCTGGTCTAGTTTAGTTTATCGACAGTATTTCGTTAGTAAACTTACGTGATGCATTATTGTATGTGTTAAAAAATATAATCCACTCAAAAGATATTTGTCGAAAATTAAAACAATAATTTCAGTGTTATCGGGATATAGACACATTTTTTTTCGATTTTGAAAAACAATTTTATACCTACTATATAATTTATGTCATGCCTATGTATTTTACAATTTTTCAATAACGAGTATTCAAAATCTCACAAGAAGTTGAGATCTGATCTAATTACCCCTTACCCTCGGCTACGTGCAGCTTAAGGTAAATATAGAGTGATTTTGTAGGCACCTCTCGCACCTCCCAGATACGACCCTGGGGTTATACCTATACATTTCGACCGTCAAAAAAAAAAAAAATACACCATTTTCTTAAAATATATTGTTCACGCTATGTTATTAAAATACAAATAACTCGTATTTCACAACTTATTATACGAATACTATTATCTAATGACGATTTAAAAAATACACGTGTTCATCTATAAATCGTATCGAATACTTTAATAATACTATAATGATGGGATCCAGTTCCGTACGGTCGAAATCGTGCGTAACGGTTTGTAATCGTAAATCGACTAAAAATATTATCGGAAAGTGTGAACTATAAGGCATATTTTTTTTTACCAATTTTAATAAAATAAACTGGTTTAAAACTCCATTTTATTAACTATTACTGTATTAGAATATTACTTCCAATTAATTTACATAATCGCCCGTATGGCCATATTGGAATGATTTTGGTAAGTATTTGTAATAAATTATAGTCGCGCAAAGATACGAACAAATAAACAATCGTTTTGAGGTTTTGAAAACCTAGACCTTAGTAATATAGTTATGATATCCCTATAATACTTGTATACTTTTTGTTTTTGCGACAAACTAAAACCAGTTTTGAAATCCTGAAGGTTAATGTTATATATCACAGTTTCGTAATTTTGTTTCGATTCGATCAGTCACTATATAAGTGGGCATATTAGCAAATAAAATATTTGAATATCATATTCGATTTATTTACGTATATTGGAGGGATATGGTACATGGACAAAGATCAAGGGCGAATCCAGCATCTATTTACAGTCAGAACGTTTACCGCGGGCGCAATTATTGTAGGAAACTGGACTGCTTAGCCCCTTCCATAAAACCATGATTAGCTCTACAAAAATGTTTTCTGCTAAAGTTCTCTATAATGTACTTATATACCTGCAATTTGATATTTTTCAAAGTACATTTATGTAAGTATTTCAACTTATTGTTTTGACATCAACCGTTTATACATATACAATCATAGTAAATAAAGTTTACTTTTCTTAGTAACGTGGGTTGCACTTTTTCCCAGTATCTCCCGCCATCTGGATCTACTATCTAATCTCCTGAAATATGTATGTATATAATTTTTTTAATGAGTGACTACAGTGAGTACTTAATTACTAAATGCTTTTTAAATTGTCGATGTGGTCACTGCGGCATTACAACAATAAAAAAGAAAATGTTTGTAAAATGTTATACAAGATATATTATTTTATATATTTCGACTCTTCATACTGGAATGTGGTTTAATTTGTATAACGCGAAAATAATACTATCATTTTGAGCGTCTGAATTTATGTAGTGTTTTGCGTTTGTTGCAGCTGCATTTCAACACGTCCGAGACAATATGGACGAAATCAATCACCACGTAAAGGCCAAAGAGACTGATATGATATTTCTGAAAACCCTGATGGACAATCCGGCAGTAGAATCTTTAATTAAAGTAAGTCGAATATATTGGTTGAAAAAAAAAAAATGAAATAGTATTTAAAACGCTAAATAAATTAAGACATTTCACGCGATGTAAATAGTCAGGTGGGTGATGGGTACCTATTGTGATGGTTTAAATACTTAAAAGGATTTTTTTTTCATTGGTCTATATTGACGATGTAACACGCGTAAATAGTAAATATTACTATGTGTAGTGGTCGGTTGTGCTGTAAAATGGGTTAGATTTCTTAAGAAAATATTTATGGCCATCTGATCGGATAAATCGTGACTAAAAATATCCCATTTTGTTCTATCGTATATTGCGAAATCAGAAATACATTATTTTTAAATCACATAATCGTGTGCACAACTTCTACGTGATTTAAATAGCATTTACATGTATCCACCTATATTTAAGTAGGATTATAAATTATTTTTTCCATATTACTATGATATTCGATTTGATATGGTACTTAATATAACTAACAGTTTTTTAAAAAAAATCTAAAAACTGATATCAAAATATGTCAATAAATCGGTTTTATTTTTATTGATTTCTGTGTTAATTTGAACACAAAAGGAAGGATGCTCAGTCATTGATTGCAATGACTTATTGTTTTTTCACAACTACTATACGAACATGTGTGAAATAAACCATATGATTAAAATATCATTTACGTGTGTACCTACCTTAATGGTATAGGTATATAGGTTAAACATGTATAGGTATTAACAAATTCGTAGTATGGAATCTATTGATTATTAGTATTAGTATTAGTATTAGTATTAGTAATTAGTATTAAATTAAAATAACTTCAATATTTCATACATTACAAGTAATCGAAGTATAAAATTAAAAACGTAATAATTACATTTAAATGTTTTGTACTAAAGTATTTTATAAATTTGAAGAAAAAAAACGTTATGAAAAGTGAGGTTTTTATTTGTACATGAGGGAGAGGTATATAAACTAAAATGTTCGTCATTTGCCCCCTAGAAAAAATCCCAAATTCATCATTTGGTACATAAACAATACAATTACAATAATCCCCCTATTAATATTATACACCTTTCATATATATTTCATAATAATAACTGTTACTAATAGTGGCCTATCCACAGTGCGAAACATGTTCGACTTAAATAAATTTTGATCAGACTACTCGTTATTATATTATATACTGTTATACATTTTTATATACCTAACATAACATATTAATTATCAATGATGTTCAAAGTGTATACATATTGTATAAGATCACTTTCAATTTGAATAATAATACATCATAGTTAATAAAAATGTTTTTTTTGTCACAATGTGTACCTAGGTATTGTATACGAAAATGAATTGTGTTAATTGTATTGTTCACTTGTAAAATATTTTTGTAAATAAAAATTTGAAAAGAAAATCTATCACGTTAACTTTCAAAGTTCGAGCTAAATACATAGAAAACCAACAATATCATAAACGAAACAAATTTAAAATCTATTATTAAAAATATATTGATATACTATAAACAAAAAAAAAACACCCGTGAGCGGCATAGCTCTGTTTCTAAAGTAGGATTCCCCCCTATAGAAATATTCTTTGTGATAAAATAAATAGCCGAGTACTAAAACTAGTAAAACTATATTAGATGGGGGGGGGGGACTGTAATATTTTATTCATGTGTTCAATGTTTTATTCATTGATGTAAAAACTTGTTTATGTTCGAGTAAAACTTTTAATATTATACTATACTTCATAATAAAAAAAATTAAATTATGAACAAAAATGTTAGGGGGTGGGTGAATTTTGATACTACCAAAAAGCACATTCTTGATACCAATGCTAAATATAAAATATTTAGTTTAAAAATCCTTTTCCCTCAACAACATGCTGGAAAAATTCATATTTAAATTCAATCCAACTTGTATTACTTCATTTTACGTATAAAACATATAAGTTTTGAATGGATTTTGAAATATTATTTGGTTAGAATTAATGCGGATTTTTAACAGAGTTGTATTTTACAGATATTTTTACAGTTTGGCTTCATATTATATTTATATTTAGTTATATGCAAGTAAATATATATAATTATTAATTAGTATAAAATGCACGTAAACAGGAACGCGTATTTTAAAAATGTATTAACGCAATGATGTATCGATTGCCAATGGTAATAATAAAATTCGAAGAATCGTCAATAATTTATGATATGTTCTGCACGAACGTACCTATCAATATTTTTAAGATTATTTTATGGATAGATTTGTTCGATGATTGCAAGCATTTTTATTTATTTATATTGGTAAAAAATGAAAATATCAACAAAAAACTCTCCCGTAGTGATCGTATAATATCCATAGTAGGTAAATATCGCAATCGTCGAAAGACAGAATGCCTTTGTTGTAATATATTATTTATGCCACGAGATAAATAGAAAAAGAGACGACCACTCTTCGCTCGTGGGTGAACTACTGTTGTAGGTGAGATGTTAGGAAGGTAGAGGGGGAATTATGTATATCTGTACGCAACGATTAACCATTGCAAATGAAAAATGATTCTCAGCGGAGTTTATTTGATAGTGTAGCTTTGTCAACAATTTATGTATGTTATATTATAATGATATAATTACATTTGCATTACATATTTGCTTTAACAATATTTGTTTAATATTGTACATATTTTTCCGTTTTTCCTATTTATTGGGGAAAACTCCTGGGAAAATCAAAAAAAATATTTCCCTAAAGTACCATTCTAGTTAGATTTCCTTTCAAAAAAGTGCTATTATTATAAATCGGAGCAAAATTTCTGGTAAAAAAATCTTGTCTACAGAAAAAAAAAACATCATTGTAAAACCAATACATTTCTCGCTCCGTTTGAAATCTAAAACAAAATATGTTAGTGACGAGACCCTTTAAAACGCTATTATTTAACCATCAACGTGTACGTGGAAACGATCATGTGTGCGGTTTCGACAAGGCGACAAATGATTATTTTTTTGTTTCATTCTATTTTAAAACTTAAGTAATCGAGTAATGTTATTCTATTGTAGCGACGACGTTGAACCACGTATGTGTATGCCACGAACACTGTTTATATTGTGTAGGTACATAATACGAGTACAACAACAGTAGGTAGGTACACGTCCGTCTATACTTTCGAAATTCTATATATTGAAATATAATAGTCAAAGAAGCCGTACAGGTAAAAAAATTATACTAAAACATGGAGTTGAAGACGGCGGTGGTGGCAGCAGCGCGAGAACACTATACCTATTGTGACGTGACCTCTTGAACTTATTATTTGTTGTATAAACGGTTTGGTTTTCGTGATGCGTTTTCTATGATTTTATCACTATTATCGGTACACTATAATAAATAAAACATAACCCTATATTATTATTTTGTATAATTATATGTACTGTTGCTATTGAGAGCTATGGTTGTACAGTTCCGTGATTCAGTAAATCAATGATCAATATTTAATCATAGGTATTATATTATAGTCCATGTATCAATGTGAAGTGTGCAAAAACTTTCAGCCAATGTTACTAAAAAATGATCTATTCCCGGTCTAAACATCCGTAGTCGTCTAATAATTGCAATAATCATTATTTTTCAATTGCTTAATTGTAAAATTCCATATTTTCAAAATCGAAATCCTTTGCGTCGTATTAAAAATTTATTGTTTTTCAATACTTATTCAGACTAAAACAACGAATTTATTAAATACTCAAGTTAACCAATAAACAATCGCATTAGTCATTATTTCTACATAATAAAGTAAACAAATTATGTATTTATGTCTTTATATAGTATTTGAAGTTAGAGAATAATACAAAATAACAGTTAAAACAATTGTGATAATCATAAAAACAATACACAAAGATGATAACGTGAGATTATAGTCGAAAATGTACTAGGTTATTATTATTTAACCATGGCTGATTAACTTAACGTATCTATAATCAATGATTAAGGAAATAATAGAAACTGTACAGTTGGGTAATGGTCTTAATCATTGATATTTGAATGTAATTTAATCACTGTTTAATCGTGCACGGTACAACTAGCCGTAAGACAGGTGTCTCTTCGCAATTTCGTTACCGCAAACAACGTTAGATATAATTTATTTCATGATGATAATTTTAATTTTAATCTATTTCACTATAAATAGTAAAACCTTAAGAAAGATATAAAATACCTTGCAATAGTGAAAAACCTCACGAGCATGCATGTATCTATCTGCAGAAATCAGATATACGTGAAAATATACTTTATTCTTTTCGTTAGTAAAATGTATAAAAAGTCACTTATAATTGCTACATAAGTCGTTATAATACCTATAATGGTAAATATTGCAAGAAATTGAATCCACGACTTAGAAGCTGCAATTTCTAAAAACTACCTACACAGATATGTGTAATCTATATATGTATACAAAACGATAATATAATGGCACACATATTATACTCGTATATAATACGTACACATAAAATGTTTCAAAGAGATATCTACCTACTTTCACAACCGGCCGGGGTTTAAAATGTTTGTATATTATTTTTGTATGCATCGGTATAACATGTATTATAAAAATTACCTACTGTAAACGAACAAATTAACTTTCATTCATTAAATTCGATTGTGTTTGTACAGTTCGATGCAGTTTAGGTGTTTACTATATCTAGAATCGTACTCAAATTTCAGGGGCCGTCACATGCAATAGAAATTGTCATCTCTGTTCTATTAACTGATAATAAAGCTAAAATGTGTTCAAGTAAAATTAACTAAAACTGTCTAAAGGACCCTTAAAAACAATGTAAGAGATAAATTATCAATTATAAAATATTTAGATAACTACATTTTGAAAACAACCTTATCGGCCTTTTTTAAAACATTAATTAGATATTAAAAAAGTTACATTATTTTAAAAAAAAAAAATGTTCGTATCTTCGATAATAAGTTGAATACTTAGAAAATTGTAAAACACCAACGCGATTGTCTTCAAAATGTTGTAATTTACAAATTGTATAATAGGTTTTTTATATTTAAAACCAATTTTAATGACATTTTCTGTTTTTATTTGTTTTACGTGAACATACTCGTCTGTTTGCTATATTATTTTTTATAAATAAGATAAAGAGAAAAAAATGTCGATGTTATGGTCTCTTAACCATAAGACTCGATGGTTTTCGATAGGGTATTTACTGTGTACATACAGTTACACTATAGGTACTATATACACACTATAGATACAATGTAAAACACGAAAAAAAAAAGTTTCTGTAAATCTTAAGAAAATTGTAATTATTTTAGTTATACTTAGGTATAATTACTAAAATAAACACAATTTATATTACTATTACGGTTTTAATGGTATAAGAACGGGCAATGATAATATACTATGACGAATATATTTCGTTTTTGTTTTCTTGAAAAATTATTGAGAATATACGCAGTGTATCCGTAATTTTTCATCAAAACGTTTAGAGTGTACGCCATATATTATGCAATAATATGTAGTATATCCTATTGCCCTATTGGAAATCCACATTAATAAAAATAAAATGTAAGGTAATATAATATGCCTATAGAAAATTGTATCAATGCCATTTTATACTTTGTACTTGGATCACTGAATTACAATAAAAAAACAAAATTGAAAATAATAAAAGTATTACTTTCGTAAAATATTTTCTCTTTTAAAAAAGGTGTGTACTTAATATTTCAGAGCAATATTCATGGTAGAATTTTTATACACAGTATAAAATAAAAAAATAAACATTCTAAAACCAATACAATCTTCGCTACACTCAGTATTTAAAACAAAAAGTAATTTTTTTGAAAAGTATTGGGCATTTTAAAAAAATTTTCAATTATTTTACCATCAGTCGAAAATCTGTATCTCTAAGGTACAGCTTGCAAAACTTATAAATATTTTACTGACAGTAATTATTTTTCGGGGGAAAAAAAACAACTATGATATATTAAATGTTAATAATTTAAAGCTATAATTTTTAAAATTAAAACGTTTTTTATACACTGAACAATAGTGGAGATTAACCTGAATTAAAAAAGTAAAAACGAAATAATTGCTTTTGAACTGTATTTCCAACCGAATTAATTGGAAACGATCAAAACTTATCAAGGAGTAGTATATAGGCAATCCCAGTGTCGTTTCAATAGAAAACTTAGTTTGGCAACGAACTTGCCTTTAATTATTTTAAGATTTTTCATAGTGGAGATCATTTAAGAATAGAAGTAGTTTTTTTCAAATTTGATTATTTACATATGTACAAAATTATAATTAATATTTAAAATATCAACATGTCAACTATTATTTAGTATTATGGTTCAAAATGACAATAAGTCATTGATAAGACATTTTTTATTAGTTAGGCAACTAAATTAACTGTCTTAAATTTATCATTTTTATTACACATACAAATAGCTAATATCTACAAGATTTATATAAGCTGATTTGGTTGCCTAACTAATGCAAAATGTACAACTGTTGAAATATAATAATTCATTGAAAAAAAATATTAACAAATCTCATAAGCAATAGACACCCACCCATCACTAAACTCAAATTCCCCTCCACCTCTATTTTTAAAATAAAAATAATCTTTTCAAAACAATTAATAATTAAAATAACCTAATACTAAAATAATACAATACAATATTTTAATATACTACAATTTTTTTCGTTAAACTATTTCCAAAAAATGGTAAAATTTAATCATAAAGTGGAAAGTTGAATCTTCCAAAAGGCATATTCTTCATAACAAACAAAATATGCATTAACAAAATATTATCCCTTTGGATAACATGGAAATAAAGATTTGAGTAATCTATAAGGGTGTACGAATCTAAAGAGCAAATACCCTCCACCCGCAATAATCCTGTTAAATTCATAATAAAAACTCAACCCAACTTTTATCACTTCAATTCTCATATAAAATAACTTTTATTCCTGTTTTTGGGTTATTTGGTTTCAAAAGAGCCGCTATAAATCCAAAAGTTACGGAAAAATAAAAGTATTATAATTTATAAGTATATTATAATAGACAGTTTAGTTACAGTGCAATATTAGAATAGTATCCAGTACACTACTGTGAATACAACTAGAACTATCGGCTCGAGTGATGAGGCTTTATAAATATCAAAATTAAAATTCGTCCGTTAAAAAAAAGCTTTTGAATCATTCATCTCGTATGTCCCTTATTTCCTAAATTTTATAATTTCAATTTATTTTATCAATTTTAGGTAACAATAATATTAAGGTGAATCAAATAATTTTATCTGCAAAATAATTTAGACTAAATAAACTGAAATTAATCATTATAATTATATATAAAATCAATTAAAAAATAATCTTAAGTTTTAATAATCTTAATTTTCTTTTAGATTCTGAGTAGAGCGAAGAAGCTTATGGTTTTACAAAGATGTTTATTTTTTATTTTTATTTTTTTTAATCTGTGCGCAACTTTTCTACCAGAATACTTACTCGGATTTTTTCGTGTAGCACCTTTTCTGAAAGGAAATCGGGGAGGTGCTTCTTTAGTGAGATCATTTTTTAATTTTCTCAAGTGTTTTCCAAGCAAGTATGAAAAACCGGAATGAAACATGGGAAAACCTAGAAAAACAGAGGAAAATTTGGTAAATCGGTACAACACTATACACATTTTATTAAAGAAAATATATAAAGCCTATTTAATTATTTTACTATAAAATGACATATATATTGTTGACAAAACATCACTATTAACTGAACTCCACTCAGAATCGTTTTTTCTTAAGCAATGGTTTATCGTTGCTTACAGATATACATTAATAAACATACAATATTGTATGTACCCAGATAAAAATAAAAATATTTTCAACATGCGTATTATTCAACAACAATATTCTAAATAAATTGAAAATAGTGGGTACACTTATTACGCAATATAGATCAAATAACATGATGGAATGAATTGATTGAATGAAAAATATAAAACCTTGGATACCTATTTATATGAATTACGTCGTATTAAATGTATTGTTATCTTTGTAAAATATATGTGTCGTATGTCGTTCTAATTTATTAAGTCACTGTTAAATACTGTACAGTAAAAAAAAACACGTACAATATTATTATTGCATCATGTCGCGCAAAAATAGTAATATTGCATTAATAATGTGCTATTTCATAAAAATACCAATTAAAAACTAAGGACCGTTTTCTCCAGTGTATATAAATACGTTTATCTAATTTTTAAACCGGTTTTATGGCTGATAATTGACCACAATTTGTCTGTAATCTCGTAAACCCCGTTTAAAAAGCAACGTTTATACTTTTCCATTGACGAGAACGGCCTTAAGATGTTATAGTGGTAAATTTATTTTCTCCTTCTCCATCACCTTTATCCCATCTAT
The DNA here is from genome assembly GCA_902439185.1 of Cinara cedri. NCBI lineage: Eukaryota > Metazoa > Arthropoda > Insecta > Hemiptera > Aphididae > Cinara > Cinara cedri. Next base: position 71,207 of record CABPRJ010000533.1, on the reverse strand, counting down.
TCGAGGTCAGCCACCCTCGTCCTGAACTTCCACTTATAGTCCGATCTCTCTCCTCGCATACACTGATTGTCATTCGGGTGCCCTCATATTATTCTCATTCGAATCCAAAAAATATTTTTATCTGTCTTCCTCTTCCCTTCATTCTTCTTGCTTTTATTTTCCTTACGATTCTTACTGTATCAGATTCTTTTCACCTCATGGTATGTCTATATCATCTTGGTCTATTTTCTCTCAATTTGTCTACTATATCGAAGCCATGCCTAAGCTACCTTTTATGTAATCGTTCTTTATTCTATTTTCTCTCGTCACTCCAATCATCCACCTAAATTCTCATTTCGGGTATACTTATTCTCTGTTCTATTTTTTTGTCTACCTTCCAATATTTTAAACCATATCATATAATTGGTCTCACTACACTATTGTAGAACTTACACTTAAGTTGGAAATCTCTTGTTACATAAAAGACCTGACGTTTCTTTCCATTTTATCAAATCACATTTAATTTTATGTGTTATACATCCACTTTTTTTTTGTTTCCATATATATTATACATCCAATTCCGATCCCCTCTCACAAAAGTTTAGCACTAAATTAAGTTATAAAACTGACATACAATTTTTAATTATTAAATATTATAAAATATTATGAAAATCTAATAAATAACTGTCGTTTTATTATCATTCAGTCTGCTTTGTTTTACACTATTATACTCAATGAAATATCGTGACCGAGAGTAATTGTGCGACGTAATTATTCGAGTTTCGTATTTACAATATTAAACATGTTTCAAAGTATCTTAAAATCGTAGTATTTATATTAGATAAACTGTGCGTTCAATTAAAAGGTATGTGTAATTTCTACCAATTTATTTAAGATTTTGAGTGGAGTGAATGTATTGGTTTTGCATTGGTGTTTATAATTTTTTTTTTCTATCAACAACATTTCTACCAGAAATTTCGCTCCGATTTTCAAGTGTAGAATTTTTTCTGCAAGGAAATCTTACTGTGGTACTTTAGGATGTTATGTTTTTGATTTTCCTAGGAGTTTTCAAAATAGAATGGAAAAACCGAGAAAAAACGTAGAAAAACGGTAAAATTTCTGAAATGTATTATTCTCAAGTTGTAAATATTACGGTCTTTCAAAACGTGTATAATCAAATTCCGCTCAAAATTGTTTTTCATTAGCAATCATTAATCTCCGCATATAGGTATACATTAAATTTCTCTTCTACCTCTCCAACTTCTCACCGACAACAGTGACCCACCCATTGTGCGAAGTATATCAATTTGTTTTTTTTATATAAGTGTGTGTATCGGAATCTAATTTAAATATTATTTAGTTGGGGTCTGTGGATTATATTTTGATATATTATTTTAATGGATATATGTATAACTTACAAGGTCGACCAACTATATAGAAAAAATATAAAGATTTTTTTCGTTATATTCTATAATATCAAAGAACGTTTACAGCAAATACAACTCGTTAGCATAAATTCCTACTCAGCTGATTATAAGTTATAACACATACGTATATAAAACCAATACTGGTGTAATGGTGTGTACTGTATAATGTATAGTATAAAACTGCAGTAGTGTAACAATAAATTAAGCGTATTGGTACTGATTTTATATGCATGGTTATTTATAATTTTAAAATTTTTATTTGAAAATTTGAATTTAACGGTTATGGATGTTTTTTGATTGTTTTTTTAAATGAGTTAACGATTTTAGATTCTGAATGTAGCGAGTTGAATGAAATTTTCAAATTTCCCCTGATTGGAGCAAAAGAAAAAAAAGATCATTGCCTATTTGCATACACCTGTCCGTTCACTCATATTACTTAACAAGCGAAAAAAAAATCATAGCATTTTTTTATATTCACCTATAATTAGGATTACCATACCATAATATTTTTAGACCAAATCCAGATACCGTTTTAAAAATAAATAATAACAAAAAAAAAAAAAAAAATGATAACTTTTGGACCGATATAACCGTGTTTTTCGTTTACTTTTGTAAAATTCGGACATTTCCCAAATCTGGACGTACAGAAATTCCTACCTATAATGCCTAGGGCCCTTAGATGTCATGAGCTCATAGCTCATTGCCCTTCATGCCACCCTATCGATACGACAGTGAATGAATTACAAATTTATTTATTAAGATGTGTCATTTTTTCTGTTTTCAGCGATTCAATTATCAATGTCAGTAGTGTAGGTGTCTAATACCAAATTTCATCTATTTGGTATATTGAGGATTGAGGGCCTTTTTAAAATTTCCCTTGTAGCTTTCTTATACTAATGGAAATAACCCGAGATAAACGGGAATATTTATGCAAATAATTGTGTACACTTGATATTTTTGATATTTATTTTAGTACTTAGGAATCGTGGTGAAATTTTCAAAATATATTGGTATGTTCTTAGTTATTTATAACATAGAAGGATATAATTTAAATCTGTACGCAACGATAAACTATTGTTAACGGAAAACGATTCTGAGAGGAGTATTATTACTTATCAGTCGTATTTGTCCATTATTATCAAAGTATCTCAGAAATCAAAACAAATTATACAAAACTTGTCAGTTGTTTTGATTAATTAAGAAAAATTATACAGAAAATCAAAAAAAACCTCCCTAATGCACCAACTAAAAGTAAAAACTATAATTAAAATTCATATAAAGTTTTTGACTTGAGCAAATATCTGGTTGAAAAGTTATTTACAGTCACACAAAAAAACCTATCACAGTAAAATAAATGCATTCCTCACTTCTCTCAGAATCTAAAATTGTAACTTATTTCATAGTTATACAAATCAATATAATGTACAATTGTCAATTTAAATTTATTAAAACATGTTTAATCAAACTTTGTTCAGAATTGTTCTTAGGTTGCGAAGATTTATATTTGCGTATACAGATATAAACTAAATTACCTTATATATCCATGTATCTCCCTAACTTCTCTTCTACAACACCCACCCATCGGAAGAAGTTATTATTTCATTTTTATTTTTATTTTATTTATTTATTTATTTTTATTTCATTATTAATTTGTCAGAGCCTTTTTACCGGGTTATGCATACCATAAACTGTGAACATAGACGTAGATCTGTATCTAGGCTATAGATTTGAATAATAGTCGTTGTTGTCAATTAATGACTGATATCAGGGACATATAGACTAGTGGGGAAATTCAGGTGCCCGATCTGTCATTATTGCCCATTTTATATTTACATAATGTACACGATTATATATGTAGATTAAAAAAAAAAACTGTCTCACAAAGAAATTGTTTGCCATTGATCCTTCCTCACACAAAAAATATGTTTACACCACTAACTGATGTTAATTTGCGATTCTTGTCTATAGAGAACGCCGCGGTGTCTTTTTTCTATAGCGGTCGTAAGACGGTCATATACTCATATGTAATGACGTAGTATTTTATGTAAGTACATTATTTGACCGTCACAGAAATATTATCACACAAGTACGAGACGAAAACAATTTTTTTTTAATTGAAAAACATAAAAACTCCGCATATCTGCTCTATCTAATAGTCGAAGGTTATTATTGTATTTTATCCAAATTCTATAGATTAATGGTATACAATACAAATTCGAAAAATATTACATCAACGATTAAACGCATTATATATCAAAATTACTTTTAGCTTATTAGACATGACTAGACAAAATAATATGTGGTGTGATGTGACGAACGAATTATAATAATTTGAGACACGTACCTCAATCTAAAGAGTGCACTTTAATCTAGAGAGATGGTCCTTTTTTCAGATTAGAAGTAGATAATTTTTTTTAATTTCTTGTTATCCTATGAATGATTTTAAAGTATCTATTAGTAAAGTATTTAATAAATCTTCGATCTTATATATATGTCTTTAATTTATACAAAATAGAAATTTTAAACATTTACTGGGAACCTGATTAAATTGTTATTTTTCGGTGGTTTTTTTGTAAAATACTATGTAATTTATTAATATTTTAATTTGTCCGTATGTACATATATTATAGGCATTGCAGTTGTACATTATATTATTTTCATTTCCTTCAAAATTTAAAATAAAAATTACCTAACCCATTATATCTTATTGATTATGTTTGTAATATTGTAAGGTTTTTGTGTGTATATTAGTTGTTATGTTATAAACATGTATCAACATAAAGAATATAATGATTATATTGTATAAACGTTTTTAAAAAATAAAAATAAAAATTTGTATTATAAAGAATATAATGATTTTTCTTATTTTTTTTGGAGACGTTTAGAAATTCTGTGTGTTCAGTATATATAAAGACATTTTTTTTTTGTTTAGTTGTAAACTCTAAATATATATATATAATATATTTGTGTAAATACAAGGGTATTGTAACCGGATAACCTATACCTAAAACATATATTGTATACTTGAACTATCATTGTATTTTTATTTTCATTTTTTATCACAAAACGTATTATTGTTAGTAACAATTTGTTATAAATAATAATAGCGAGCATATCAAAACATTTCAGTCTAGACTCCCAAATGTATATTTTTATTATGTACTTTGTACCTCGTCATAAAAATACGGATTTTCACTCGTATGAATCACCAATAACTCTTTTAGCCACACTTTACACGTCCGGTATCGCGAATTGGTTCCTGAGCTCATACCCCACATGTCGAATTGGTTTCCGTTTGAAAAAGGTACTTTATGAAGGTGTACCGAATTGACATAGCACTTTTTTCTGAAAGGAAATTCGATTAAAGTGGTGCTTTAGGTAGCTTTTTTTTATTTTCCCAGGAGTTTTCTCAACAAATAGGAAAAACCGGGAAAAACATATGAAAATTGTGAAAATGTATGAAAAAATGTATTGTATTTTTAATTGTTTGATTTTTGGTTTATTTTGATTCGGTTAAAAATATTTGTAGAGACTTGAAATTAGGACAGAAAACTTATATTTGTCTTTTCTAGACGTGGTCAAATTTTCAAAACATCGTAGTCATTTGTAGGCTATTTATATACATGTTAATTTAATAGTCATTTATGATGTATTTATAATTAGTAGTTACTGTACCATAATATGATTATATATTGCTGAAAAGCAATCAAAAAAGGACTACTAACCGAACTTTACTCAGATTTGTTTTTCGTTAGAAATGGTTAATCGTTGCGTACAAATATACATTGAAAATCTCCCACAACAGTGGCTCACCCATGTGTGAAATATATCCGTCTTGTTTTATTATTGTTATTATTATTTTATATAAATTATGACTTGTTGGCTTCCATTTAAACGTTTAAAACGATTTTAAAATTTTATTTTTGTTTTTAATTGTTATTATGACTTCATTTTATGCAAATTTTTAAACTTACCTACTTTACTTCTAAGTTGACAGTCCTAACCAATTCGTCCAGTAGTGGATAATATTAAAAATTTAAACGGAAACTAATTCAGCTCACTTTCATAAAATACCTTTTTCAAACAGGAACCAATCCAGCTAAATAGAAACCAATAATTACGAAACTTATGTTACGGAAACAATATTATTTTTACTTTGAGAAGCATTTTCTACTGCGTGTAACTAACAAAATATACCTTTACAATTATTATTATTAATTTTACTATGGAAAATATTATATTCCATAAATTATAAAAGCCTCAACTCGGCAAAAAATATGTTTTTTTTTTTCCAATACTTTATGCGCAGGAGAAAACCAATTTTTAACTACCTATCTGTTTTGTAGTACAACGTATCTTTCGGGTGTATTGACATGCGTACGATAACAATAAATGCTGCCAAGCTAATAATGTAACTTGAACTCCATTGTGTGTACTCGTGTGGAATGTTTTCACGATGCATGCGGTGTGATTAGATTTGTTGTGATATAAATATACTGCTATTATTGCATAGCTAATAGGTATAAGTATAATAATAATAATAATAATGTATACAAATAAAAAAATAATGACTTTTATTTAAATTTACTTAGGTAGTTATAATAAATAGTCAATCATTTACTATGATTGATTTTAAAATTTTAAATTAAATTCCGAGCAATTGTATTTTGTAGAAAGATCATTTTCTAAACTTCAAATAATTAAAACACTATATAGATTGAGATCTGCAATGGAAGGAAAAGAAACTCGATCATTTTTATAAAGATTTCCTGCGAAATAAATATTAGTGATACAGACACATTATTATATACCAAAGATAAAAGTGTAAAACATTATATTTCATAACATAATGCCAATTCTATAGGTTCATTTAAAATAATTGTTCATTCTAATTTCACGTTATTGATATTTTCGATCTATAATATTGACAAAATCATTAATTAAATTTTTTCTGTTTGATAGTATTATAATATTTATCTACTGCTCGCTTGAACAAATTAAATGTAACACGGCGCCACCGAGTAAATTTAAAATAAATGTATGTACGTCGAAAATCCTTAAAGTACTGGTGATCATTGAAGCAACTCTAACATATCGTATTTTGGGATATCGTAATATTTGTGTGGTGTTACGGCGCGTGGCTTTCAAATAGTAGTCCACGCAGGCCCGTAGCCAGACCAAATCATTAAGTGGGGTAACCACAATTTTAGGGGGGATATTAGAAAAAAAACAATATTAATACATATATACATTCAATACTTGTTGGGGGGGGGCAACGATTAGGTCCGAGGGGCAATGCCTCCTGCACCACCCGTGGCTACGAGCCTGAGTTCACAACTGTTCTTCTTCTACCCAAACTAGTTAAATGTTTCGTAAACTAGTCGATAGAACTTAAAAATGTCTATATCAAAATTTATTTAAAGTAAAACTTCATCTATTTAGAGATTTGTTAATATAGATTGCTATTTTCAAATGAAAAGTTGGAAATGATTTCAACTCCAAAAACAAGTGACAAAAAATAACGGTATTGTAAAAATTCTACAGCTATTTATTTCTTACATTGTCCAAAAAAAAAAACAAAAAACAAAATTCCGAAAAAAGTTAATAATTTCCGAGATACTGAGGGTCTTATTGAGGATTGATCATTCCGCATACAAAACTGAATTAATCATAAAATATACGCTTTCGATTGAACGCCACATTAAAAAAATAATAATCTCCAACCGCATTGCTTTCAAAAAAAGCACGTAAAGATTTTTATATTTTTTTTCAGAAATAAAGAATAATCCGTTTTGCACAATATAATATTTACATTAATACACTAATCAACACATTTAAATGTGTTCATAGACCATAATTGTTATGAAATACTACGCGTACAAAACAAATGTTGTTTTAGTCTATATTTGCTTATTTTCACAGTTACATATTAATCGTAAAACTCGGAATGAGTTTAAATTAACTCGTTCAACTAGTTAAACAAGTATTATAACAAAACAAGAAACAAGTTCATATTTTATTCAAATTAACTTTTTTTAAATTATAAGTTCATATTTTCAATGTATTAGAACTATAATCGGATCGTTTGTTTATATACATTCCAAATTTTAAATTGATAATTCAAGAAAATAATTTAAGCGATTAACTTAGGTTACTTAACCTACTAAAAATAAATGAATAAATAACAACTACAATTTATTAATGCTAAGTAGGTAACGTAATTGTGCTATATTGCTCGTTAGAAATAATAGAAATGAATAATTATATTCGCATATCTTCTTGGGACTATTTAATTAGTACAAATACCTACTTCATATTTAATAAAACCACCGAGACTACGAAAATCTAGTAAAATACATTTTTTATGAACAAAAACTTATAAAAAAAAAAATATATATGAACTAGTTCATGAACGAGTTTATATTAATAACGAAAATTCAACGGTCTGATTATTCGTAACATGTTTCGTTTTAAGAGTGATAATTTGAATAAAATAATATCTACGCATAGAATACACACGCATAAAATATGTTTTAATTAATTACAATGTGTCGATTTGAAAAATAAATGAAAAACGACAATGATTATAATGAGTAAGGAACGAATTTATACGCTTTTAAAAACGTAAAAAAAGCACTTAAAAAATACTTTAAAAAAAAAAAAATGATAGAGAGATTAAAAGTCTCTCTCTAACGGTCACCCCAAATATATTTGATCAAGTTGTATACGTATATAGGTATTATAATTTCAATAAATCCGTTTCCTAAAGACGATTATTCAAATTTTAATATCGTCGATAATAATTATCAATTATTATAATTTATAATATACAGGGTTTTTCAAACGGTATGTTACGGTTTCGAGAGGATAGGAGTTTCTATACATATTATCTTATCAGTCAAACCTATATACTCTCAAAACTGTAACATAAAGTACATTATGAAAGACCCTGTACATAGATTCACCGAACTGAGTATTGAATTCGTTAAAATTGTTGAAGTTCAATGCCAAGAAAAATATACACATATATATTTATGAACCCGTTCTTTAGAATATAGGTATGTAAAGATCGAACGCTTTTATTATTATTATTGCTTATTATATAATAATTGGTAGCGCTGCAAAATAGAGTTTAGTTCATTAAAATAAAATATTCATTAGAAAAGTAAGCTGGCAAGTAAATCAGTTGATATCTGCGCGCGCAACGGTAAATCATTCGAAAACAAATTTTCAAACCGAGATCGACTAAACATATTTTGAAATTGAGTGATTTTTACGACTTTTGTTACTTAAAACGTTTATAAAAAAAAATGATTACGTTACACGTTATTATACGTATAATATATACAGCTTTAAAATCGCCAAATTGTTTTGAAAATTATATCTCGTTTAATAACTACTAAAATAAATTATCTCGGTGAAAATTGCGTGTCTACAATTATTTTTAATTGAATTACAAAAAAAAAAAAGATTTGACTCTACTTTAAAATTCTTCTTTCATCGCAATTTTCATGTAATTTCGGGGAGTTTTTAACCCCTAACTCCCCTCCCTCCCTTATACTCGCGTCTGATTGTTCCAACATTGTGGAAAAAATGAAAAATTACTAAATCCGGTTCGAAGAATTAACAAAATTAACACAGTTTTAAAATCGAAACTGTTTATTGGTAAGTAAATACTATATAGTCTTTCCCATCCGAACATGTCGAGCCCACCCAGATACCAATTCCTAACTACGACACTGCATAGGCGTAAATGAGGGTTGGCGTGGGTTAACTTACTCAGTTTATCTGTAGGCCACCTAGTGTTTGAACGTGGATAATACAATTCCCGAATCCGGCATGCAATTTACCAAAATAACGTGTTGTTGCAGTGTATACTGTATAATAGTTTTAATTCATCAAAAATGTTTGTTGTTAAAATTATATCATAATCATCAAAGAATAATGAATAGCATACAATTCATGCAGTTGCACGTCGATGTATTCGATATTTTTTTCATATAAATCCTAAAGGAAAATGACGTTTACGATGACGACGACAAAAATTATTATTACAAACACAATCGTATTATGCAGTATGTACGCATATAGTCTCTGTAAACAGTTAAAATTCTTTATATTTTTTTAATTTTATTTATTCTTCCGAGAAGATAATGAACATCACTGAATATGTTCGTTTATTTAAAAAAAAAAAAAAAGTATTTTTTTTAGAAGTTTAGATTTAATTTTTGTCGAGACATGTATAAAGTGGAATGTGTATAATATCATGATGGGACCTATTGATTCGGGTAGATTAATATATTATTGTGAAAAATCGCACGTAAACGAATGTTTTGAATCGTGCCGCCCGTCATATTCCCATAACATTTATCCAATGAATAGATAACATTATGGGCTTGAAAAAAATGTGCCGACGTTCATAGACCGGAAATCGTATTCACCCCGCTCCAAGGAATTATTAAACGTATGAAAAACCTAAAACCTAGTGGATGAAAAACCGCGACGTCGCGCGCTTCGACGACGACGACGACGACTACGTGTTAAGATAAAACAGACAGGAAAATGGAAAGTCCAAACCTATAACTACCTCCAGCTAAATACCGATAGTTAAATGAGAGAAAAAAGAAAAAGAAATGGATTGAAAATTATGTTTTTGGGCCCATGGGCGGAGGAGGAGGAGGGGCAAGACGGCTGCCCCTCTGGACTTGAACATTTTGAATATAATTTCAATAATTAGATAATTTTGTTATAATTTGTCGGTGTTTGATTTTATTATGTCCTTTCGTATGTGGGCCTGATCATAAAAAGGCTCAGGCCGGTTCTTATTTAGAGTAAATGAGTTATAAAAAAAGTCATTCGAAACTTTACTAACTTACCCCCTACTTTTACCGTTCCTCCGTGGTAAATTCCCGCTGGCGCCCATGCCCGGGTCTGATCTGCAGCAGGTTTTACTGCGCAGTAACCTTACGCAGTACCCGAGTATGAAACGGCCGATACAATTGGAATTATTCTAGAACAGGCGCGTACTGACCTGCCGGGTTACCGGGAATTTCCCGGTGGGCCCTTGATTTATACACGGTTTCCTTAAATTACCCATTGTAACTTTGTGATTTCTTAGGCAGGAAGGCTATGCAGGGTGGTACTTGAAGAACGTCTGTAAGTGGGCCCTATTTAATAATTTCCCGGTACGAAAATAAAACCCAGCGCGCGCCTGTTTCAGAGTGATAAAAACCGTCCCTCAGCCCCCCCGGTTTCCCTGAGTTCCCGTTCGTTATGTACGCGGTCGCGCGCGCAGGACGAAACGACAAAAATAACCGAATCCTACGACCGAATCGGTCACGGATCGCGAATATTATGTATCTCGTGTTGGACGACGCGCCGAGTTGTTTATCGCGGGAAGTATATTATTGTTATTAGTATTGTTATTGTTGCGCGTAAATTACGTGGTTTAACCGCCGTGGCGAGGGGATGCGACGGACGGTGGCGGAGTGCAGTAACGGCGGCGACCGTAGGCGATAATATTATTATACCACGACCGTGGGCGACCGAAAGAAGCGACGGCGCGACGTCGTGTAACTATTTTTTTTTTTCGTTCTTTTCGTCGTACGTTATTCCGTAGCAGTCAAAATTCACCTGTCGAGCGACAGCCAGTGCGAGTGCGTACGTCGTCATCGCCGCCGCGGGCCAACAACGGCGGCTGCGGCGGCGGCGGCGGCGGTAAATTATTACTTATGCGGCTGCTATGCCTACGTGCAGGTTTTTTCGAAACCGACCAGGTAGGGACGACGCGTCGCCGCCCCCCACCGCCGCGATACTCGCTCGCCAACGGTTTTTTTCCTGTTCTCCAATTTCGTCGCCACTTCGCGTCTTCGCCAGTCAGTCGTCGGTGTATTGTATCGTTGGACCGTGTGCGCGCGCGCTTCTTTATTTGCCGTCGTCCACCGCAGCGCGACTCCGCACCACCGACACCACGTACGCGGCTCTGAGGCGGCCCCCCCACCCACGACTCGCCGTAATCACGTAATAATCGACGAGGCGTGTTATGACACAACATAGGTAGGTACGGATAATCGTATTGTAAAATGAAACAGTGCCGTTAATGTTGTTATGTATCGAGACGTCGTCTGCGGACGGTAATCGAACGGACGATTGTGATGGAATTTCGTCGTCGGTGTTGTCGTTGTTAATAAAACGCATCGACGACGACAGCAACAGCGACGGTATTGTCGTATTGATAATTGTTATTGTTTTGATATCGCGCGATGACGACGCGGTAAGTCCGCGGCCGCGCCAGCGCTTTCGTGGCGCGTGCGCGTGCGTGTACAGTGCACGCCCGTCTCCGGAACGCGGCCGTCGCGACGAGTCGCCAGTGACAGTGCGCGGCGATACGCCCAGTTTGTCCGTCGCGCGTGCCGTTTGCGCGCTCGCGTTCTTTTTTTTTTTATCAAAAATACATTTTCGGATTCAAACTGCCGAGTTCGACGGAATTGTTTCGCGTTTTTCAAAATAAAAAAAAAAATCAATTTTGTTCCTTTAATGCATTAGTTTTTTTTGTTATTTCGTTCCTCCCCCCCCTCCCCCCGTAGCCGTTTTTAACGGGACCGATACGGATGTCAACGCAGTACGGTAGGTACCCGCTCGTCCGCGACTTATTCCGCAATTGTTTTTTCCTCCCTCGTGCCGAACAATAATTTATTTATTATTATCATATTGTTCGCCGTGTCTCGCCTCGAAACGTTTTCGCGGCGGACAGCGCCGGCGTCCTTGGCGTCCTTCGTTTTTTTTTTTTGCTATTCCGGCCCGCGACGAATCGCGTCCGATCCAATGACGCGCGCCAACAACAAAATCGCAGGTTTTTATTTCCGTTTTCACTTTTCGTTACGGCCGGGCGTGACGTCGCGATTATTACCGCAGTCATGCCCACTGGACTACGCGTCCAATAACAATAATAATTGAACTCAATTAACGCACAACCGAAGACGAGTGACCCACTTTTATTGGGCTGACCCGGTCCCCGGGCCGTAAACGACGTTTAATTGACGGGGCTCGCGACGAGTCGACGTACACCGCCCACGGTACCCGGGCGATCGTTTGAAATATTAATTAGTACGGCTATTGTCGAGTCTTGGTGCAGGTACTGGGAGGTGGTCTTCCGACAGCCGACGGAGCGGTCGTTTGTCGGATACCACCGCCTCCCCCCCCCCCTCGTCAATTTCGTTTTTGTTTTTTTCAACTTGACTTATTGTGTATCAGCCTATATATTAATATTGTCTGTTTATGGTATTGTTTATGCAGGTCCAAAACTATTTAGAAGAGTGTGAAACTTGTGTGCCAGTTGCAAACAACTCCAAGCAAACGTCCATAGAGTTATGTCACCACTGTAAATTGTCAATACATCCTGCCGCCCAAGATTTACTATCAATATTGACCAAGTTACATTTCAGGGTAGGCTGCAATAATATATGATGGTAACAATTTTTGCCCTGATTTATTCGATTCTAATTTTTGGGGGTTTTATATTCTATTTTAAGGCACTTCTTGAAGTACACGATAAAATATCCTTAAAAAGACTGAAAAAATCGTTTGATACGGTTGATTTACCCCCGACACCACCATCACCGCCACAACAGAACGGAAACAGAATGTCTACTCCAGCGTATAAAGTAATCGGATTGAGAAAGAAACCTGACGAACCATTAGTAAGTGTTATAGCACACAGATTAATTATTATCAAAAATTAATTGGATGCTTGTCACAAACAAAATATTTTAATTATAATAATTGTATTTATATTTATTTGTAGGGATTAACAGTCGAACAAGATGAAAATGGAAATCTCATAGTAGCAAGAATATTGTCGGGTGGAACAATTGAAAAGCAAGGGTTATTGAAGAAAGGAGATGTCATACTGGAAGTGAATGGTGAAAGGGTTGAAAGTCCTGAGGATTTATTGACCGAAGTTAACCGCAGTAAAGATACACTACAGTTTAGAATTGCACCTGGGTTTTATCATAAAGTTTCACCGAAAACCCAACAAGTAAGATAAATAATGCGTGTTATTTTTTTTTTTAAATTTTACTAATAATTACAATTTCACTTTTACCAATTCAGTGCTATATGCGAGCACTGTTTGATTATGATCCTTCAGAAGATACTTTAATACCATGCAAAGAAATTGGCGTAACATTTAAACACGGAGACATTCTGCAGGTGAGCTTTATATTTTAAATACAATGTATTTTTATACCATTGATTATGTCCAATATTAAACAAAATTATTTTATTTTATATCCTGAGAAATGTGAATGTTTAATAGCATGTTTATTATACAGATTCTTGATCAAAAAGATCCGAATTGGTGGCAAGCAAAAAAAGTAGGAAATAATGAACTTCCAGGATTGATACCATCTCAAGAATTGGAAGAAAGAAGAAAAGCTTTTGTAGCTCCGGAAGCAGATTATGTTCATAAAACTAGTATTTGTGGAACTAGGGTAATTATAATAAATACAAATATGTTATAATTTACCTATACAATGTTTATTTAAATCTAGTTCACAAAATATTTTTTTACTATTTTGGTTTTAGATTTCTAAAAAAAAGTGTAAGAAAATGTATCAATCAAAATGGAACGGCGAATTTGATAAAGCAGAATTATTGTTGTATGAAGAAGTTACGAAAATGCCTCCTTTCAAAAGACGAACATTAGCGATCATTGGAACAACTGGTGTTGGTAGACGAACATTGAAAGGTCGTCTTATAAACAGCGATCCTGAAAAATTTGCTGGAGTGATTCCATGTAAATATAGTTTTTATACAGATTAATTATTTATTAATAAAATAAATTATTTTAGTGAACCATCTATTTGAATAATCATTCACATTTGCAGATACTACACGACCTCAAAGAGAATTAGAAGAAAATGGACAAAACTATTGGTTTACTGACCGTGATCAAATGGAACATGACATTCGAGAGCATAAGTTCTTGGAGTATGGTGAACATGGAGGAAATTTATATGGTACAAACTTGGATTCCATTCGTGATGTCATTAACCAAGGGAAAATGTGTGTTTTGGACTGTAGTCCTGTGGTATGTGTGTGTTTATACTTGTATATATATTTTTTTTTAACTCTTTTTATTTATTTGCTACAGTGGTATGACAACTCCTTTCATTGTCAAGTGCAATTAATAATGATTAATAATTCTTGGTAGTAATTTTATGTAAAAAATTTGTTTGTTTTAGGCTTTAAAAATTCTTCACAACTCTTCAGAATTCATGCCATATGTAATATTCATAGCAGCACCCGGTGTCGAAATAATGAAAAGTCTCTATGATTATTCGAGGAATTTAGGTTATTCCAGTCGTACATTAACAGTAAGTGCACATTTTTATTTCTTTATTGATTAAAAACTGAAACCTTCATTATTTTGCTCCTACTAAGTATCTTCTACCAACTCCTACTAAATATTACTACCTGTTATCACTATTTATATGTATTTTATGTAGTGTATTGGTTTTTTATTTGTGAATTTAGTTTGATCGTCAAAGTTCCATTAGATATAGTTCCAGAAGAGCCCGTACATTGGAATCCCTTGCATCTATATATGAGGTAATTAATATTCAAAATTTAACAATAAATAGTAGACAAATTTTAATTTTTCTAAAGGTAGTTAAATATATGAGAATAACCAATAGACCAACACATTTTGTAATTCAGTTTTTTTGAAAACCAATAAGTATCAATAATATTTGTTATGAATGAACTATCCGTATGAATATTGAAGTTATGAAAATTAAAACTTTTACCTGTAAACTGTACCTATATAGACTATACTAAATTATTGTTATTTTGTATATTTAGGAAGATGATGTGAAGAAATCTTTAGAAGAAAGTGCTTGTTTACAACGTATGTATGAAAAATATATTGACCTTGTCATCGTCAATGAAGATTTTGATACCACATTTCGTAAAGTGGTTGAAGCCTTGGAAATCATATCAAATGAACATCAATGGGTGCCTGTGAATTGGGTATATTAAGTACAATGACTAGTGACAATGTACAGTGTCATTTTTAAATTGGATTGATTGTTTTATATTAGTTTATATTTTATTTACATAAACCACTATTCGTAACTATATTTTTGATTTTTAATCTATAAACAGTTTTAATAGTATTTTATTATTATTATAATAATTCTTTAAACTTCCCAATTTAATTTGCTTGGCTATTATTATGTTCCTGGGACTAACATAATATATTGTCTCATATTATGATCATAAATACTTATTCCGTCCCATTTAATTTTAATTGCATTATTACCCACCATTTATTTTACGGTATGTATTTGAATGTATACTATCACCAAAATTATCTACACATCTTGATCTAAAAATTAAAAGTATTATTAAATTAGGTGTATTTAAAATAAGTACAATAATAAAGTTAATAATAAGTAAATATTTTTAAATATTATAGTTAGAATAATTATATCTTTATAGTTGATAGTTTATTTTATATAATGTAGCCAAAGAGATTATACAGTAGGTATTGATTATAGGACATCTCCAATACAGTGTATTATTTAAAAATAATTTCTATTTTCCAAAATGCTGGACATGGATGAATTTATAACTGATTACATCGTTCTAAAATATACACTATACTACACTATGGTTAACATAATGGTATTCATGTCCAATACTAATTTTTTAACAAACTGTATAATATCTTTTTTTTCTCATTGTTTGATGTAAAATAACTAAGATACAAATATATTGAACTGAGTGTTGTGTTCATTATTCATTAAACAGTATAATAACATCAGTAAATTATGGTATAATAACTAAGTATATTTTAATCAAACATTTATTTCTGTATTAAGATATTATAAGCATATTTGTATTATATATATATATATTTTTAAGGTTTAATATTTTTTTACATAAACACTGATAGTTATTATGCATAGAAACTGTGCCATTTCATTCAGCTTTGCACTATTTTTTAAAATTTTATATTAAATGTCATGTCATAATATTGTAGGTATTATCTAAATTATTCTTTCGCTTTTGTAATATTATGTTCTAGTTTGACTATCTAGCATTATAGTATTAATAATACTATACATAATAGCATAATAGTATACAATTTGATGCAAATGTTGCATCAATGCGCGTTACATGTTGCCTTTATAAATTTAATATTAATAAAACAAATAGATTTTAGCTATGACATATCGTACCAATATAAGTATTATGATACAGGTAGGCAATGACCATGACCAAAGGACATGCCTACCTATTAATGTTAATACGTAGTTTTAAAATACATAGTTTATGTTAAATAAGTAAAGTACCTATATAGAACAAAATGAATTCGCATATAAGGTACACCTATATCTACAAACCGTCCATTTGTTGTAATTAGTTTAATCTCATGTTTATTTATTATAATTTTTATTGTAATAAAAACATATGTGTATGTATTGTTCATTATTGGGATTAATTGTATTGTTCTATTTTTATTTAAACACCATCTCTCATCACATGACTTACTATACTGTCACAATAATTGTTATAAAATATTATTATTTAGCAATGGCAGTTGAACTGCGGATAAATATTATATAGGTTATATATATAATTATAATATTATATATATATAGGTTAAATATTATTGTATTCTAGTTATTTACATGGGTAGCAAACAGTTTGTATTTAAGATTTTTTCATATATTGAAAAATACTTTGAGTAGTAATTGCATTATTGAGATTAACGAGGAGAAAGCAATCTAATTTTCTTTTCACGAAATATTAGACCATTGACCATTTGAATAATTATAAATTATAGATTATAACTTACACCAGTGGTATCAGTCCACATTCACAGATTAAAAAGGTTCGCTGCCCAAATAATACAAATTTAATAACATTTTTTTTTTTCAAGGTGAAGAAACTTAAAATATATAATTAAAAATAGCCATTTGGTATATTAGATATTAAGAAAAATGTTGGTGGTTGAAACTGGTTTTGGGATGGATGATCTTTATTTTCCACAATTTTTTAAAGTTTCGGCAAATGTGAATATTATTATGGTTTATAATCTATTATAATATTTAATCAGTAATCAAAATACATCAAATTTTAAGTATCTTCTTTTCCATGAGTTAATATCAGTAATACTATTGACTAAACCAAAGTTTTAACCTCCATAAATGTTCTACAAAATGGCTATTTTGAGTTTCCCCACCTAAAATTTTTTGATTTAAATATATTATTTGTAGCACAGATGCATACTTCCTAATTATTTCAAAAAAAATATATATTAAAAATATTGAATAATAGAATAAAAGTTATTTCAAGTTAGATCATCGTAGGACAAGTGAAGAACATTGTTAAATATAATGATATTATTAGGTTTTGTTACCTAATTTCTACCACCTTTTTCAGCCAGTACCTATCATGTGCAACTTCAGCTTGTTTTTTTAAATATTTTTTTTAGATTCTGAGTATAACAAGAAATCTATTGCAGTTTTACTATGATTTATGTATGTGACTGTAAATTACTTTTATACCAGAAATCTTGATCTGATTAATTTCTTCTTGGTTTTTAGTAGGTACCAATTTTGTCTAGTTATAGTCTATTAGAAAGATTATTGTTTTATTTTCCTTATTATAGTTTTCGTAATAATGACTGGCCAGTTTGCGAGTAAGAGAAATATCAGTATTTAAATAGTTGATGAAAAGCAGATTTATTTTCGTAAGTTGCATTTTTCGGATTTTAAATCCTCAAGTATTATTTTAGATTCTGAGTGGAGCAAAGAAGCTTATAGTTTTACAAAGAAATTTTTTTTTTTTTGTCAACTTCTCTATCAGAAATCTTGCTCCGATATTTAAGTGTAGCACCTTTTTCTAAAAGGAAATCGTACGGGGAAGTACTATACAGAAGTCATTTTTTGATTTTCCCCAGGAGTTTTCCAAATAAACGCGAAAAAGCATGGGAAAACCATAGGAAAACCGGGAAAATAAGTACAATATTAAATAAATATTATTAAAGAAAATATATAATGCCTATGTAATTATTTTACCATAATATGACATTTATATTGTTGGCAAAGCAACACTATCAAATGAACTCTGCTCAGAATTGTTTTTCATTAGCAATAGACTATCGTTCCTTACAGGTATACATTAAATTTCCCCTCTAGTGTCTTCCCAAATTCTCACCTAGAACAGTGGCTTCATCCATGTACGAAGTTGCCTGGCTCTTTTTAACTGATATTTTCCAGATCTATATCTCCGCATAACATTTTGCTCAATTTTTCATTCTTATAATATGGTTATATGTACTTATAAAATTCCTTTTTCTTTAGGTAATTAGTTTTTATTTTTTAGTTACAAATATGCATTTGATATTTTCAAGTTGTTTTGTCTGTGTGGCCAAACTAACTTTTAAATCAACTACTTCAAATACTTTATTTGAAAAATTAACTCACACAATATACAGATTTCTAATGTATATATGATTTTATTATTTTTAGCCAATTAATGTAAAAAATGCTGCGTTCAATAAAGGTTAGATAAGTTATACTATTTGAGTCTTTAAATAACTTTTTTAACAGAAATCTTGCACCAATCAATAAATTACAAGAGATCACCCTTTTTGTTGTATTTTAGATTAATTTTCAGGCAATTAGCAATTTAGTTTATTTTTTTATTAATTTCTTTTTGCAGTTGTTTTTTGTGTGCACTATAAAACACTTCATGTGTTACAAAATCCCAAATGTGCACCTGTCATCTGCAGTTTTATTATAGACAAGCCACATAGCTCTATAAGGAAAACATTTATTCAACTTTTCTGATTTACAATGTAATCAATTCTGGATATGACATTCATTATGTTGGAAAGAATCACTTTTTTGAAAATCTATATTTTTAAACCATTTATAAAAAAAATGGATCTAAAATATTACATTACAGTTTTCTTTTATTTTTTAGTTCTGGGGGTGAAATCACCAACCATATTTAGTAAGAACCTATATACGAATTGAGGCAATTTTAATATTTTCCTTATAGTTTTCTTCAGGTGAATACAATTTTTTTTTTTTTGGGGGGGGGGGGCTGGAAGAGGCACTTTAATTTTTTATTTAGTTCTTGTTAAGATAGAATACTTATTATTTGTTATTTACATCCCTTTAGTTTTACAATGAAAAGTAAAAACAAAGTTTGTAGCCTTATAGAGGATATAATATACTATAAAACAATATATTTTATAATACTTATAATAGATCTACTACTAATAAATTGTATTAATACATAATACATGTATGTAAACTATATTATGGCATTATGAAAAGAAAAAAGATTTCAGGAGGTTACTGCACTAGTTTTCTTAATAAATGGGCACAACTGGAAATTATTGGTATAATTGGTTGATTTTTGGGTTACTTTATCATTAAGGGAAAACATGTTGTGCACAGATACAGATTAAATTACTATATAAATTCTCCTTTCTAATCTCCTCCCCAAAAATCTTGGTCCTTCTTCAAATTATTATCTCTAAATAAATAATATTTTATTTATAATAATAAAATGTTTGCCATAAATAATGTCTGACAAATTTGTATTCTGTCCATACTAACTTATCTGATCAAATAATAATAAATAAACATCTAGTTTTTTTGTTTTTAAATAATTATTATTATTATTTAAATGCTTCACACAATTCGATTAGTTTTAATGTTTAGGAGATTCATAAAATGTTAACAAAATCATATTAAGTACATTTCAAAAAACAGCACTTGTATGCATATAAAACACAAACTAATTATTATATTACGATATGTAAAAAATTGACTGGCAAAAAAAAACCCGTAAATATATTTTAATATAAGTACATAAATAAATTTATAATCTAATACACATTTTCTGTTTGTCTGTGAATATATATGTTAATTATTATTCAATGATGGTTAGGTGTTGGTGAAATGTAACATTATTTAACAGATTAACTATATGCATATTATTAATTCTTTAATTTTATTGTTAACGAGAAGATTTATTTTCTTGAGACAAACAGCAAACCAATTGGTGTATGCAATTATAATTACATAATATGATATAATGTGAGTTATACTTAATAATTAGCCAAAACAAGTTTTTAAATAATTTAAAAAAAAAAACACAATAAAAATAATACATTTTCTGTAAGCCTGTCATATCATCAATAATATATATTTTTTTTTTATTAGACTAGAAACACACTAAAAAAAAAAAAATTAATATATTGCTTAAAATATAAAAATGTGTAAAATCTCAAGATAACATTTCATTAAAACTATAAGCCTTAGTAGAAAATTTATCACAATAATTGTGGTGTTAGTAGTTTTATAATAAAATGATATTTTACCTATGTTACAAGGTTTTATTTTTCTTTTAACATTTGTAAGCTTATATTACTTATTATTACTAAACATTGATTAATATATTGAGCTAAAAATAGTTATTTAACAGACACCAATTATATTAACAAAAAAATATTAACAGAATGTATAAGTATATTATAATATGTATACATAAGTATAATTATTTTAGTTAATAAAAGTAAATTCGTTAGATATCTGTTAATAAAATATAATATTAAGGTATATCAGTTTATTGCGTGACTAACATAGAAAATTATTAAGATTAACTTTGCATATAAAAATCTAACATGAAAAATATAGAATATCACACAGTGGAAAGTAATAATATAAAAGCATTCTCAGAGATCAGTTTATTTTTATATTTTATCTGGTTTAATAAACAAATTAGTAAACCAAACAGTATAAAATTGTATTGCACATTGATTATCAGTTTCTTCGGCCATTATTTTCCACCTGGTCAGTTCCCAAACTATGATTGTATTATTCCTTTAAATTATGTATTATGTATAAGAGTTTAGATAATATAGGCTCAATAAACTTTCATCAGTTTGCTAATTTAACAAAAAATACAGATTATATATAAACTAAAAACCTACATTTGATATAAGAAAATATTATATAATAATTAATTTTGTACAAAAATATTATTATGTGATGTATTAAATACATAAGTTAGAAAACATTTACTTTCGTAGAAAAAATTAGTTTGAACAGTAATTTATACAAAATTTAGAAATAACTATTAATTGATGATACAGTATATAATTGTACATATATATACATGCACTGTAAAATTAAAATTAAAAAATTGCACATTAACTAACATTATTAACTATATTTTATGTGTAAAAAAAATATATATCACTTAATTATATATTTATACAATACATAACAGGAACCTGACAACTAAATATCATCTGATCAACAGTGAAAACATTTTTTTTTTTTTTTTATCTTATAAACCTATTTATAGCCATATAATAAAGTAACTTAATAGTAATGATTTCAATATTATTATTCTATGCAGTATCAAATAAATTCTAATATTTACATATTTCTTTAGCTATAAAACACATTACATTCATAAACAATAAAATTTCTGTAAAAAACAATTTGGTAAAGTATCAAGTACTGGAAAATAATTTATAGAAACATCAATAATAATTAACTAGTACAATGATTTTAATAAGACCATGGTTAAATTTAACCATGAATTTAAGTACCTATAATATGTATTAAAAACAATGAAAATAAAAATGGAACATAATCTGTAAAACAACAATCAATAGATATTAATAATAATAAAAAAAAATGTATATGTATACACAGTAAGTTCCATTACAACAAATGCCGATATAATGAAAAATCCAGTTATAAGGAACTATTTTTACAAGTTAAAATATATTTTCCCTTCTTAAAATTTAATCTAAAGATAACAAGCACACAATTTAATGAAATTGTAAAATCATTAAATTGCCATTATGTGTTAACGCATAATCAATCAGGTGTATATTTTCATAAAGCTCACACGTTGGTCATTTATCGTATTTTATGTTCGTTCTTTATTGTACACATGTACATGATGGGTCCTAACAGTGAAAAGAAAGCAATTTTTGTTGGAAGAAAAGAAAAACATTATTTCTAAAGTAGACAAAGGATTGAAGAAAGGCAAGGTGGCAAAAAAGTATGGCATATCTCTATCAACATTGTCAACCATTTTGAAGGACCAAGAAAGCATCTTGAAACAACTACAGACTTCTGTTTTTGTCCCGAGCAAAAAAACGGTGCATAAGGCACAATTTGAAAACGTTGATATTCAAATGTATTCAAATGATTTCAAGATGTTAGTTCCAGAAACGTTCCTCTGACCAGTCCTTTAATTCAAGAAAAAGCCTTAGAATTTGCTAAAATGCTCGAAGTTGAGAATTTCCAAGCAAGTGTCATATGGTTAAATCGTTTCCGTGAGTGGTATGGTGTGGTAACCAAATGCATTTCTGGAGAGGCGAGTGATGTTCCAATAAATTCTGTTAACGAATGGCGAAACGGAGAAATTGCAGCACTCATCAATAAATACAGCCCAAACGATGTCTTTAATGCGGATGAAGCTGGAGTGTTTTTTCAGCTTGAATCAAAAAGGAGATTAGCCCAGAAAGGAGACAAGTGTGTAGGGGGTAAAGCTTCCAAACAAAGCATCATTGTTCTGTTTTGTTGTAACAAAACAGAGAAATGAAAAATTCTCATCATCAGCAAATCCGCAAAATCTCATTTTAAAAACTGTAAATCACTGTCATGCATCTATAAATTTAACAAGAAAGCATGGATGACTCAAATAATTTTTAATGATTGGTTGATAGATTTCGACAAAGAAATAAAAAAGAACAGGAAAATTCTTCTTCTTATCGACAACTGTGCTCTAAAATGAACCACAAAAATTGGATAACATTCGTGTGGAATATTTCCCACCTAACTGCCCAGCTGCACTTCAACCTCTTGAACAAGGTATCATCAGAGCTGTAAAATCAAGCGAAAGAAATTTTTTGTTATTTGGAGATAAATATCCAAAGAATATGCAGGTGAAGGAAGCTATCGAATGGATATGTGGAGTTTGGGATGATATCAGTCAATCAACGATAACTAACTGTTGGAAATACGCAACCACAACCAAAGACACCAATTCGGTTTCAGAAGTGGCCGAATATGATGAATCAAATACACAGGGCACTTAACAATCTGAGTTAGAGCAAATTTGGATCACTGCGAAAAAGAAAACTTCTTCTTGAAAAAGCTTCTTGATGATGTAAATTTAAAAGATTATCTCAGTGCAGATGACAACATTTCAACATATTATGAACTATATTTATTCGAAATTTCCGTAATAAAATCGGTCCCATGGAGTTTGTTGTAACGGGAACTTACTGTATATACATGAAATAAATAATATAAAGATAATCTTAGCCTGGTTGTTTAGATTTAAACAATTATAATCAAGTTATAGGCACAACAGAGGGAAAAATATTTAACTGAATTATGTTAATTCACCAACATATTATATTAATTTATATTAGTATTTAATTATATTACAGGCCACTTATTCTTCATATTTTTTTATTTCATACATGTATATTGTATTTATTTTCTTCTTTGATATTAATTTATTATTACCAACTGAAAAACATCAATTAGGTATATTTCTTTTACCTTATTATACAGGAACTGTTTGACTATAGTCGTAATTCTGGTATAGTTGATCACAGTGATTTTGAGATTCTATAATAACTGTAGTATGGGGATGATGATTAATTGATTTATTCTCATCACCATTATGTTTCAATTCAATTTCTAAATCATTCAATGCTGTGCCAGAACCATTAAGTGTCAATGTAATCAGAGAAGTTTCTGCTGTAGATCTCAAAGATGGACGTAGTACTTCAGGGATGTAGTCACTGTCATGTGAATGATCACGTCTTCTAGCTGGACTAGGCTGAACTGTACATGGATTTCTTGCCTATTTAGATAAACAGGTATTTTAAAAATAATTTAAAATTTCCTATTAGTATTGGAAAATTTGATTACTTGATATTGTATAGGACTCCATGCAGTACAATGTCGGAAAAAACATTGGGATAATGTAAATGTCAATGTGACCACCAGTCCAACCAAAGCAAATATAGTTATATCATGAAGCCCATGACGCACCATTGATAATGAAGTGAAACTGACTTGTAAAAGTACTATAGAAACCATAACACAATTTATAGCTGTACTGTGTATACGTTTACTAATTTTTGATTTGCCATAAGCAAAATATATATTATATCGATCAACAAAATGTTTAGTAACCATATACAAAAGACCTAAAAAGGAAAAAAACCATCATTAATATTTTTACACAATGTTTGATGTTATTTTTGTATTTTTGTACCAAAAGGGGTAATAAGAGGACAGGCAATACTATAAACAGTTACAATTGAAAATATAAGTAACATCCAAGCATACTGAACACCAAATGGAAATTCCCAAAGAATCAATCTTCTGGCACTGTGAGATTCTGCTTTTGATCTAGAAAGAAAAAAAGAAAAATTAGATAATAGTTAGACAAGTTCCATTTATGTAAATAGGATTAAACATAAACAATTGTATGTATTGTAATTAAAAAATAATATCCTTAATATATATTATATTAATATTATGTTCATTTCTCACAATGGGTGGGTTTTTACCATATAAATGTAGAAAAAAATCACTAGGCAAATTATTTCAGAAAATGTTATGTATACAAATAAATTAATGTATTGATTAATTTTTAAAATAGTAATAAGTATTTAATTAAAGTTCCACAAACAACATTTTCCTAACTGATAATAGCTTTAGTAATCAAGATGCAAAAAAAAATAATTTCAGTTTATTTAAGGCAAATAATAAACTCAATATTGCACATAAAAAATAGCCTCATCTAGTTTCGTGATCATAGTGTAATGATTCCAATCACAGGTTATTCTTGTCCTTGCTTAGTTACTAAATGCCTATACAAATTGCTTTATTGAATAACATTTAGTAGGCAAGTTTTTTCTTTCTGAAAATCATTATCTATGAATTTAACTTTAATATTCCATAGAATTAAACGATAAATCAAAATAAATAATTAAATACAACCTGAGACCAGGTTCATTAACTCAGACCTTTTACTTTACTAATCATTGGCTAATTTATTGATTTTAGGGTTTAGGTAACCCCTACAAATAAGCTATCATATGATAATATCTTTTGTGTTATCTTCATGAAAGAATTAATGAAAAATAAAAAACAAAACCTGTAATGTGTTACCTACGCTGAACAGTTTTTGAAATACCTTATATGTGATTAAAAATAGTAACATTCCTATATGACATTAACTGTCATTAGAAAACTTTCTATGTAAAATTGAAAAACCTCCTATTTGATTTAGGCAAAACATTTTAACTAGTAAAATCACATTTGTGATGAAATATTGAAAATTTATACAATATATTAACCATAAATATTAAGTTTTTACTTAAATTCTTTTTAGAAGAAATAGTTTTGTAGTATTATAATTGAAAAATTTATTTCAGTCAATTATTGACAATTTTTGATTTTTTTAAAATGTTTATCATGTTTCCTAAAAATTCAGATTTTAGTATGTTATAGGATTTTTCAAGTGAAAGATGATATAATATAGTTTCATTTTAACTACAGCAGAATCTCAATCAGTGGAAAAGCTTGATTACTCAAAAGAAAAAATATAGATAATTCAAATATTCTGTGTTAGAATATAGACAGATAATTTTTATAATCATTTGTCTAATCACATAATTGAAGAGCTAGGTGCAAGAAGGGAAATTTCTAGAAAAACATGTTTTGACATAAACAAAATTAAAATTTCAAACACTGTGACACTCTTTTAAATTTGCTCACATGATTATAAAATTTGTGCTATATGAAAGAACAAATATTAAAGAAAATAGTTGTCTTTGTTTTGTTTTTCTTTGTGTCCACTAAAGTTTAAATAAAAGAGATATTTGTTCATGAAAATGCCCTTCTTGCATTAAACAGTAATTATCTGTTCTATTTCAATTAAAATGATTAAAGAACTTGAATTTTATAAATTTATTCATAATTTTTATTAATATAAACATAATAATAAATAACAAAATAATAAATTATCACTTAACAAAAATACAAATTGATTAATACTTAATAGTTAAGAAGTGTAAAACATTGCAAAGAAAACACGAGACTACTGATAATAGTTTAAGAATGGTTTTTACCAAACCTATTAATCTATAACGATTTCTAAAAAAACTAGGTTATCTACCATATTTTGTTTAAATCATTAAAAAATAAAACAATATTATTTAAAAATATAACATACATAGTATGCAAGAAAGGCATTTACACACAATCACATAATTCTTCTACAGTGCTCAATTATTACAATTTTATACACATATAGAATAAAGGTCACTGAGTTCAAAAAATATTTTAAGCAAAAAGGGCATTTCTGTGAAAATGCCTTTCTTGCACCCAGTCCTTCAATTTAATCTCATCATTTTAGTTTCAGCGTGGAGTGAGGAATGTAAAGATTTTACAATGATGTTTATTTTATTATTATTATTTTTTAATCTGTGAACAACTTTTCTACCAGCAAGTTTGTTCATATTTAAAATGACAGCACTTTTTCTGAAAGAAAAAATCTGACTAGGGTGGTACTTTATGGAGGTCTTTTTTTGATTTTCCCAGGGGTTTTTTCAATAAAACTGGAAAATCAGTATAATATTAAACAAATATTATTAAAGAAAATAAATAAGGCATATTATGTAATTATTTCACCATAGTATGACACATATATTGTTGATAAAGCAACATTATTAGAGAAATTCCTCTCAGAATTATTTTTTTGTTAACAATGGTTAATTCTTGTGTAAAGATATATTATATTAAATTTCCCCTCTACCTTCTCTACTTCTCATTTACAACTGTGGCCCACCTATGTGTTAAGTATGCCAGTTTTTTTTTTAAAAATACAATTTTAAAATAATAGTAATAAAAATACACCTGTAATTACATGTATATATTAATTAAAAACTATAATATACTTAGTTATCTAAAATTAAATAATTATTAAAATTAATGGAAATTATGTTTACTCAATAAAAAATTTAGTGTATACCTTGATAATGCCAATCTGAGAGCATACATAAATAACTCAGGAAATCGTATTAGTTCCAAGCTGGTTCCAATAAGAGCAGATGTAACAACATAGTTCACAAAGAATGCTCCTTTATCAGGTAAAAACACACATTGCCAACGATATGTTTGAATTCCAGCTTGAAATGCAAACTCTAAAAATGCTTGAGCACTAAATTTATCAATAAACAATTAAGAATTATACAAAAAAAAACCATGACATTTTGATCACATTGAGATACTTTACCTTGTCAATCCAAAAGATGGCAATATTAAACCCATGAAAAGGAGAAAAACAAATGTCTTGCGCATTATGGAATGGTTTCTTTTAGACCTCGTCCAATGGCTAAGCCATTGATCAGACCTTATAACAATGACAGGTAATAATGCAGCAAATGTCCACAATAATAATGTAGGCATAAATTCTGATAATATAGGACTCTGTAAAATAACGTTTATTACAATGAAAGTAGGTATAAATATTATTGTATTAAATATTGGAAGAATCCTAATATATTTACTCACAGCTTTTTCAATTTCTCTAAGTTTCAGAGTATCCATGACATTCAAAACAATGACAGGAGTTGTCAAAAAGAATAAAATTATAATTAAAAACGAATTAGTCAATACAATTTTACAATATCGATTGTGAGATGGTTCAGTCAGATTTTCCCTAAAAAATAAAATTAAAAAAAATATTAATAATTTGTCAAATAAATCTAAGAACATTTGTATACAAAAAAATAAATGGTTAACATAATCAAGAAAAAAAATATCCTGATTTAAAATTAAAAAAAATAATTATATATTTATTGTTTTTTTGTATAAATAAAATTTAAATAATTTACAATGAAAACCTAATAGAACTTTATTTAACAGGATAAAAATTTGCAAATGTAAATGGTGCAGTCATAAAAATTAATCAGGTGTAATAAATAAGAAAAAGATAGTGGTTTAAATGTTTCGTACCCATAGTAATTTTTTAAAAAAATAAAAAAATAAAGTAACAGATTTTGAAACAGAAAATTTAATTTCAAATGATGAATGTATATTTATAGGTATATTATTTAATACTGATAATAAAATATGTTGTTAAATTTATTATAAAAAGATTTACCAAAATATATCATCAGGTGGAGGAGCGAAAGTAACTCGCCAGCGGTATGGTTGAAGAAGACCAGATACTGAACTCGTTGGTGGATTATGACGACCACACTTTGATAACTTATAGATATGGTCTTGATAAATAAGTCTGGCAGCATGAATTGTTGTCATAGTTACAAATGCTATACCTAAAGGTCTCCTCTTAGCAGATTCTTTTTCTGCTTCTAACTAAAATAAATAAATATATATTTATATAAGTAAATTTAAAAAGATATCCTAGGATAATAGTGACAGGCATAGCTACTGTTAAAGATAATTTAATTTATATTTGTAAGCAATGGTTTATCATGGTTCTCCTTTTTTTAAAATTTTTCTTTACTAATTTTCTACTTTATTCCATAGAGCTGGAATATATTTTTTTTCTTTTAGAAGGAAATCAAAATACATTTTATCAAATTTTCTTGATAACAATGAAGAAAAAAGACAAAATGCCTTAAAAACCTAAAAATATCAAAAAATGTTCTACAAATAAAAAATTACTTCACATGTGGGTGGGCCATTATTGTTGGTGAGAAGTTGTTAAGGTAGTAGAGAGGAAATTTAAGTATATCTGTAAGCAATAATAAACTATTACAAATGAAAAAACTGATTCTGAGCAGAGTTCAGTTGATAGTGATGCATTGTCAACAATATATATGTCATATAATGGAATGGTAAATACCTAATTAAATAGGTATTATTTATTTTCCTTAATAATATTTGATTAATATTGTACCAATTTTCCCATGTTTTTTTTCCATTTATTGGGATAACTTCTAGGAAAATCAAAAAATTACCTCCCTAAAGTACCTTCCTAGTCAGATTTTCTTTCAGAAAAAGTTCTATCATTTTAAATCGGAACAAAATTGCTGGTAGAAAAGTTGTACACAGGCTAAAAAAAAAAGGCTATACTATTGTTTAACTAATACTTACATTTCAAACATTTTCTGTTTTTCCAACATTTTATCCCGTTTTTCCCAGGTATTATAAAAACTGTTTGAAAAACAAAAAAAGACTTCTCTAAGTGACCATAGAGATGAAATTTCCTTCAAGAAAATATGCTATACTTGATACATTAGGGCGAGAATTCTGGTAGAAAAGTTTGCACAACAAATCGAGGGGTATTTTGAGATTAAAATAACCCAAGGTAGCAATGGCTTGGGTCTCTAGGTACACCCAAAATGCATTAATTTTTTCCTTGTTTAGGTATTTATTTTCTTTGAAACATTGGTTAGGTATATATAACCATTCAGCTAGGACAAACATACTCCAGAAAAGACAATATTTAGTTATTTAACATATCATATAATATCCGCATAATATCAGAACTTCAAAAAACTACAATTTCGAGACTTGGTCAGTCTGTTCAATTTTGACTTTACCATCATTCTAAAATTGGCAATATAAATATGTTTAAGAAAAAAAATTTAAATACTAGATTTGTTGTAACTTTTTCGTCAAAATTTGATAAATTCCCTTATTAAAAAAAAATACTACTACATTTAACTCATTTTTATTTTTAACCACAAAGTAAGACTCTTAATGAACTTTCTGTTAAATTTTGAAGCATTTCTGTTTAAGTTGTGTTTTACCACATAGTACCTACTGAATAAATATTATGTAAAAAACCCCTTAATTAAAATTAAAATGTTTATACTATAAATACCTCAAAAATGGCTTAAATTTTTTGAAAATTTTACCAAGTTTAGAAAAGGAAAATATCAGTTTTTTTTCTAAATTTCAAGTCTCTAGAAATATTTTAAACTAAATTACAATAAAAAACAAAATTGAAAAATAATAAAAGCATTATTTTCGTAAATTTTTCGGTTTCATACGGTTTATCCTGGGGTTTCCCAGACATTATGAAAACAGCTTGGAAAATCAAAAAAATGTCCTCCCAAAAGTACCATCTGGACATAATTCCCTTTCAGAAATGGTGCTGCATGTATATATCTAAGCAAATCTGGTTGAATTTTTTACACAAATTTGTACATACATTAAAAAGAAAATAAACATCTTTGTAAAATCAATACATTATTTGGTATACCCAAAATATAAATTTTAGATGGATAAAAATAATTTAATTATAGTTCCTCCACCAAAAAAAAATTGGAAGACAGAATGACTAAACAAATTTATATCCATACATCTTCTCATTGGTTTAATACAAAAATATAAGAAGTATTATTTATGAGTATTATATACAAAATATTTTATTTTATCCACAACAAATAGTAGACTTAAAATATTCGAGTATTTGAACATAAAAATGATTCATAAATTGTATTCATAAAAGGAAAATAAAGTGTTGGTTAGCATTAACCATGATTCAGCATTAGTTAGCAAATTTAACTGCCAGTTAGATCTAATAGGACATTGTTTTAGTGTATTTTAATATAAATAGCCTCATCTAGTTTCGTGATCATAGTATAATGATTACTATCACAGGTTGATCTTGTTCTTGCTTGGACATTAAATGCATATGCACAATTACTTTAATGTATAACATTTAATAGGCAAGTTTTTCTTTCTGAAAATCATTATCTATGAATAAAACTGTACTGTTCTATAGAATTAAATAACTTTTCAAGACAGATAATTGTAGATACAACCAGAGAAAAGTTTCATCAACTCAGACCTTTTACTTCACTAATCATTGGCTATTTATTTGTCACAGAAATATATAAATTAATCTATTAGATTTGTATAAAATGGTTCAGGTCTGATTATAAATATGAACAATCATTGGCTGACCACACACGCAGAAAAATTTTAAATCACATAAGTACACACTCCATCTCAATGGGTTTGCTGAGCAAACTTTTTGTTAGGTGTGCTTAGTGTACCTTCGGTGTTTATCACAGAACTGTTTAAATTATTTTAAAAATTACCTAATTATTAAACTACTGGTATATTATTCCACATTATTCATTAATATCAGAACTGAAAATTTAAATATTATATTACCTATTAATATTAAAAAAATGTTTACATGAACATTAAAACAATAATTATAATTCTAAAGATGAACAATAAAAAGCTAGAAGGGCAAAATGGTTTGATTTTGTCATAACAGAATTATGGGAAAATCTATTCAATATTTTAAAATTTTTATAATATGGACAATCTATCTTTACAAAATGAATAATTAATTATTTCTATTTACTAGATTATCAAACATTCAATAAGTTATTAATGGCAACTTACTTCTGCTTTTAATCGTGATTCTTCTCCAGAATAATAATCAATAGCATCTAAATTATTAGAAGTACAGAAACCACAACCAATGCAAATGTAACCACAGGTATGAGGTTGGACAGTAAGACGTTCCCCCACAGTTTTCAAATAATTTTCACAATATTGCTTTGCTTGTACTGCAGTATTCCTATACAATAATAATTTCAATATATGTAAAAAATAATTAATATAATACTTACATATTTCTATCCAATTCATTAGCTTTGTTGACATCATAAGCGAGCTGAATATTTTCCACATCACATTCAGGATATGCTTCTCTAAAATTAAATTTCATACATTGATAACATCAAATACATGGTGATTAAAACTAAATAAATACAAATAATATAAAAACCAACTTGAAATGCTTGTCCAAATCATTAATGTGAGAATTTCGCCTAGGAATATTTGTAATCATCAATGTACGTGACCAACATTCTCCATTTTCTTCCAGTTTAAGATTCACAGAAAATCTTCTCATAATGAAAATGGTTAATGGAAAATATAACATTGCAATAGTTACATGCACCCATAGCCACGGTGAACTAGAAACCAATTATTTTTAAAGTCAAATTAATGACTAATTTATTTTAAGCATCAATACTCTTTATCAAAGAAATAAAAAATAAAAATCAGAAATACTTCCCACATGGGTAGGCCATTGTTGTAGGTGAGAAGTTGGAAGGTAGAAGGGAAATTAAATGTAAATCTAGATTAACCATTACTAACAAAAAAAACCGATTCTGAGTGTAATTCAGTTGATAGTGTTACTTTGTCAACAATATATGTATGTCATATTATGGTAAAATAATTAATATGCATTACATATTTTCTTTAATAATATTTGTTTAATATTGTATCTATTTTCCCCACTATTCCTATTTATTGGAAAAAATCTATAAATGAGACATTCTTAAAGTACCACCCCAGTCAGATTTCCTTTCAAAAATAGTGCTATACTTGATATTTTAGAGCAAAATTTTTGTACACAGTATATAAAAAAAAAATAAAAAACTTTGTAAAAGCAATATATTTTTCACTACACTCAGAATCTAAAATGTTTTAAATAATTTAATACTTATTATTATACTTTATGCTAATTATTAGCATAAAGTTAAATCATAAAACAAACAAAAAATAATTATTATTTCTGATATCAAATTTTAAAAGAGTTTATAGAAGTTAACTACTGTATACTACTGTATTACAGATCATTATAAAGTAATTTATTATTTAAAAATTTCAGTATTATTAATATTTGAGTTACCCAAGACCCAAGATTTTGTGAATAACCTAAGATAACAATTATAAGATAAAAATTATTTATTATAAATTTACTTATTCATTAATAAATATTTATATTAGTAATAAAATAATGGTGATTTTATTAAAGCAAAATGCTAAAATATCTGTAAAAAAAACTTACTCAGCTCGAAGATTACTGACTGTAGTATGACCAAACGATCTTTCATCACCTTCTTGTTCACCAGCAAAATTTATTGGCAAAACAACACCCAAGGAAACTGCAGTAATTATAGCCATTAACACCATTATATGTCTTTGGAACGATAAATATTGAACAGCATCATAACCACATTTACGCAAAATTTTTTCATCTCTAAAATAATTCCATAAAATTAAAAAAATGTTTCCTTTATTTAAATGGGTAAATAAAAAAAATGCATAGATTTTAAATGTGTTAAACCAACCTAAGTTGAATAATTGTTAAAAACCAGGAAAAAAGACCTCTGTCTACAGGCATTGAATTGTCCAATGTAGTAGTAGAATTTCCATCTTCAATGTTACTTTCTGAATTTTCATCAGTTGTACCATAAAATATACGAGACCACCTAATCAAACAAATTTGAAACAAATTAATAAATACTTAAAGAATAAATACAATATGAGGTTCTTTAATATGCCATCATTATTATACCAGTGTTAATAAAACTTTATTAATTTAAGTAATCATGATATTTAAAGTATAATAATAAGGGTGCAGATTATAATGCAAATTAAATTTGTTCTAAATATCCTAAAGCAATGCTTTCCAAGCAAAAAACTTGCTTTATATATCAAAGAATTAAAATATAAAACTTTTATTTTGAATTTTAGATTCTAAGTGGAGTGAAGAAACTTCTGGTTTTACAATGATGTTTTTTTTTTTAATCTGTGAACAACTTTTTTACCAGCAATTTTGCTCAGATTTACAATGATAGCACTTTTTTTAAAGGAAATCTGACTGGGGAGATACTTCAGGGAGGTGATTTTTTGATTTTTCCAGGAGTTTTCCAAATAAATGAAAAAGCATGGGAGGAACCTGGGAAAATAGGTACAATATTAAACAAATATTATTAAAGAAAATATATAATACCTATTTAATTAGGTATTTACCATTATATGACATATATATTGTTGACATGCATCACTATCAACTGAACTCTGCTCAGAATCAGTTTTTTCATTTGCAATGGTTTATTATTGCTTACAGATATACATTAAATTTCCCCTCTACTACCTTCCTAACTCTTCACCAACAACAGTGGCCCATCCACGTGTGAAGTAATTTTTTATTTGTAGAACATTTTTTGATATTTTTAAGGTTTTTAAGGCATTTTTTCTTCTTTTTAAAAACTTCATAGTTATCAAGAAAATTTGATAAAATGTATTTTGATTTCCTTCTAAAAGAAAAAAATATATTCCAGCTTTATAGA
Organism: Cinara cedri; assembly: GCA_902439185.1. NCBI lineage: Eukaryota > Metazoa > Arthropoda > Insecta > Hemiptera > Aphididae > Cinara > Cinara cedri. The sequence continues at coordinate 36,572 of CABPRJ010000533.1, read as the reverse complement.
ATAAAGTAGAAAATTAGTAAAAAAATAAAAAATAAAAAAGAAGAGCCTCAAATCTTATTGCATGTCAGATTAAGTAAGATGTTGATATTTAAATAAATTAACATTAATTTTCAATATCCTTATATGAAGAATATGAAGACAATCACTCTATTAATCAAATTAATAACTAGAATAATCAGAATTTTATATATTTACACTTTTTTCTTTTATCCTAATATATTGCTTATATTAGTTATATCCCCAAAAATGTGTCATGAAATGGAGAAGCTAATGGTACAATGTTTATTTTGCATTTTTAGGGAATTGTATATTATATGGTGATTTTTTAATATCATTAATATCATTTAGTCATATTATATGAAGGGCTATGGGGATAACTGATAATAGTAAAAAAAAAAAAAAAAATAATAATAATAATAATAAACAAGATAATTGTCAATGATATAACAAAGGTTTAAATGTACAGTTTAATAGGGTTTCAATATAGTTTTGAAACTTAAAAACTGCAATATGGACTATTATTATTTTTCCCTGTAGCCCTTCATATGTTTTTATACTTTCTAATAGAAATTATTGCATTTTTATCAAATTTTTGAAAATTCTGGGCACAATATGATTTAAGATCTTCAACTTTAAATATTTTTAATATTTATTTATATTCTAAATTAATTTTGCAATATTTATGATAGCCTGATAAATATAATATCTATACTAATAAATAAATTTAAAAAAAATTAACAAAGAAGTGTTGTGCCTATTAAAATATATTTCAATAATTTTTACAGTAAAATAGATATTTTGAACACAATTTTGATTTGTTTTTAGATAATTTTGTTAACATTTTGATTATTTTTTTAAACATATTTTCAGAAAGGGGTCCATTAATAACCAATTATTTAATTCTATATATTTAATTTGTAAAATATAAATAACCCCTAAAATTGTCTCATACAGTTGTTAACTTATTGATGCAATTTAATAACTATAGCTTGTTTACCAATAGAACAAGGTTCTGGTTTTTGGTCACTGCTTAGTTGCGTTTTTTCAATGAACAGAGTATAATACTAATACTAATTATTAGGGCCAGGATTTACATGCTAAAACAAATTTTTATTATTTCTATATATTTTGGTTTTCTAATGTATTTTTGATGAATGACTGTTTAGATTTTGTTTTTAGATTAATATTTTTTGTATGCTTGTTTGTATTTAAGTATTGTTTATAAAAATGGCACTGTTATTAAAATGGCTTAAATTATTAAATATAAATGTCCATACCTTTATTGTTATTAATTAAATGAAATGTGTAGGTAATTCTATAGGTAGTCCAACAAAAATAAGATTAGATAGGTAGTATATTTACGATAATTGGAAAAATAACCCAATAATGATAGTCCATTAAATAAATACCATTTAATATTAAAAATATTATAAATTTAAGTTTAAAAATTAACAAGATTTCTCAAAAATCTATAAATATTCAATTAATAATGCATATGCATTATGTTTAAAATATGCAAAAAAAACAAATTCTATTTAATCGAGAATAAGCCAAATCGTGAACATATATAACAACTAATCAATTTTGACTTTAGGAAAAAAAACATGCAATTGCATATAAATTCTAGCCTTACAGCAATTATTATATTTAATATATTTATAATAAAATACATATTTACAATAGTATTTAATAAATAATAACAGATATATAGCATATTTAAAATATCTTGTTAATAGAAAACATACGTACTTTTCATAATCTTTGTTTACTAGAGCTAATCGACCATAATCCCAAGCTCTTTTTCTCATGAATGCGAAAAAAATAACTAAAATCTAAAAAACATATTGCACACTTTAGTGCCCATACATTTAAAGTATTGGTTAGGTAGACAAATAATATGATATAAATTATTTATACTTACAAGACATCCCAAAACATTGAGTAAAAGATTTTCGGGTATTCCTTCATAGGCTGTAATGAGAAGTCTATTCCTTGTACGATTATAATAATTACATTTTTCTCTATCTGGAAGATTCATCGAATTTGTTACATTTTCCATTTTTTAGAAAATATAAACCTATTAAAAATATTTAAATTAAATTTGTAATAAAATAAATTATACTTATTATTATATCATAATCAACAAATAATAGTGTGTTCAGTAAAATTGTTGATGGTAAAAAAAATAAATACTTTTTTGTTAATTGTTTACAATGTATAGAGTATATAACACATATAACAGTTATTATGATAATTGTAGAACATATATTGTTTTTATGAGTAATTTACAAAAACATTTTGAATCTAAAATTTAACATCCTAATAGTATTTCTTGTTAGGGTTACCACCTTTTAGTGTCAAAAATACAGTAGGCATTTTTTTTGACAATATCAAGTTTGATTTATAGGCATAGCCCCACAAAATTCGAAAAAAAAAAATGTAAATATAATACAAAACTCTTGGTATACAAACTTAAGTAGGCATAGAAAACAATTATAATGAATGTATATTAAAAAATTAAAAATAAAATAAATATAAAGTTCTCACTTGTATTATATAATACATGTTAAGTACATATACAAACTAAATACTTTTGTTAGGTTTTTTGTATATATTTATAAATAAACTAATTTGATTTAAGATAATATAATAAAAATAACTAGTTGATTTTTTTTTTGTTTTAAAAATATATTTTTTGGTTACTTATTACTGCTTTAAATGAGTCTTTGTCTACCTTTATTTTTTTAATGAAATCTAAACAGGCTTATACTAGTTACTTTTTTTTTACCACTTTTGATTTATGATAGAAAAACTTTCAACTTTAGAATTTGATGGTGTAGTATGTCTCAACACATAAGATACTAAAAGAAATATATTTTTGAAATTTTCTTTAATACAACTTAAACATATTTTTGTCCACTTAAAATATATATTTTACTATTTATTATAAATATTATGTAAAATAGTTTTTATTATGCAATATACTCATTAAAAAGGCTATCTAAAGAAATATTTTCTAACTGTAATGTTTTGGTAACTTTCACTAAATCATTGTAGGAAATTAAATTGTTTAATTGAAAACATTCAATCACTTTAACCATTTAGATAAACATGAATTAGAATTGACATAAAATTTCCCTAAGATTTTCTTATATTTTTCATGTTTTTGTATTCAAATGCTGAGAACATGAAATAAAATGTACACCAAAAAATTATTGCTGCAATCTTTCTGTGATTTTAATTTTTGAATAATTCATAATCCATCAATAATTGTTTTATATAATTCTGTAGTAGAAATGTCCATATTCTGTAACCGATTAACTGAACAATTTGAACCACATATGCACAAAATGTTAAATATATATAGTATATACAATAATATATATATAGGTTCTAGTATAAATATAACTTTGTTGATCTGTATCAGTATCTGCATTTTTGATAATAATTTTTGAAGAACTTAGGGATATTTATTTCTTATTAATATAAAATATGATATTAACACTAGATAAAATTTTAAAACTTTGTCAATTGCTAGACCAAGAGATAACCACCTAGTTGGTACATGTTTTACCAATTCTTTCCAATCAATTAAGTAAAATTATAAAACCAAGCCAAATGACCAGATTTAATTATTTTATTCCTTTTAATTGTTTTTGTTGTGTAAAAGTGTACCTATATGCAGATTTATATTTGCTAAAATTAGCATTGGCGTTATCAGCACTAAATGGTGTAACATAACATTACAATTTTTAGAAAAATTAACTTTACAGAAAGGTTATCCTAAAATTTTCTGAAAATAATAAAATAAAAAGTTATTTCAAATATAAATATTTGTAGTCTTCATCCCTGTGAGTAATAAAAAAAAAAAAAAACAGAATTTGATTATCTTTACTATCTGTGAGATATTCAAGGGGTATATTTTCGTGGGATAGCCTGTATGTATTAGTGAATATAACTATATAAATATAATGTACTGCGTATGAATGATAACTTGTAGATACACAGTAAAAAAATCATGGACTTAAAGATTTTAAATATAATATTATTTTTAGAACTACAGGACATATTGTCCCGTTCATTAACCCAGAACACAGATCAAATTGAATACAAACAGGAATACAGTACCTATGTCACAAGTCGGTATTGATAGGCCCAGCGCTTGCAAGTTTTTTGAATCAAAACCATGAATTATGAAAAAAACCTCTGGACAAATTATGACTCTTAGAATGCTCTGTTTTTGATGATTATATTTTTGATATAAAGAGAAAGACTTCTTAAAGATAACAATAAACTCTTTTTTCAGTATTTTTGTCTTTAACTAGTACCTACCTATTTCAAAAATATCAATTTTTAATTTTTTAAGTAGGTATATAATTATTTGAAATCAAATGAAAAATTGGAGTTCAATTTTTTGTCTATAGAATGTTTATAGTATATTAGTAAACAAAAAAATGGTAGTGAAATAATATGTTTACAATAAGTTGTTACTATTACTGCAGTAATTTTCCTTTGTAAAACAAACCCTCCCTCTAAATGGATATAAAACAGTGGACAAGACTTATTTTATCTTAAATTTAGTCATTAATAAATTTAAAAAATTGAAGATAATTTGGAAAATCAGAACTCCTTAACATAAAATTATTTTTGGTATTACAGTGTTGATTTGCATTTTTCTATAGGAAATTTTAACTTAATTAATTTTTTTTTGGACATATTGAACTAGACTGACTCATAGTAGACAATGAGTAAAAAATAAAATACTTTATAAAGAATAATATTACGTTTATAAACTTGTGAGTTGTGAATGAATAACAAAATATAATTGTTAGAAATTGATTAATAAAATTAATTGAGGTGCCTCAATGCAAAATGTACTTTTATATTTTTCTCATTTTTCATTATTGCAAGTTTTCTATTTAGGGTATTTTGAATTGGTGAAGACCACATTTAAAGGTATTAAAAAATATAAAATATTCTTCTATTTTTTATTAATTCATGCCAGTTTAAATCTTTTATTGACTTATTTTCTGTCAAATAGAACTTTTAGAGAATAATTAAATTTAGTATTACATTTGTAAAAAGCACATTATGGAAAAAATATAAACAATTTTAAACAAAACAGGTAAAATTTCTAGAAAATAAAAAAGCTAATTCATTTAAAAAAAGACTGGCATACTTCGTACAATGAGCTGATTATAGCATTGTTATAGGAGAAATTTAATGTATATATTTACGCAACAATTAATCATTGTTAACAAAAAACGATTCTGAGTAGAGTTCAGTTAAATATGCTTTGAAAGGCATATATTTACAATTTGAAATTAATACATTTTGTAAATTTTAGTGTTTTTCCAAATTATTATAACCTCTGGAAAAATCCTAAAATGTTTTTCCTAATGAAGTAACTAGATAAAATTTCCTTTCAGAAAATGTGCTATACTTGATAATTGGACATGATGATTGATAATAGAAAAAGTAAGTTTTACATTGAGGCCCTTCAATTAAGGAAAATTCCAAGTTCTTAATTCCTAATGATTCTAATATTTTTTTTATAAAATGTAGATAACTGAAATCTAGTTAGTAACCTATTTAATCAAGTACAACAAATTCATAAAAAGAGAGCTAATTTGATTTAGATGTAAGTATTATAGTAAATTTAAAGCTTAACATTAAGGTACATCTGCACAGAAGGCAGATTATTATTATTATTATTGCCATAATGTGCATCTGCACATTAGATATTAGCACCAAAACTGTAACAACTGAATAATAAAAACATAAATTGGATAATTTGTATGATCATAAATCAATTATACTAGTTGATAATCTCGTTGATAAAATATTTATTATGGCATTTTTAATTATTTAATTTTAACTATAAAATTACATTACTAAATAAATATTTTAATTGGAATTTGAATAGTGAATCATAAAATATGGTATAATTTACATGCTATTACCTACATAATATGTTGGTCTACAATAATCTGTTAAAAAACAGAATTAGAAATGTTAAATAGGAAAGTACAACTTCACTTTTATCTTAAAAACAAAAATAACTATTAATATATTATTATTACTTTTATTCATTTATGTCACTACTATGAAAAATTACTTAGATATTAATAATTAATCACAAGTAGGTAAGAATTAAAATGTCTGTAACAATTTTAATTTTATTAAAAAAACTAAAGTTTTGAACCAGAATTGATTTTTGTCAGTTTTGATGTTTGTCTTTGTTTTGGATGTCAGTACTGGTGTTTTACAATATTAGTTTTAAGGGTTTTTATTTTTTTGATTCCAATACCAATATTTACATTTTAGTTTATTACAGGTTTTAGTTAGAATTTATATTTTCTTAAACATTTTTTTTCTCAACACTGATTTGTTTATTTATTTATTTTAGCTGTGAGTTTTTTTTTGATATTCCAAAAATTTGGGTTCTGGTATTTGTTAACAAATCCATATATAAGTACTTTAAACATTTGAATCAGACATTGGAAAGTATGTCTAATTTTCCATTAATCATTAATCAAAAGCGCCATACTATTCTGTACCCCTTCCTTTTAAATAGTTATCAATTATCACACAGTATATTAGTGGAAAAGTCTTACCATTAAGATGGCCATAAAAAAGTAAAATATAATTTTTAAATTTCACAAAATCTAAAACAATTTGGAAAACTGCTTCAACCCTCTTAAAGTATACAACTATGTTTTTCATGAATAGGTGCTGAATAGCATCATAATCTTAAATTATGAGATTTTCATAATATATTACTAAGTAAACCTATTAATCATAAAAGAAGAACATAAATCATAATTATTTAATTAATCACAAAATATTATGATAAATATCATTATATTAAAATTAATAAACATTGATTGTAAAATAAAAATAAAAATAGGATACCCAATTAATAATTGAGCTAGGTAAGCAATCTTATTAAATCTTTAAATTAATTAGGTTGTTTCCATAATTTGCCTAAATGACAATATTTACATTTTTATGTGCTTGGTCGCTAATTGATAAATATAAAACCATCTTGAATCTTGACAGTAAGTTGCTGTTATGAGTACAGTATTATTTTTTTCTATTGTAAGTATAATTGTATACAAACAATATACAATATTATATTAAATCGTTGACACTTTTATTCTTATCAAACAGCGTTATCATATAAAAATGTGAATATTGTTGTTTAGGCATATTATGGCGGCTCCAGACTTAACAACAAACTATAGTCATCTATTTAGTTATTTTTATATTTTTATGGGTACAAATAAAAAATGTAAATAGGTACATACATAAAACAACTAAAATATAACTGTTTCAAAAAATTGCATATACCTAGTACCTTAAGTACAAATTTACATTAAAAAGAAAAAGAAATAAAACCTAGTTTAATTAGAACCATAATTAGATTGGTGGCTTCAATTAATTTTTTTTTTTTTTTAATATGCATGTGCACAAATCCTGTCTAGAATTATCAATACAACAAAAATAAAAAAAACCACATATTTTTCAACACATCTATTAAACCTTGAATAACCACCTAATAGATTTTCATTCACAAATCATCACTATTATAAAGAACTTAATAATCTTGAACAATTTTATGTAATATCCTGATAGTCCTATAGGAAGTCAGATAAATATTTAGCATATCTAAATGATTGCAAATAAAAATATTTAATTTGTATATAAATATTATATATTGTGCTATACTAGTCGAAACACGTAGATAGGTACATTAACTAGGGTAATTTTCTCTTGAAATATCTAGAATACATACATTTAAAAAACCGATTATAAAACCTAATAATAAATTAGGTACCTATATCTACCTACAAAATGTTAATTTTAAATAGTTTCAACTGTTCTAAATGATAATATAAAAATTCAAATGTAGGCAGGGGCACTCGCACTTCATAGTTAGTAATGAACAATAGTGTTTTTAAAGGTTTTGAACTCCTAGGTAGTTAACGAACCTTATAACCTTAATAACTATACATAACTATCCCCAGGCACATTTATTTTATAGGTAAATCAAAATAACACTATACCCACCTACCTAGTTAAGTATAAAAAATGGGTAGGTGGGTATTAAAATAAGTATACCTAAACATTTGTTTAATAGCTGATTAATAATGATTAGTCAAAAGTCATTTAAACAATTGCCAGGAAATGAGACGAACAAAATATGATTTTAAATAATCAAATATTAATTGACTCTCACTTTACAATGAAAATATCCATTAATAGGGACAACAGGGAGTGATAAAACATAATTTACGTAAAATTGTGTTTTCTTATTTTTCAAACTGGGCATATGTTTCTAAACAAAATCTTAAATTTAATAGGTTAGCCATTCTCTTAAAGACAGCCCTGTGCATCACAGCTACCTAGTAGTATTGTACTTACAATAAACTAAATGCAAACGAAAACAAATGGTATGGATATACTTGCACCAACTACTTAAAAAAACATTGTACGGAATAATTGGCCTTGCAAATTCGGAAACAGCGGTTCAATTACGTATGAAAATATAAAAATCTAAAAACATAATTTTTTTTGGCAAACATACTGTTCTATTTGAAGCATAAGTACATAGCTATGTCCATTGTGTACCGTTGATACAGACATAGTCGACTGGTCTGGTACGATTAGCAAATTATAAAAAGAAACACGGCCGATAAAAATTGTATTAGGCGAATGTAAATGTTTGGGGTCAGGCGCGAGGCACTTCACGACACTGTTTTAAACTGAGTAGGTTGAGACATAATTTAACCCTACATCAAATTTAGTATGTATAGCAATACGTTTTTCAATAGGTTTTTCAATAATGGCGAAGGCAATTTTTCAAAACTGGTACTTACGGGTTATATAGGAACAGCTGCTGTGTGTAGAAGCTCTACAGTTCTTCACCAGTCACCTACTTAACGATCGAATGCATAATGAATTATCGGCGGCGGAAGTATTTTTTTTTTTTAATTTATTTTAAATATACAATCGTAATATTTTGATAAGTACGACGACCGGAAAGAAAGAAAGAAAGAAAACGACGACGAGGACGGTGACGAACAAAAAAAAAAAAACAAAACAACGAGTGTCGTACAAAACGGTCGTCTGTCGGAAAAAACGTTATTTATATTATTGCTACGTATGATCGGTTAACAAAATAATTAGAAATAAAATACAGGTACGTATTAGAAGAAAACAATAAGAAGAAAAAAAAAAACATACAAAACGGTAACAACCCTACAGAACGGTTTTTTTTTTTTTTTTACAAGCGCCTCGCAAACGTTTTTTTAAAGGCAATGCCGACGACGACCGTAGATACGAAATTCGATGAATTCATTTTCGAATTGAACGCACGTCCCGGAACCGCGAGTTATTGACTAGAATTTTCGTCCATCGTACCGTATTGATTAAGGCTTAACACAAACGTGATTAGGAACGTAGCGAGCGCGTGGACGAACGGGTAGTGGGAACGGTCCGCGCGGTCGTAGTCACACACTCGCTGGTCACTACGGGCCGCTCCGTGGGAGGCGCGCCTGCGGCGTTCCCAATCACGGAACGGAACGGCGACGGCGGCGCGGTGGGGGATTCGCTGGTGGACTTGAAAATACGTCTGTGGATATAATGATATATATATATCACTACACAATACTTCCACACGAATATGAAATACGTTGTGTAATACCTGTATAGCACGGTCTACTACTTGGTAGTACAGAGTCGCGGGCTTACGGTATTGCGTATAGCGTGCGTAGTGCACCAAGCGCAGTGATAACGAACGAAATCGATAAGTTTGTTAGGTATAATAAACACGACCTTAGATTGTAAACGTACTGATAATAGGTACTTCACCGGCCGCGGTGACGCGGCGACGTAGTATTTGAGCCGTAATGAAATGAAATGCGGGGGAGGGGGGATTTTAATGTAAAATAATGTAAACACACCTATATTGTACCGATTATTTATAATCATAACCTTTATAAAAATATGTACCAATTCAATGTCGATTGTCGGTATAATACAAAGTACAAACTGTCTAGTGAGATTTTTATGAGAACGTTATCCTGATGGCAATTGTTCGGGGTTTTAAACGCAATTTCAGATATCAACTATAGGTCCAATAGTTGCCACGAATTTCTGTGAGATATCGTGATTATTATAATGCCAACTTGTTTTAAACGTTATACTTAATAATTGTTGTTATACGTCTGGCTGTAATTATGATCCCCTCACACACGATTTTTTTATTCTGAAATTATTTATTTTATAAATTACTTAACTATTCGAGCGATTTAAAAATGCACGTAAAGTTTGTTTTTATTAAATGCTACAATTGTTGTTTAAAAATTGTTATTCAAAAAAGAAACTGCACGGATCTTAATTTGTTTTACAATTTTTATATACTCATTCTTATTTTTGGTTTTATTATGTATTTTCTAATCAATTAAAAAGAAAAAGAGCTGATACTAGGGATGGGAGCGGCCACTGTTGTGGGTGAGAAATTTAGAAGATAGGATGCATATGGTTATTTCATTTATCTGTAAGCAACGATAAACATGTTCGGTAATACATAATTTGAAGTGTTGTAATTTCTTTTTGCAATTTTCGTTTCAATTTGATTTCAAAAAGCTTATTAAAAAAAAAAAAGTCGTCCGATGATTTTGAACATTTTACCACGTTTAGGTAAGTCCAAATAAGTATTATTACCAAGTTTCAAGTCTACGTTATATTTATAACCGAATAACACCAGAAAACTCCCAAAAACAAAAATTCCTTATAAGCTCAAAAGTAGTTCAAAATTTTTGGCGATGATACCGTAAGAAAGTAAATCAACAAAAGCAACAAAAAAGGTGTTTTGTGATTTTTCGATTAAATCATTTTTTCTGGTAGAAAACGTTGTTCGTGTTTTTATAAAATAATGAAATTCTACACTTTCCTACGCTTTTTTCCCACTCAAGCGCTTTTATTTAAAAAAATTGCGTCGAAAATCAAAAAGTGAACTGTCTGTAATACCATCTTGAGCTTCCAGAAAAGTTGCTATTCTCAAAAATCGGAGCAAGTTTACTAGGAAAAAACGTGTCCACATAATATAACAAAGAACAAAGAACACGAAGTAAACAGCATTGTAAAACCAGTAGCTCCTTTGCTACGCTCGAAATCTAAAATCCCAAAAAGAAAAAACGGACATGTCTGTTATTATTATTTCTTTATAATTTGTTATTGTTATAGTACAGATTATATTAGGTTAAACAAATAACATAATCTACCAAATCTGGCGACTACCCACCTGTAGGTAATGTCGGTTTTGAAAGATATTTGCTAATAAAAACGAATTAAAATTTAAGATTTTCGAATGAATTGTATTTTGTTGAGCTTGCACATTATTTAGCGGAATACATTTTTGTCTACGCCTGAATACCTTTCTACCTGCAATTTTTTTTCGTTAAATCTATAATGTATGTAGGTATATGAACTAGATGTGACATTATGTTTAATAGCATTTAACTACCTACACGTTCAATAACGTTCACTTCGTGTAGGTACCTATTATGTACTGCGTGAAAATAACTGAGTGTAAAAATAAAAGTTAAAAAAGCTGTCCTAGAATAATAGGGATGGATGCAGCCATTGTTATAGGTGATTTAATGTATAGCTCTAAGCAACAATAAACCATCGCTAACGAAAAAACGATTCTGAGCGAAGTTCAATTGATAGTTGTGCTTTTTCAACAATATAAATACCATATTAAAAAAAATAATTAAATAGGCTTTATATACAATTTTCTTTAATAATATTCGTTTAATGTTGTACCAATTTTCCTGTTTTTCTTACGTTTTCACATGATTTTCCCGGTTTTTCACATTTGTTGAGAAAACTATTAGGAGAATCGAAAAATGACCTCCTTAAAATATCTTCCCCATCGGATTTCCTTTCAGAAAAATGCTATCATTGTAAATCGAAGACGGATCGCTTGTAGAAAAGTTGTTCACAGGAAAAAAGAAGGCTGTAATATTTTTATCCAATACCTGCATTTCGTACATTTTCCCGTGTTTTCTACGTTTTGTTTCTGTTTGTCGCATTTGTTGGGAAAACTCCTCGGAAAACTGACCTCCCTAAAGTATTATCTCCCCTCACCGATTTTTTTTCAGAAAAGGTGCTACACTTAAAAACCGGAATAATATTTCTAGTAAAAAGTTGCGCACAGATGTAAAAAAAAAAAATAAAATAAAATAAAAGAATAAGCATCTTTGTAAAACCATAAGCTTCTTAGCTCCACTCAGAATCTAAAATCGGTAAATAAAATTGCGCCTAGCCGATATCCTCTACTCGACTTAGACCGACGTGCTACATTATTCATCTAAAATATGATAAAAACGATAATTTGATACATGATAAATTTAACTTTAGAATGTTGGCAACGGTGGGTGAACGCAAACTCGTCTCGCTTCCGCGTGACGACTGCTCGCTTCCGTATGACGGACTCGTTGGCTCGTCCGAACGCTACGGCCGTCACGACTGTTGAGGTGCTTTGCACCGCAGGCGAGATTGGTTCGGACGAGAGTCGTTAAAAATAATGCCAATGTCAAAATTATTATTATGATTGTTATTTTGCTGAGAGAGTTTGCGCCGTCGTGTCTTCCAACCTCGCCGAATCCCGTTTTGCCGACAAATAAACCGGTTTCATAAGGTATTAAAAATCTTCCCATTTTGCCGACAGACAAATCGATTACATTACTATTTTTCATTGAAATATTATTGTTACTGGAGGAATTCCAGCGCCGCATCCGCGGCATGAGCGTAAGTAAATATACGAATTTAGTATTATAGAAAACAAAAAAAACGATTGACAATAACAATAGGTTATTAACGATTAGACAGATTTTAAAAAGAATTGTTCTTATTATTTTAATAATTTAAATGAAGTACACTTTTGCAGTTTAGTGTAGTGACAGTTTAAAAAACTAATGAAATCCTTGCAAAAACGAGTCGTTTTAATATGAGCTATAGTGGAATGGAGCCATGAAAAGGTGTACTTCGAACAACGTACATAGGTCGTAGGTAGATAAGTAAAGTAAAGTAAGTAATTAAATGTTGTCGGTAAAATGGGAGTCGGTGACGTTGTAACGCGGTTGAGTTGCGGGTCGCGGCGACGGTTATTGTGGTTAGCGCGGTAACGACCGAGCTATAGGTTCAACGGTTTTAAAACTACATTTCACTAAATTTTATGGCACGGATCCAACATGTTTTGTTTCTTCTTCAGCTACCGTTACGTCATTTATTTATTTTTGGGTAGATAGCACAGGCTCATTCTATGCGACTTATTAAAACGCACGTTATTATAACGTAATCATAGTCGTGCGCAGACCTTGCTGGCAAGGGGGCAGAATATTTATTATATATTATATGTAATATAATGAAATATAATTTGGTTATTATTTATTTGTAGGGTTCGGATTCGAAGGCAATATAATCAATACAAAAAAGCATTTAAAATGTATAAAAAGGCAAAAAAAAAAAGAAAAGAAAAAAAGACGTCCTAGGATAATGGGAACGGGTGCAGCTACTGTTAGATAGATGATTTAATAATGTATACCTTTAAGCGACAATAAACTATGACGAAAAAACGATTTTGAGCGGAGTTCAGTTGATAGTGATGCTTTGTCATCAATATACCATGTATGTAAATATGAAGCCGGAATTTTTTTACAGAAAATAGACGTTTATTGTATGAAATAGATAAAAAATATTTTATTCGAAGTATTGCCCATTGCTAACTATATATTTTCTCCATCTGTTTGGTAATTTGTGAATGCTTCGCCAAAAAAACTGTTGTTGTTTTGAGGTGATTAGAGCATCGAGCGATTTTTGTACATTTTCATAAGAAGTGAAGCAGTGCTCAGCAAGTGTGTGTCCCATCTATGCGAATAAATAATAATCGGACGCAGCCAAGTCTGGTGAATAAGCCGCATGTGAAAGTATTTCCCAACTAAACGCTTCGATCGTTTCTTTGACCAGTTTTGCTTTTGTTTTGTTTTGCCCCATAGGGCATTAGCATGATTCAAAATCACTCGTTTTTCACGCAAAGCTTGATTTAAATCGATAATTTGTTGTTAGTAGCGCTGAGTATTAACAGATTTTCCAGGTTTTAGTAGCTCATAATTAAAGAACAGATTTAAATGATAATGCCATTTTTGTTGCAATAAAGATAAATCAGATATAATTAAATATACAGCCGATATGTACTAAAAATATTCTACCTATTTAATTGTATAATACAATTTTTTGCAATTTTCCCACGTTTTTAAATCATTCGCGTTTATCGTTCGTCTGGAATTTTCTCGAAGCTTGAAGAGTCCAGCGAGCGATAAGCGTCTATATATATTTTTGGCGGTAATTTATTTCAACGTAGTACAGCTATTCGTGTGCGTTTATCTGATGGTACCTTAGTACCTATTTCTTTGATCAGTTTGACCGCCCAGTGAACGTATTCTACGTAATATGTTAAATAAAATAAAATTTTAAAAAGTGAAATTTCCAATTTGATTGCTCCTTATAATGAAAATAAAGAAATATTTTGATTAGATGGAAATGTTACATATTGTTTCGCATGCAATAAATCTGTGTATACTGAAAAAAATATCTATTAGATCATCGTTCCAAAACAAGTAAGTTTTGTATTTTATGCTCATACTACACATAATATACTATAAATTATTTCAAAAATATATGTATATTTTTTTTTAGTTCAACACATAATTGCATTATAAAGGAATAAAGAAAACAAAACAGCTTTTGATTACTTCTCAAATTTCGAATAGTAAAAATGTATTTTTTGGAGATTTATATAATGCGTTTGTTGCTACAAATATTCCTTTGCAATCATGAGTTAAAATCATTTTTTGGAAAAAAATACTGGCAAATCATTTCCGGACGAAAGCACTTTAAGAAAAAATTACAAACCAAATATTTATAAAAATGTTATGGAACAAATAATTAGTGATATTGGAAATAATTGCGTTTATATAATTGTTGACGAAACAACCGATCCAAGAGGTTTGTATAAATAATTTTTTTAATTTCTCATATAATGAAATATACTATTTTCGTTTAGGTTTGGATATTGCAAATTTATTAATTGGTAAATTAGATGAGATGCCTAGTAAATCATATTTAGTTGCATGTCAAGAACTAGAATCCGCCATTTATGAAAATATTTGTCAGTTTTTAATTCCTCGTTAAAAATATTTCCAGGTATTGAACAAAAAGTATTAGTTTTTATCAGTGATGCTGTTACTTATATGATCAAAGCAGTAAAAACATTAAAAATATTTTTCCCGAAATTAATTCATATTACTTAAATGGAGCACACAGTTAATAGAGTTCTTTAATGAAAATAATTTAGAAATGTATCTACTTTAATTAAAAAAAAGTAACATTTATCTAATTTTTTTTATATAACTTTTGCATTTTTATAGTGTAATTTATTATACAATTTTTATGTATTTTTTAGTGCAATTATATAATTTTAATATGCAATTTGTGTGTGTTTTAAAAGCAATTAAACTCGGTCTTTACTCATAATAGACCACACCCTTCTGATCCCATGATAAAAAAGGAAATTTAATGTATATCTGTACGCAACGAGAAACAACAAAAACTATTCTGAGCAGAGTTCGGTTATAGGTGCATAGTTCGAAAGGTCGTAGGTAGTATTAACGATTTTCGTCAAAATTCGATATTAAAATTCTTATAAAAAAAAAATACTACATCAAATTCAACATTATCTTGTTAGCCACTAATTATATGTTATACCTCCTGTTAAATTTTCAAGCATTTCTGTTTGGTTTAACAATTTTATTAAAAGAATACCTACCGAATAAAAATTATGTGAAAAACTCCCAAAATTATAATGTTTATTATCTCAGTTATAGTTCAAAAATGGATCAACTATTTTTAAAATTGTATTACTTCTAGAAAAAATAAATATAAGTTCTCTGTCTAAATTTTAAGTTTCTATGAGTATTTTTAATTGAACCACAACAAAAAAACAAAATTGAAAATAATAGAAGCATTATTTTTGTAAATTATTCCATTCTTTCTGTTTATTTTTCGGATTTTTTTAATTATTTAAAATCTTCACGGGAAATCAAAAATCGACTTTCTAACTGACTAATCAAATTGAGAATTCAAAGGTTTCTTGTCGTTTTTCTATTGGAACAATATTTATAGTAGAATATTAGAAGTCATAAAAAATTTAAATAATGAGATCGTTGCGGAGTGATTTGAACAAATCGTATTTTTCGTCTT
Organism: Cinara cedri; assembly: GCA_902439185.1. Classification (NCBI taxonomy): domain Eukaryota; kingdom Metazoa; phylum Arthropoda; class Insecta; order Hemiptera; family Aphididae; genus Cinara; species Cinara cedri. Next base: position 20,240 of record CABPRJ010000533.1, on the reverse strand, counting down.
TTTTGGTTTTTCTAAATTATTATCATAATTAGCTAATTGTTTAACAAATGTGAACAACCGGGAAAATCATGGGAAAGCTAGGAAAAACGTAGAAAAACTGGGAAAATCAGTACAACATCAAACAAATACTATCAAAGAAAATATATAAAGTCTATTTAATTATTTTACTTTAAAATGACATATATATTGTTGACAAGGCATAATTATCAACTGAACTTCGCTCAGAATCGTTTTTTCGTTAGCAATGGTTTGTTGTTGCTTACAGGAATACATTAAATCACCTGTAACAGTGGCTGCATCCGTCCCCATTATCTTAGGACAGGTTTCTTTTATGTGAACACTTTTTCTATCAGAAAGCTTACTTCGATGTATATGATTGGAAAAACGGTCAAATATTTATGGGAGAAAGATTTAATACATTTATATTTTTGTAATTTATAAATTATGTTAGAAATCTTGCTTTATTCAAAAAATGACATAAGACCTTTTTTGTTTCAATTTGTTCTAGTTGCTTCCGGAGGAAATTGTTTTTTTATTTTGACTTAAGTACATAACCTAACATAACATACTATTATTGTTCTATGTAATTAGTCACTAAATAATCGCAAAATTCGTTTATTTTCTTTTTCTGTATAATGATTATTATTTCTGTTTGTGTAGGAATTTACCTATGGGTATATTTTTTTTCGTGTCGGAACTTACATATGAATTCGCTTAACTGTTATGTTCTGCGTGGGAACTTACCGAGTTCACTGGCATGGCTGATCATTTATATCTATGTCAGACACGTACATAGGGCAGGGTTTTGGTGTTTAAACACCCCCCCCCCCCCGAAATATTTAGTTAACCTAACTTAACCTAATCTTTTCTATGTTTATTAAAAAAAAAGTTCTAATTTTCAATAATTGATTTTAAAAAACACCTCTAAAACTTTTTCCTACGTACATCCTTGTCTATAGCCGTGGTAAGGGTACATAGTGCATATTAGAGGCTAGTCGAATGCAAACTGGTATACTACATTGAGGAATCTCTCGCTGAGTCTTGTTGTCTGTATACTATTTAGTATTTACACTATATTATATAATAAAAACAGTCACCCACGGGTAACTACCACCTTAACTATCCACCCAACCACCCACCTAAAAAAGTTCTGAAATATTTACCTCACTTGTCATATGTGTTCGGTGTCATTAGCTTAGACGTCCACTGAAGTTATTGGGGCGTATTTCATACATAAATAATTATCTAAATTAAGATTACTAATTATTAAATCGGCATCATCATCACCATCAAAATGGAATTTATAAGCAAAAAAGCGGGAATAAAAAGAGTTGATACTTGATATCGGTGTGGCCACTGTTGTAGGTGGCAGTGGGGAAGATAAAGTCATTTAATTTATACCTGTGACTAACAATAACCTATTGATAACGAAAAATTATTTGGAGTGAAATTCGATTTTCCATGTTTTGAAAAGCCGTAATATTTATGATTTTTGTCAAAATTTGTTTTTAAAATTTCTTTACAAAAAAAAAATACCACATAATACTCAATTTTTATTTTACTACACAGTACGAAATTTATGGAATCTCCTGTTAAATTGTCAGGGTTATCTGTTTAGTCTAACAATTTCATCCGCAGAGTACCTACCGAATACAAATTATGTACAAAACTTCCAAAATTAAAATGTCTATAACTAGCTCAAAATTGAATCAAATATTTTGAAAATTGTACCACGTTTAGAAAAAGCAAATATAAGTTTTCTGTCAAAATTTTAAATCTTTATGGATATATTAAACTAAATTATATTAAAAAAAAGCTGTCCTAGAATAATAGGGATGGATGCAGCCATTGTTATAGTTGATTTAATGTATAGCTCTAAACAACAATAAACCATTGCTAACGAAAAAACGATTCTGAGCGAAGTTCAGTTGATAGTTGTGCTTTTTCAACAATATAAATACCATATTAAAGAAAAATAACTAAATATGCTTTATATATTTTCTTTAATAATATTTATTTAATATTGTACCTATTTTACCATTTTTATATATTTTTCCCATTTATTGGGAAACCCGATTTTCCCAGGAGCTTTCTCAATACACGTTGTCTCAAATATTATTAAAGAAAATGTTTAATGCATATGTAATTATTCTACTATAATATGATATGTATATTGTTGACAAAGCAATACCATTAACTGAACTCCGCTCAGAATTGTGTTTTCGTTAGCATTGGTTAATCATGGCTTACAGTCTACAGATATACATTAAAATCCCGTCTATATATTACCTTCCCAACTTCTCACCTACAACAGTAGCTGCACCCTTCCCTATTATCGATCCTAGGACAGCTTTTTGTAATATGTTTTATCTTTATTTTGTTATAAATGTCATTAATAAATATTTATTATTATTTTTTCATCAGTATTTCACTGTCTCGTCTGTTTTGTACTTGTTCAGGCAAGGATCCAAAGCCAAAATTTGGGGGGGAGGGACAACAATTTTTTTGCAACACAAATACAATTAAAATATATTATAATACATTATTTTCTTATACAATTCTCATACAAAGATCGGATAAATAAATATGTCTCAGGGAGGGCTTTGGTCCCTTGGCTTCCTCTGGATCCATCCCTGGACTTGTTAAATATGAAATGGAATTATGTAGGAATCGTGATAAATAATAATATGAACTACGATTATAACAGTATATTGAGGAAATCTACCATTATAGAGTATTGGAAATATTTATTATTTTATTGAATTTAAAAGAAAGTTATGGTACAAGATAAGTTTAATTTGTTTTTCAGGTATTATTTTACCTTCACATATAATTCATATTAAATGACTAATTAATTTCCATTAATTTAGTTTTTAAAAACAAAAAGTACAAAAAAAAATAACTAGTAGTTATCAATAAAATTAATTTTGTTGTAGTCTGTAGAGTTGTTATTATAATAATTGATATGAAGCTACCAGCTATATCCAGCATGACCAAAAGTTATCAACTCTGTGGTAGCCGTGATAACGTGTTGTTAGACATAATCAAAATGTATCTACCATAATAATATGAACCAACCAGAAGAGAGTAGAAACGATACGAGTTGAGGACTCCCCTTAATCAGGCTTAATCATGTTTAAACACTACCTAGCCAATTTCGGGCCGTTGACGCTGTTAATATGTTAATCACAGTTTAACTTACTGTAATCCTTATAAAATTTCTAATACAAATTTGAAACATTTCAAAAACCAATAAAATATTATAATAATATACTGTTACATTATTAGAGTACTGCAGCTGTCTGCTGCAGATAACGTAGAAAAAAGTAAATAGGTAATCGTAAATTGCGTAATACAAATAAAACAATGATTAGCTATGTACGCAGTAGAACGACTAGTTAAACTTACGAAATCGTCGATAGGTACGCAGTTACTTTCTCCCCTTCATTTATGGCAAGATTTGTTTAATATTTATACAAAAATGCAAAAAACTCGTGTTTATCTCGAATGTTTGCAAATTTATTGAAATCAGTGCGATTTATTTTTCTAAGTCCTATTGAATTAACCTAGTTATTTTATATATATACAGCATACGATAAATGGACAATTCACCCTCCAGCCATTTTCTCCTGATACATTGTTTAACACATATCAGTGCCGCAAAATTTAGGTGCATAGAGAGTGCAGTGTACGCAGACTCTAACGTCTATATATATATTTGAAGGTACCCGAAGCCATTGCAGAAAATAGTATCAAGAGTAATGAATTGTTAGACAAATTAATCAATCGTTATAATAAATTGACATTTATACAAATATTTCTTATACACAAACAGTAGTAAACTGTAATTGAAAACCTGAGAAAGTTTAAAAAATGTGCACAACAATTCATCTCGGGAGTGTCCCAATATAGTTACTGCACACGGGCCTCTTAATCTGACGCGAATATTCCTCCACCATATTTTAAAATTAAATTATTCATTTTTTTTGTCTAGTTTTATTGTAAGAATACAATGTGTTAATAATATGTAAACATATAAATATTAAGACAAAATTAGACAAAAAAAAAATTAGTTTCATATTCAAATTCTTTTTTTTAAAAATATTATCATTAATAAATGCCCATGTGGAAAATGTTATATTTCATAGTAACAGGAGGAAATGCGTGGAAGAGGAAAATCGTCTTACATTCACTGCATAGCTCAATAACTGCTGTCGTTGTTTAACTCAATAAAAAGCTATAAAAACCGTAACGATGTATACCTAATAAATGTTAGGTACCTAGTAAAATGTAACTCACTCTTTTTGCATATTGTAAGTATGCAAATAGGTAAAAATTCAAATAAGTAATGAGAGAATATATAATATAGTAAATATAAATTAACCATAAAAACAAAAAAATAAGTTGTATATAAGTTGGGTACAGAATGTTTAATAATAAATACGACGATATAAGAATCGTGAACTTTTTTGAATAGGTTTTATGACGTAGACCATTATGATGGGACCATTGGGAACAACACTTTTGTATTTATAGTAGAAAAGATCGAAATCGTATACAAAAGTATTTATAATAGTATATATTGTTTATGACAACTAAAAGATTAGTAAGTTAATAAATAGTAATATAGAAAACATTTCAACGCATGAAAAAAAAAAATGTATATAGGTATGACTCATTTTCTGCAGACGTCTTCATAATATTATATAATATGATTATACTGACGTATAGCTATAGGTTAGGTTAGGTTAGGCGAGGTTAGGCTCACGGGTACATAAACAGTAATATTGTTATTGGTATTAATTTATTATACAGAATGAACGAAGTAATTTGAAATGGACATAATTGTGCCTACATTAAATTTTAGCGGACTGAGACTGACGAATAGATTGCCTTTGTACCGCAACGGGTTTACAAGGACCGTTTTGTTTTATATTATACCAACTTATATAGATATGACAGCTGTAGTACATACCTTAAGTTTAGATCATCGTTAAAAAACAAATGAACAAAGATTTTTAAAAGATCACGAAGTGCGTATCATTATTTATAAATGATGCGTTCGTTTTAATTAAGACGCGTGTATATATATTAATTATGACGTACGTATATTATGTTATTGAGTCATATAAATAAATTACCTAATGCAATAAAATATAATTCTATTATATTGTTATATGTTGTGATTAAATTTGATCATATTTTATTAATTTAACGAGGAAAAATAATACGGTATAAATAGTAAATATTAAAACTTGCAATGATGGTGGCCTTCTACTAGGCTATAATATAGATTATATAGGTATATACTATATGCGAAATTTTTGACATATACCAGCTATTAAAGTTGAGGTATAAGAATGATTTTCTATTATATTGATTTATTGTAAGATAGAATCGACATTCGAAATAATATAGTAATTTTAGTAATCACCATCATAAGCGGAAAAGTCTATAATTTTAGAGGAGATTAATATTTTAAAATACTTTATTGCGTATGAATGCCACTCTCTGCACTTGTGAAAATTATCTTACCTTAAATATCATGGAAAATTTAAGTGTTATTTATTCTAAACATCCTATGTGCATATACATATATTTATTATATTATTATTTTTTAAGATATAGATTTAAGATAGATGACAACTTCATTAGTCACGAAAATAATTTAAACCATGAGCAAATTAATTTTTCTAACAAGATTTTAATTGATAATTATTATATACAGAATGATTCACTAAACGTGCTTACCCCACTATTTTTGGTTAAATTTTGCATACATATTTAAATTCTGACTTTGGAATTTTTAAGTATAGTTAGAGCTAATATTTTCGAATACCTAGATTTTTCACAATATTTAAACAGTATCCTGTGGCGATATCAACATAGGTTTTTCAAATGAGAACCTATACTAAAAATACCACAAATAGATGAAATATTACTTTAAATAAATGTTGGTACAAAAATTGTTGATTTACGTCAACCCGTTAACGGGATGTTTACTATTAAGTTTCGGTAGGGGGAGAGTAGTGGAGCACTAATAAAATGCCGCGCGCCGTGCCGTTATACAAATGATATTCCACTATTATCCCTTATCTAAACTTAAAAATGAAATATCTCGTCAACGGGTTGGCGGAAATCAAAAATTTTAACAAGAGTTTTCTTATCAAATTTGAAAAGCCGAAATAAAATGGAGGATAAACGGGACAATGTACGAAATAATATATTAGTAAAATATTACGATTTTTTTTTCTGTGAACAATTTTTCTACCAGAAATTTGCTCCGATTTACAATGATAGCTTTTCTTCTAAAAGAAAATCTGACTGAGAAGATACTTGAGATACTGAGAAGAAAGCAGGTCGTTTTTCGATTTTTTCAAAAGTTATTCTAGTAAATATGAAAAACCGGGAAAAAAACATGGGGAAACCGGGAAAAACGTAGGAAAAACAGGAAAATCGGATCAATAAAAATTAAATATTATTAAAGAAAATATATAATGTCTATTTAATTATTTTACCATAATACCACATATATCACTATTAACTGAACTCCGTTCAGAATCGTTTTTTCGTTAGCAATAGTTTATCGTTGCATACAGATATCTATTTAATTCACTTTTGTATCCTACCTTCCCAACTTCCTACCTATAACAGTGGCTGCCCCATTATCCTAGGACAGCTTTTTTTTTAAATTTTAATCGGGTACAGTTAACAATCGCGTAAAAGGGCGTTTTCGCCGGGAAAAAACACACACTGTGCAGCAGTGTGTATTTTTGCTGTAATATAATACTACTGTAATCTGTAGAAATAAATAGCGGGGACAGGTATTTTATTTGCACTCTGCAGAATTGAAAACTTTTAGAATGACATTTTTATTAATTCACAATACAATTTAATTTGTTGTATTGGTTTTACAATGATATTTATTGAAATATAAATTTTTCCGTGAACAACTTTTAACAAAAATGTTGCTCCGATTTTCAACATTAGGTATAGCACTTTTTCTGCAAGGAAGTTTGATTAGGGTGGTGTTTTCAGGAAGTCATGTTTTGATTTTCCCAGCTGTTTTCACAATAAATGGGAAAAAACGTAGGAAATCAGGAAAATAGGTACAATTTTAAACGAATATCATTAGAGAAAATATATAACGCATATTTAATTATTTTATCTTAATATTACACATATATTGTTGGTAACACTATTAACTGAACACCTCTCACAATCGTTTTTCGTTAGCAATTGTTAATCGTTGTGTTAGGTTAGGTTTTATTAAATTTCCTTGGCCTACCTAACTTCTCACCTACAATAGTTGCCCACCCATCATGCGGAGTATGTCCGTTTTTTTGTATAAGGAATAAAGTATAATACCCAATCATTTTTATTGGATAGATAACAATTTTAACCTATTTACAAATACAATATACTGTTTCGGTTTAATTATATAAGTGGCAATGTCCATAATTTTTTATAACAATTATTTTTTTTAAATTTCAGTCGTCACGCAAAAAACTAATATACAGGTTTTTATTATTATTATTATTATTATATAATTAAGTTTTCAACTATACATAATATATTATTATATCCGTATACCTAAAAATATATAAATAATTTAAAGGCAAATGTTTAATTTAATAATTAATTAGCTTGCACATATGTTACATTAGTTGGATAAATTGTAAACATTTAGATAACGAAAAATTAAATTGGCGAGTCACCATCGACCGTGTATAGTGTTACGAGTAAGTTTAAGTGACGGTGTTGTGAATGCACGAGAAAAATATTCTTTGTATAATATCGAAAAAAAAATATTTACTCGAGTATAAACAAATTCCCCCCCCCCCAAATAAAAAAAAAATCAAACAAACTACAATATCTACAATATTAGTAATAATTTAATATATTATTACATTATATAGTATTAGGTTATTAATACCTATAATAAGTCGTAGGTCATAGACTGTAGTCATTTCGTATATACCTATTAGCTATTATAGTACCTACATTTACATAAAAATCTCATTACAATTATTATAATATTTTTGCACATTGTGATTATTACATTTTTATGTAAATATGAATAAACATTTAAAAAAAAAAAAAGGCGGAAATATACGTACGATTGATGGGCCACTATGCTGTTATAAATGAGAAGTTGGGAAGGTTTTTTTTTTTTAATTAAACGAATTTCGCTGTTTTGTGTTCGATTTTTTAGTTTTTATGTTTTGGAGGTGAACCAAATATTACGGTCTATTGAAACATATTATACAACCAAACCCTGCTTAGAATCGTTTTTCGTTAGCAAAAATCAATCGATATCCTACCTTCCCAACTTTTCATCTACACCAGCATAGTGGACCACCAATTGTACGCAGTATGTCGTTTTTTTTTTATATAATTATTCGGTTCACCTCCAAAATAGTGAAAGTAAAAAAATCAAACACAAAATATTGAATATAAAACAGCGAAAATCATTTAATTGAAAAAATAAATGCCGAATAAAAAATTATAGAAAATACATACAAATTTAAATTAAAATACATTATACAATTTATTATTTTTGTCGTACGAATTTACTAATATTTGAATCCGTTCAGCCGAATCCCTGTACATCTTTTATCTTTATTTTATTCATTCTAGATTGATACTACTCATATTTAATTTCCTTCAAATTCTTATCTTCGGCCCGTGTAAAATATTTAGTTAAAAAAAAAAATCATTTTTTGTACAAAACTTAAGGGGATTGGAAGCGACGAGTTTCTGTCTTTGTCTTATACATGTGAGATGTAGGGATTTAGACGTGTTTTATTTCCAATGTACCACTGTTGTAGGTGAGAATTTGAGAAGGTAGGATACATAAGGTTATTTCATTTATACCTGTAATCAACGATAAACCATTGCTGACGAAAGATGATTCCGAGCACAGTTTGGTTATACATAATTTGAAGTGCCGTAATATTTTACTTAATTGCCAAAACACAACTTAACTATTGAAATAAGTGCTGTTATCATTTTTATAAATAACAGTATAATTTTTAAGCTGGTAGAAAATCCTACGTGTTTTATCACTTAAATGCTTTTATTTAAAAAATGGCGTCGAAAATCAAATGACATTTTTAAAGTACAATTTGAACTTTCAAAAAAGTTGAAATAAAATAGTAGAAATCAGAGCAAGTTTACTAGAAAAAAACGTGTCCACTGATTAGAATAAAGAACAAAGAATGAAAAAATAAACATCATTGTAAAACCAATAGCTCCCTCGCTACGTACGCTCGGAATTTAAAACTATATGACTGGATCGGAATTTAAAAATTAAAATATTCCATTTTTTTAATTACTCTTTTATATTAGTATAACTTTTTTTAGAATTTAAGGATATAAATTTAAAAAGTAGAAAAGTCGATCTCAAGTAAACTTCACGACAAATTTAAATCTGTTTCCAGAATTCTTATCGCTTCATTAGATCAATCGGTACGTTGGAATTAAAACACGTCTAAATCCCTATATCTCACGTGTGTAAGACAAAGACAGAAACTTGTCGCTTCCAATCCTCTTTAAATTGATAGATTTTTCCTCATTTTTTCGGCTCTATTGCTTTCACTCTATTGTCGGAATACCGTAATATTCACGGTTTGAAATGAATACATTTTGTTAATTTTCCCGTTTTTCCAACGTTTTTTCCCGTTTATTATAAACTATTTTATTTTCATTCATATTATCAGCCCGCACGTAGATCGACCCATTCGGATAATTCCCTATTTCCTGGACCTCCCACGATTATAAAATGCATACATATATTAGATTAATATTATTATTATGAATGACGTATTCGTATTTTAATAATTTATATTTTTTTTAAACGTGACCGTATGTGTGCACAATGTATGAATATTGTAGTCGTTGTAGGCGGACGACGAAACCTGCACTTATAAGTCAGCAAATAATATTATATAATTATATAATATTATAGGCAACCTATACAATAATAATATACTACTATTACCATTTATACGATAAACTTGAATTTCGCCACGCTTGAAATTGCATAATAAGATAATATTATTTGCATCGCATGACCGTCAACGACGTATAGCCATACGGATAGATTGCGGACTACGAGGCTAGGAGGTACATTTGGAACATTCATTATAGGAAATTGAACTCGACCGTTATGATAAGTTCACTGCCAAAATACGATAACGAGTTTTACGGGCACGGAGTTCACGATCAACTTTTCTAGAAAAAAAAAAAATAAAATATACATAATATTATACGATCGCGTTCGCCTGGTTGATCATTTTTATACATGCGTGTATACAATATTCTAGATAACACTACACAATTTGGCCGATTGGCTTTTTAAGATTAATTCCTGGTTTTTAACTATACTAAATGTATATCGGTGTGTGCGGATGCAATACAAATTACTTATTTTTAAATAGCAACACCTATTTTAACTTTAACATTATATACAATTTTATTTTATCTCACAAATTACTTAAGATTACAACCATTCTAAAGTTAATTAAAAAATATGATTTTTTTAAACATTTTATAACTCTGGTATTATAAATCTATGTGTTTATTTATAACATTGTATTTACGAATATTTTTTCCCATAAAAAATTTAATAAATAAAACCATAAAAAAATTAGTCAAATTTATTCACTTTTAAAATTTTTAAATAAATCAATAAAACGTTATATTTTTACTTGAATAATTTACAACAATGTTTATAATATAGAGATCAAGTAAAGTTACAACCCTTATTTAACTTAACCTATTTTCGATAATATTACGGTCAATGGATAGTGTTGAGCCGCAATATGCTGTATCTAAATAAATTATTAATGATCCAGAATGGGGAAAAAATTATACGTCATCAATTGCCAGATTTGTAAAATTTCTAAACGAATGAACCGTACTTTTTACCTGAATTTAAAGGATAGTCTGCACTATCTAATAGTGTACATTGTAATCTCTTACTGTAATATTTGATTTGGACCGATGCAACACGATCAATTATCTCAGTGGTCTTCAAACTTTTTGTACTCACGATCCACTTTTTTAAGCGTACATTATTCGCGATCCACACAAAGCATACATAAAGAAAAACGTATGTAGAAAAACCAAAAAAAAAAATTTAAAATTACTTAATACTCTGTAGTAGTACTGTTATAACTGAATAAATAAAAATAAAAAAACTTTTTAACGGATAAGTAAATATGATTAATATAATAACGTGACTAACATTTATTCGTCTTTAAACACAGTGACAACATCGACAATGTTTGACTCTTTAACGATAATAATATAATATATTTATTTTATTATTAGTCCGGTTTACTCGTAAATTATTATATTTATTTGTCATACTACGCAGAATCATACCAGTATATGAAACATATACTGTGATTTGAAGTCCATTATACTATTATATTGTTGAATATAAATTATATAATATTGTTTACACATAATATATCACAATCATTTTCAAACTGTATTTTTATTTATTAATTTTCTAAGTTTAATAATTAAATAATTGTTTGTATACCTTATATAATTGTATAAACTTAATTTTTATTTTAAAAAGAAAACTTATCACGACCCAATTTTTAAACTTACGCGAACCAAAAATGGGTTACGACCCACCGGTTGAAGACCACTGAATTATCTTGTCGTTATCCTTATCATCGGGCAATATCAGACACGAGCATATCGACCACACATTATGGTCACTGCGAATGTCATTTAAGCTGCGTCAGATTATGTTCACGTTGATGTCTAACAATAGTACCAAATTTGAGGTGAACAAGAAGTGCTCCACTGCAATCAGGATGAGGAGAGGTGTGCAGCCATTGTTGTAGGTGGGGAATTTGGAAGGTAGAATACAAAAGGGAATTTTATGTATATCTGAAAAAAACGAAAAACCATTGCGAAAAAAAAACGATTCTGAGCCGAGTTCAGTTAATAGTGATGCTTTGTCAACAATATATCATATTATGGTAATATATTAGATAATTAAATAGGCATTATATATTCTCTTTAATCATATTTGTTTAATATTGATCTGATATCTCATGTTTTTTCCCGGTTTTTTGCATTTGCTGAGATAACCTTTGAGAAAATCGAAAAATGATCTCCCTAAAGTATCAACTCAAAAAAATTTCCTTTTAGGAAAAGGTCTACATCATATACATTAGAGTACCTAAACTTTCTGGTAGGATTTTTGTGCGCAGTATAAAAAAATAAAAAAAATAAAAAATAAACATATCTGTAAAACTAATGTATTCTTCACTACACTCAGAATCTAAAATCAATGATCTGTCACTATTTATAAAATAACCACTAAATTATTAAAATAATTTTTTAGTGCAACAAAATATATTTAGGCTGATTGTAAATATAAGATGAGACAACGAATATTCACATTCCTTACAAATACAATACGAATTAATTGCAAAAAAAAATACGGCCAATGGGGGGGGGGGGTTAAACGCTATGACCCCCTTTCCCTTCGTGAGTACGCCCATGGTGAAGAAATTAAATATCGTCTCTATTTAACAAAAATATATTATATAATTTAATGTTAAAATAATAGGATTAAACTTATTTTCACGGTACACGAGAATATGTTGTGCGCGCGTCGTTTATTGTTAAGTGATCTAACGTGAAAATATACCTAGACACGCAATTTAACAGGCGCGACTATCGACACAGCCAATGGCAAGAAAGATGTGCGCGCCGAACAGCAAAATCTAAGACTGAAAAGACTAACAAGTTGCAGTCGCCGGTGGCCGGTCGCTGGTCAGTTGTTGCATGGTGATCAACTGAGTAGTGTCATGCTATTATCAAGTTTATTTCAATCGATCACTCTGTGTTGTGTTTTATTAATTTTTGGTTTTGCGTTAAATAATCAAAAAGTCATAGCTTTTATATTTTTAAATTTTTACGAACTCAAAAAAAATGTCTACCTATTATGTAATTAGGCATTCGCACGTTATTAGGTTATATTTTTTAACAGGGATCGAAACCAAAAAACATTTCGATTTTGAATTTTAGATTCTGGGTGGAGCGAAGAAGCTTATGGATTTACAAAAATGTTTATTTTTTAAATTTTTTTTTTTATCTGTGCGCAACTTTTCTACCAGAAGACTTGCTCGAAAACTAAGTGTAGCACATTTTCTGAAAGGAAATCGATGTGGAAAGGTATTTTTGGAGGTCAGTTTTCGTTTTTTTCAAGAGTTTTCTCATCAAATTTGAAAAACCGAATAATAACGGGAAAATGTACGAAATATATTACTAAAATATAACGATTTTTTTCCTGTACATAAATTTTCTACCATCAATTTTGCCCAACTTATGATGATAGCAATGTTTCTAAAAGAAAATTTCATTGGGGAAGTACTTTAGAAAGGTAATTTTTCGATTTTCTCAAAAGTTTTCTCATCAAATTTAAAATATCGAGAAAAAAAACTGAGGAAAAACGGGAAAATATAAGAAATGTAGGTATTTGTTAAAATGTATTTATTATGACTTTAGTATTTTCTTGTTTTATAGATTTTAATTTTGTCTTTTATTTATGATTTTTTCTTAATTATTGTCATTGTATTTAGAAGTTCGATAGGTCTGTATCTTTCGGTGGAGTATATATTTTTCTCGGGTTTAGGAAAAGGAATTATTATTTTCTTGGGTTTTTGTCTTTTGCACCCCTGTAAGTAATAATTATATATCATATTGTAAAAATGGCCTACAGAAAAATCCGTGATGGTTTAATATTATGGTGTGTCTATCTCCTAAGGTTAGGATATTACAATAATCAATGATTACTAATCGTTTTTGTCTTTTACATATATACCTAGTGGCTAATATTATGTTATTTTTGAAGCTATTCTGTTGATTAATATAATATTAATCCTTATCCATTAAACATGTTAGTTACTTATGGTCATTTAATGTAGATAAAATGTAGCCCTTTACTGCAACAACATTTCAATTAATATTGTAATTTGAAAAATCGCACACAACAAAACGGTCGCCCGCACGAAAAATAAATATTATTATTACCTACTGATATTTGATGATAGAAATGATAGATTGTCTATTATAAATTTTGGCACTGATAACGCCGCTAATGTGACAGCTATAATATATTATATTATACAGTTAGAAGGCTATTTGGCACGAATGACCATGTTCTCGAAATTCACTTTTTGTCATTTTTGCGTACATGCCATTATGACGCATAGATAGAACAGAATCTGGTATAGACATTGCTAATAGAATTTACTTTATCGATATAAATTGGATAAAAATGGTAAAAAATTGTAGTAAAGACATTTCAAACAAATGAAGTCTTACATTAATTGTTTTTGAGCTTACCTAAACAAATTGTTTTTTTGTCGCTCCCACCAAATAACCTTCTAAAAGTCGAATTATAAGTACTTTTCAAACTGGCTACACCTATATTATAAAATAGTGTTGGGTATTCATTACGGCCTGCGGCCATCAGGGAGCGAAAAATGTTAATTTATTTTAATTTATCAACCGTGACACCGACCTCCAAGTCCACATTTAATAATATATTAGTATATTATACTTATATTATAAATTCTGATAAGACACTGTCATTGCAATATTAATTGTTTGGCTGTATAAAGGTACCTATATACTCGTAATTTCGATGACACGATGATTTAGTGTTAGTTGTGAATTTGTAATTTGCATATATTTTTTTAAGAATATACGTATATAAAGGTACCTATAATATTGTTTATAAGAACAATAAAAAAAAAAAAAACTGATACTGTTGATGGATGTATGCTACTGTTGTAGATGGGAAGTTGGTAAGACATGATTTTCATTAAAATTATTTAATTTATATCTATAAGCAACGATTAACCATTGCTAACGAAGCTCGATTCTGAGCGAAGTTTATTTATACATGATTTACAAGGTCGTAATATTAACAATTTTCATCAAAATTTGATCTTAAAATCATTATATAAATTTAAAATAATGAAATTATAACGTCATAAATTTGTCAGTTTTTATTTTACGTCTTTTTTCGGGTTTTCCCAATTTTTATGAAAATTGTTTAGAAAATCAAAAAACGATTTACTAATTCACCAACTAGAATACTAGATCCAGAATTCAAGGAAAATTATCTCTTGTTATTTTTGATTGAAGCAAGTTTTTTGGGCGAAAAATTGATCAAGGACACAAAATAATAAAAACACATATCATAGTTAAACCAGTTACTACATCGCCACGCTTTAAATTTAAAATAATACAATACTTATCAAACTAATTCAATATCTACGAGTATTAGATCTGTGCACTATGCTTTTATTTTAGTACATCATTATGATTGTCAATATTTTTATTTTCGAAAGATTATTTTGACTTTTTAATACGATTTTTTTAAAGAACAGCAGGTTTTTAAAAATTGTTTTATTTGATTCATTGTATACTTATATAAAATCAATAAGTAAATTACATAATAGTGAAGGATTTGTAAATGAAATCATTAAAGAAAATGTTTCGTATATAATAATATGATAATATTATCACCATTTCATTACGGTGTATCAATTGCTGTTGTTGTTCGTCAAATGAAGAAAATAGTGATTATGAAGATATTTAAGATATTTACAAGTATAGTTTTAAAAAAAATGTATTATATTTACTATTATTTTATAAATATTGTGTCGAAAATTCATAATAAATAAAAAAATCATCTAATATGTACATTGATAAACATTTGTATTTTGAAAAATGCTCAAATGTAGCAACATTTTTTTTCCCAACAGATAGTAAATATTATATTTTAAAGATTTTTGACGACAAGCCAACTATGCAAATCAAATAAAACGTTATATAGGTAAAAAAAAAAAAAACGGTAATTGTATAAAAAGACTTTAAACAAAATAAAATAAAGGTAAAATAATGGTGACAGATGGAGCAACAAGTGTGAGTGGGAAGCTGGGAAGATAGGATACAAACAGGAATTTAATGTATATCTGTAAGCAAAGATAAACCATCGCTTATGAAAAAACGATTCTGAGCAGAGTTCAGTTGTTAGTGATGCTTTGTCAATATAATATGCCATATTATAATAAAATAATTCAATAGGCTCTATAATTTTTTTTTAATAATAATATTTGTTTAATGTTTTACCGATTTCTTTGGTTTTCCTATATTTTTCCCGGTTTCCTTTTTTTTCCCCACTTTTTCACATTTTTTGAGAAAAATCTTGAGAAAATCGAAAAATGACCTCTTTAGTGTACCTTCCCATATCGATTTATTTTTCGAAAAGTCGTTACACGTAAAAGTTGCAGCAAGATGAATATGATTTAAATAAAACGTATCTAGATAATTAAATGTGTCATCTAAGGTAATCAATATATAAATGACACAATAGTTATCTAGATAAGATGATAGATGAGTAATTTTTTTATCTAGATAAGTTTCAACACTGGTGTCTAGACGCACGTATTATAATTTTACGCTTTTGGCTCTTACATACTAGTTGTTTTACCGTAATTCCAGACTTGAACTGACTGAAGTTGACTGAACTATCTGTAAAATAAGCTACATTAGGTTAATGCTGGTCAGTAGTCATATTGGATTAATAATAGACAATGAAAAGCAAATGCCCGTACAACATCCGAACACTATAAATTATTTGTTATTATCAATTATTCAGAAACGAAATTTTAATATTATATTTGCTTAAAGCATAAAAAAATATTTATATTCAAAGTATAATATTGTTAATAAAAATACACAATGATGTACCTATTTATTATGATAATGCTCGTATATGCTTGCCATATATGTATTCACTTGCCATGTATTTTGATAATTGTATTATTGTTAATTAGGGAAGAATCGTATTACGAATTGATCGTTTGCACAACGGCACGCATTTTGTTTGCGATTTTTTATTAAAAACAGACATTTTTCATTTAGGCACATATACCTAATTTAGTTAGTGTATAGAGCTACCAGTAAAGTAACATTCAAATTACGTGGATAATAATAATTACGTACGCGTATGTTAAATATAATTATGTGTTATTCAAATGGAACAAATTTCGATAACAATAATAATAATAAAAATATATAATATACTCGTAGATAAGCACCTAGTAATTAGTATCTACTATATTCGTACACGTAATATTTTTTTTTAGATTCGGAGTGTATTGATTTTAATATAATGTATATTTTTTTTTCTGTCGTAAACTACTTTTCTACCAGAAATCTTGCTCCGATGTACAAAGTATAGCGCCTTTTCGGAATGGTCTTGTCTAGTTGGGGCGTTTTTATTAGTTGTTATTTGATTTTCCAAGAAGTTTTCAAAATAATTGGGGAAAATACGTCCTAGGATAATGGGGACGGGTGCAGCCACTGTTAGCAACGATAAACCACCAACAAGAGATAAGAAAGATTTTTAATCAAGTTGGTGAGTAATAAATTCGTATTTTGATTTTCCAAGTATTTTAAATAATAATTAGGGAAAATCGGAAAAAAACGTAAATAAATAGGAACATTTTTGAAAATAATACGTTTATTATTTTCAATTTGTTTTTGTTGTTGTTATTCAGTTAAAAATATTCGTAGAGACTTGAAATGTTGACAGAAAATTTATGTTTGCTTTTTCTACACGTGGTCAAATCTTCGTGACAATGAAGTCATTTCTGAGATATTTATAGATATTTTAATTTTGCGAATTTATATGTTCTTTTTATTTGGTAGGTACTCTGTGGATAAAATTGTTATACTAATGAGAAAGGCTTAAAAATGTAAGGTCTTTTATAATCCGTGTTTATCTGGAACCTACTAATTAAAACATTATATTATAAAATGGTGTATATCGTAATATAATTATGTGTTACTCTACATTCATCCATATACCATTTAATAAATAATGGAAATAATTATAATTGCATTGTTTGAACAACTGCCGTCTTTTTTGTTAATTTTGTCAGAATTAAAATGTGTTTATACTATATTTCATTTGGCGGGCAAGCATATTCAATATTATGACTGTTGTGATAATGTGTTATACACATATACAACCAATTTAAATGATGCCGTTAATACTGCGAAAAATATGTTCGACCGACAACGTACTGTAGCGTGCAAAATGAAAATAAAACATTTGTTAGTAACTTTGGTAAGCATTATTATTATCATTTATTTGTAAACTACAGCTCATAGGTGTAAATAGATATTTCAAACTTTAAAGTCTTTAAAGTTTAAAGAAAATGTTTTAATTTTTAAAAGTTTAAAGAATAAAAACGCCATACATAAGAGATCTAAATTAGACCATATTCGGGCCTTACCACGAATATTTAAACGTAGCCTTAGGAAACTTAGAAAGATTTGTCTTTTCAAATGTTTCTAAGCTATCTTTTTAAATCTTACGCAATAACGGTGTCTGTTATTTTCGATTTAGTTATCTTCTAATCACTTAGTTATAAGATATTTATAAAGATCTTTTTTAAAAGTAATATAATTTCCAGTTGTTTCTATGTTATAAAAATATCGAAAATCTGAAGTCACGGTCTATTTTATTTTTTTTAATTTAAAGTTTAGATTTTGTATACTTTTTTGGTTCTGTACAATTTCTCAAACATTTGAAATAAAATAACACGGACAATTGTTGTTTGTTTAATTAAATAACTTTATACATATTCTACTTTCCCGATTTCTACCTACAACTGGCACACCCATCTACTGTATCGACTCTTTTTTTCAGTCTTTGAAGAACACTTCACTACATCATTTTTTATATATTAAGCAGAGCGAAGAATGTAATGATTTTAGTATATGTGTTTTCTCTTCTATTTGTAAACAAATTTTCTACCAGAAATCTTGTTCCAATCGAAAAATGACAAGAAACCTTTTTTGTTACATTTTAGATCTAGTTGGGGTGTTGAGAAGATAATTTTTCTAATTTCCAACTAGTTTTCATAATGGTTGAGAAAAACCTGAAAAAACCGTAAATGGGTAAACAGACGAATATTTACGGTGTTAACGATTTCATCTTTATTTTAAATTTTTGTTTTTTACTAGAAATCTTACTTTCATCAGATCAGATTGGCTTGGATAAGCTCGTGGCTCACCAAGTAACGTGCTGTAGAAATTATATAGACATACTACGATGACTCGTATAAGGCTGAGCATATAGTATAGATTCGGTATAATAAGCGCACCATGGCAAGTTTGCTAAGTCACACGCCATGAGGTGAGGACTCACTTTAATATAAAAACAGTTATAATTTGGTTGATTTCAATATTTATTTGTTATTATGATTAATGACATAAACTATGATAATATTATTCAGATAATAAGCTATCCGTTGATATTTTTTCCTATATAATTTCCTTGATTTTATATATATTTAAAAAAAAAAAATTATAAACATTACAATTTTGAAGTAGAAGTAGATATATATGTCATTTTAGAACTAATCCCTAGTAACCATTTTTAATATTAAAGATTCATTTCCGTGTAAATAGCTTGCGAAATTTATACTGATTCTTTTGAACTGCCTACGCGTAAAACTATATTAACAAAGCATGGGCTAACATAAACAATAAATATAACAGTTTGTTCTTTAGATCAGTGGTTTCTAAAGGGAGTACCTATACCACATCATCATTTAGAATATTTTCTGGTCTAAAAATAATTAGAAACCCAAATGACAGCGGAAACGGTGACGTTGATTACGATTACTTTTGTTGGTTTTTCTCGAAAAATACTATTTCGACTTGGTAAAAATGCTCCAAGTTATTAAAATTATACTCCAAAAGATGCAGGTTTTTTACCAGTGGTACCTTTGAAAATAATTTTTAAATTCCCAACAATTGAACTCTAAAATTAAAAAAAAAACTGACAGTAATATTGTTGATGTATAGGTTTTATTTTAATTTATTTCTTGGTTACTTTGTCTATACATGTAATACTAATAGTACTAATTTGCTTAGAATCGGGTTTAGATTATAATTATTTAAACAGGTGCCTTGAGAATATCTTATTTTATAAAAAGCGCTACGAGTCAAAAAAGTTTGGAACGCACTGCTTTAGATGGAACATTATGTAATTAAATCTTATACACAATATTCGCAAAATGTATTTTTTTAGCTTTTACGGGCCATTTTGGTCCATTTCAACAGCCTCCACCCATCTCTAGCTTGAGCTAGTTCTTCTCCGTTGCTTACTCTCA
>CABPRJ010000532.1:129308-263298 GCA_902439185.1 Cinara cedri | reverse complement strand
CTTATTTTTGAATTACTACAATTGTTTTACATATATATAGAGGAGAGACTACTTGAATGATATTGAACAATGTGACTGAAGCATGGTTAAAACCAGATTACCTGATATTATTAATATTGTTCATATTATATAAATGATTTTTATTATATAGTACTACATTTATATTTCAATTAATTCAATTTTCTTAGTCATAATATGAGAAATAAGTTAAAAATGTCTTATAATGGGTCAATAACATCAACATATTTTATAGTTACAACATGGAATACATTTGTTTGTTGGAAAGTATAGTTTAAGATATTCCAAAAAAAGATGGCAATGCATTGAAATCCAAGCTCTAGTTATTATGTATGTTATTCATTATTATAAACCTAAAATGTTGTATTTTGAATAATAAAATGACTTAAGTGATTACCCTTAAATTGTGTCTGGTGACTCCTGAACAAAAATTGAGTTCTTAGTACCTAGATTCAGGGCTAGAGGCTTCCAGAATATGGACTAACAAAAAACATTTTACTATGGCCTTATGATAGAATAAGCATAAGCCAGAAAGTGATGGTATAATAATATATTATTATCATTAGTTTGATATAAGAACTATATTATAGTATAAATATAAAAATAAAATAACTTAAACACAAGATGATCCATTTAAGTGTACTCATTATCTTGGAAAGTATTTTGAAAATATTTTTATAGAATGTTTAAGAAACAATTAGCTCTACAATTTGTATTATATTTTTTTTTTCTATTCTATTTTTTGTGGGGTAAAACGACCTTTTTAAAAATTGCATAAATAAATTGAATATTAATTAAAATAAATATTGGTCAAATATTATTCAAATTTTTGATGAGCATCATTTGTGTGGTTGCCCATAACTCTCCCCTAATATAAACTTAAAAAAAGAATACCTCATCAATAGGTAAATGGAAATCAAACATTTCAACATCAATATTTATTTAGACCAATACTCCATCTATTTTTGGAATTTTTAACATAGATTGTCATTTAAAAATCAAAAGTAGATAGTGGTTTTACACCTAAAAATAACAAAATAAATATAAAATTGTAGAACTGCTTGTTTCTTAAATATTCTATAAAAAAAATTCTGAAAAATGTTAATACTTTCTGATATAATGAGAGTGCCCACTCAAATTGATCACTATACACATACTTAATAATATCTAATTATATAAATCATCATCAAAAAACTGTTGATTGGCTTCTACAAGAACTTTGATTTTTTAGCTGCCTAAATATAAGTTTAAATGTCATAAATGTTACTTACTTACTTAACTACCCTTATTTCATCTATATTCTTTTATATATAATTTTTTTTAAATTTAATTTCTAAGCAGAGTAAGGGATCCATCCATTAGTTTTACCATGGAGCAACATTTTCTACCAGGAATTTTGGTCTTATCAAAAAATAAGATATCACATGAAACAAGATGTCTCTTTTTATATAATTTTGGTCTAGTTAGTGATTAGGAATATTTCTTTTAATTTTCTATTTTTCTTAATGATTATCAAAATGGGGAAGTATATAATTCAGTTATCATTTATCATAGTTTTAAATTTTGACAAAAACTGATATTGACCTTTCTAGATATGATAAAATTTTAAATGTAGTTTAGTAATTTCTATGCTGTTTATAGTTATTTTACAATTTTAGTTCCATCAGTAATATTAGCTTTTTTTTATACTTAAACCTATATACAATAATTTAGAATTTTGTAACATAATAACAATAATAAGAAATAAATACAACAATTTTAGTGTCTTAATAATAAAAATTAATATGAATAAATACCATTTTTAAATTGGAAAACTATAATATATTATAGTAATAAAAATATTATAATATTTGTCTGCTACATGTATAGGTTACACTTTTATTTAAATTTTTGAATTAGTTTTATTTACACAAATTTAAAACAAATTGTACTAGTGCTCTAGTTGGTTTACCAGTCATTCCACCAGATACATACGAATTGTTTTCATGAGCTGATTTCATTACTCCAGCAACATCCATATGAATCCAATCACCTGCAGGTGCAAATTCCTGTAAAAAAAAATATGTGTATAAATTAAATTTTCCAATTTGTTAATTAAAATATAAAACATACTTTTAAAAATGCCGCTGCAGTACAAGCTCCTCCTTGACCTTTTGCTTTACCAATATTATCTAAATCGAAACCAGAATAACCTATGGGCAAATACACAGCATAATATACTACCATATACCATATAAAGTATAGTAATTATTAACTATTAAAATGGCTACATAACACTGAGATTAATATTGATGATGACATATTTATTAAAATAATACCTTTTAATAACGAAGAATAATAGTTCCATAAAGGGAATCGCCACATTCTATCACCTGTGTAGTGTCCAGCGGACTCCATAGCACACCAAGAAACATTTGAAGTACTGAAAACACCAGTTGCTGCTTCTCCTATAGCAACCACCATAGCGCCTAATACACATGCATAATCATGCATTTTAAATTATTATATTTTTAAAAGCATAATATTACATAAATTTACATAATATTATGATCCATGATTTATCATATACCAGCTAAGTCTAAATTTATTTTATGTATAAAGAATTAGGTTAAAAATTTCAAAATAGTAAACAAAAGCAATTTAGTGATTTTGATTTAAAAAAAAAAAATTAAATTCACAAAATATCTTCAAAGAAATCACTGGTTCATGATAAGTCAGATATATAAAGGATCACATTCTATAGAAAATAAAAATTGGTTGGTGGTAAAAATATTATATCTATCCTGTTCTTATAACCATAAATAATCTTTATTACCTGTCAGAGTTGCAAGATCTACAGTGATTTTTGGTTCAAATTTAGATGCATAACACAATGCATCTGCCAGTATAAGTCTGCCCTCTGCATCTGTGTTATCTACTTGAATGGATTTTCCATTCATGGCATAGATAACATCTCCAGGCTTCAGTGCATTACTGCTCGGCATATTTTCACACAAGGGAGCAAGTCCTATAAATATATTAAAATTTCTTGAACTTGTGCTTAAAGTTTGTATATATTAATATTGAATTCACCAATGACATTGATAGGAAGCTTTAACTCGGAAATAGCAAGGATGGCACCCACTATATTAGAAGCACCCATACAATCAGCTCGCATTTCTCCCATGGCATTTGAAGGTTTAAGGGATATACCACCAGAATCAAATGTAACTCCTTTTCCTATAAAAGAAAACAAGTATTCATGTTACACTTCAATGCATTTTTGTATTTTATACTTAATTACCAACTAAAACTATCGGTTTGTCAGTTTTAGGTGCTCCTGAGTAGTTGATTTCTAAAAACGCTAAGGGTTGGTTACTACCTTTAGCAACATTTAGCAAACCTCCCATTTTTTGTTCTTCTGCCCAACTTTTATTGTGAATCAATACTTGAACATTGTCATATTTTGAAAGTGTTTCTTGTACTTCCTTAACCAATCAAAAATAAAATATATAAATTTGTATAAATTGTATCTGTTAACAGTTTTTTTTTTTCTATTAATAACTTTTCTAAAAGAAATGTTGCTCCTATTTTCAAGTGCAGCACTTGACTAATCTGACTGAGTAGGTACATTAAGGTCATTTTAAGATTTCTCCGGGTGTTTTCATAATAAGTTTTAAAAAAACAAGAAAAACCATAAGAAAACCAGGAAAATTTATTAACTTTAAATTGTAAATATTATGGACTTTAAAAAAATATATAACTGAACACTGTTCAGAATCATTTTTGTCAGCAATGATTAGTTTTAGCATACAGATATACATTAAATTTCCTCTCAACATTCCCAACTTCTCATCTACAACAATGGCCCACCATGATGAAGAAGTATTTCTGTTTGTTTATAAATATTAACCTTAGCAAATAAAGTTGGTGTCATATGATTAGCAGCAGAGTCTGCAAGTTTTCTTGACCAATTTTGAGCATTTGATTTAATTACACCACGACACCAAGCATCTCTAGTTACATAAGACAAATGTTATCATTGATGATTATCATAGAGATATTAATATTGTACTAACTTATCTGTTTCTTCAAGTAATGATATTCTAGGTAAACAATCTTTTTTATTTTTATATTCTTGAAATTTCCAAGAGCCTAATATTGAACCTTCTGCTGCGCTCTCGGAATCACCCATGGAAGATACATAAATATCTTCAATACCACAATCTATAAGACTTCGACATCCATCTAAAATAAAAATATTATTTTGTATATGATCAACAATATTTAAATGATTATGCATATTTTAATTACTTGCTGCAGCAATCCGAATATTTTCTTTTTCACTATCATAACCATCATAATAATCTAATTTTTCACTACCAATTCCAACTAAAGCAACAGTTCCATATTTAGGACTTGTGTTAAAAAACAATCGAGTTTTTCCTTTTTTCAAAAAACCTTTTCCTCTGAAAAAAAACAACAAAAAAAAAAAAAAAAAAAAAAAAGTGTAATTTATATTGTACATCCATTTAAAACAGTAGGCAATTATATTTTTCAGTATTAACTACTTAAATTATTGTTTTTATTTTTTTAAATGTGATTTTAAAGTAGATTAAAAATAATCAATATTTTAAAAGTTACTTGCAATATAATATATTTCTAATAAATTTCCATTTATATTTAATTATTCATCTACATAAAATATTTTCAACACAATTACAAATTGATAATAATAATATTAAATAATAGTTATGTAATAATAATAAAATACAAATTTTACGTATAATAAATACCTATGTAGGATTTGAGTATATGAAATATCTACTCACATAACTTTAATAATTATATTCTAAATTAAATTAAAATCAATACAACATAATACAAAACCATACACTTTGTCAGTAATGTGTAATTAATTATATCACATTATTTTTCAAATTATTGCCTCAAAAATATACAAATTTACTTATAAATAAATAATAACTTTACTAGGTAATTAAAAATATAAAGAATTGCATAGTGGTAATGAAACAAATATGAAATTATTTAAGTTCAAGAACTTTAATAATTCCTTGGCTATTAGCAGCCATTAGAATGTTGGATGTTTGACGCCAACAAACAGCAGAGACAAATTCGTTTAGATCTTCATCTCTTCTTCTGTCTTTTTCTTCTTCGGCTGTACTCAATAGTGTAGTATTTGGTTCAAATTTAAATGTAAACAATTTTTTTTGTAATCCTTTGTAGTATATGTAAAGAGAATTATTTTCAGACCCACATGCTATGTAATCACCATCAGTAGCTAAGCCTACAAAATTTTTTTCATTTACGTGTCCGACAAATGATCGAATACACCCTTGATGGTCATCTACATTCCAGAGTTTTAGTTGACTATCAGTTGAAGCTGAAACCATTTCTTTTCCATTTAAAAACTTAACATAGGATACTGCTTTTTTGTGACCTTTAAATATTGCTAAAGCTCGTTTAGCATGTCGTAAATCATAATAATGAACACAGTGGTCAGCAGAGCCAAATGCTAGGTAAGTAGCTCCAATTGGATTGAATTTAACACAGCAAACATTAGCTTTTGCTTCAAGACATGCAACTGATCGATCTTGATTGAGCGTCCAAAGTTTTACTCGTGCATCATCTGATCCAGAAGCCATTAGTCCAGCATCTGCCTTATTAAAGTCAACACTCCAACAACGTTTTTCATGTTCCCGAAACATCCTAGTTCGTTGTCCAGTACCTGCATCCCAGACACATACAGCACCTTCATAGTCACTGCTAGCAACAGTATTTTTTCTATAAGAATTCCAACTAATACATGAAATCTTAGAAGCCGATATCATTTCGACACAAGGATAATGAATGTCCACACTGTCTCTTATAACACAATCATATTCAAATACTTTAATACGTTTGGTTACACCAGCTATCGCAAAGTACTCATCATCCTTATCAAATTCAATACTTGATACAATAGTTGAATTATTAAATATATCCGTACCATAATTTAATGTAGCTATAGGGCGCAAAGCATTAAACTTAGAAAATTTTACAAGATTTTCACGAAATTCATCCAATCCTTTTTCATGTTCTTTTTCTTTAAAATTACCATCATCTTCAGTTGGGTGTCTATTACCAAAAACTAATTCTTTTGCTCTTAATGAAAAATAACAATCAACAAAATCATCGAAATGTGTACACATTCGTCGACGTTGAACGTTACCAGGAACACAGTTATTACTAATTATTAATGGAGGACTATCAGACTTTTCATTAGAATTACTGTGTTCTGGATCCATAATCACAGGTTTTTTAGTTTCCCAATCTTTTAGAATTTTTTTAACAAATGTTACATCTTTTTTTACTAACTCCACTTGTCTTCCAATACGGCGCATTTGTGATTCCTTATCAGTAAGTAACCTTTCGAGAAATTCATACAACAAACGATTTTGAGCCAATGCTGATTCAGCTTCAAGTTTACGTTTACGGCGTGTTAAAAGTTCTAACATTGCATCTACATCTGATAAAGTTAACTTCTTTGATTCCGCAGTGACAAACCCACGAAGTCCAGCAACAATTCCTAATTTACTGGAGCTTTCTACTTTACGAATTGGATTTAACAATTTATACTTATTTACCAATTTGTCAAGAGCTAAATTTGGAAATACATCACGTATACCTCCTGACAAATTGTTACCACATTTTGGGCAAGATGTTTTTGATTCTAAAGCTCTAGAAACACAACTATAACAGAACGAATGTCCACATTTTGTAATATGTGCTTCATGAATAAGTTCATAACATACAGGACAAGAATAATCACATGATGAAGTGCTGGATAGTAAAGTTTCATTAATGGAATCTAGATGTTGACGTTTGACTGGGCGTGATCCAGAAGTCTCTTCTTCCGTCATATCAGACATGGTTTTTTTATTTTTATTTTAATACATTTTAGTATGTTGCAAACTGAAACAATAAGAAATCATGATTTTTAGTAAATATTAATTTATCATACAGGCACAATGTCAATATTTTTTAATTAGGTAGAGAAGTAATATATATTATATTCATAGATTTTAATGATGACAAAATTACTTTAAATAAATTTAAAAAAAATTTTTTCTTAAATAAAAATAGTATATAGAAAAATTGACAACTACTAAATTTATATACAGATTTTTAATTAGGACTTCAAAAAAATAAGAAAAAAATAAGAAAAAAGAAATTATACAAAAAAAAAAAAAAACACCAAAAATAAAAATTTGTAAGGGTGATTATTTTTTACTTTTTGTTATAGAAGTACTTAGTTATTTTATGAAGAAACCAGTTTTAAATACTTAAATCTTATATAAATATCTATATACAGTATACAGATATTATAGAACTACCTAATATAATGTATTAATATGAACATGCCTAATATTTATGACACATTAATATGTACATTAATCATCTCTTATCATTTCAGTTTACAAAGTTTAAACTTTAAAATAAATTGAAAAATTATTTAACTTTTGTAAAACATTCAATATAAAATTGAAAAAAATTATTTCAATATAAAAATAAGGCATAACATACAGCCATAGCAAAATAATTATGATTTTATTTCATTCATATTATATTGAAAAAATAGGTACTTGAATTTAGCAACATAAAACAATTTAAAAAGGTAGGTTTTACAAAAAAAAAATGTGAATAATACTTAAACATTTTACATAAACAGAAATATTCTGTCTCCTTATCAATTGAAGGACAAAACTACTAGCAAGACCCAGAAAAACTCCATTACATTTAGTATATGCAATTATTTATAGTACAATATACTCCCCAGATAGTATTAAATATTAAGAATATTGATATATTAGTTGAACCATTAGTTTTATAATAAACTATTAAAAATTCTTTGGTATTGCACTTTAAGTTTCTGAATAAACTGAGAAATGCATGCTTTTAACAGTGATGTTTAATTTTTTTTTTTTATCTGTATACAAGTTTTCTTCCAGAAGACTTGCTCAAATCATCAAATTTAGGTGTGGTTTTTGGTTACAGGTATTGTCTATTTGGTGTATGAAGAAATTAATTTTTTATTTTCCTTCAACTTTTTTTAACTATAATAGAAAACCAAAAAAAAAAAAAAACAATATTCTGCCGGTTTCAAATATTTTAGCTTTAAGTAGATACAAATACTTAAGACTTCTTATGAACATCAAACATTGTTTACAAGGTTTCTTATAAGTTTCTGTTATTACAGCATACAAATATTGCCAATTTATGGTTAGGTTAGGTTGGTTTCATGGTTGTTTTTTATAAGTATTTTAAGTTCAGAATTTTACAAAATTGTAAAAATCATAAAAATGTTAATAATATAAAACAAAGATACATTTTTTTGATTTATATAAATTTAAATTCTTTCAGCACCATTATTATAATAGGGCTGTAAATGTGCAATAATTTGATATAAGGTTAATCTTAGTTAGATTTAGTTGTAAAAAAAAAGTTGAGGGTTGTGTCATTATTATTAATTTATTAAGCGTTTTAAGTTCACGAAGATCATGGAGCTTTTAGACACGGATGCAGATGTAATGGACCCTGACTCGGATGACTAGATATATGAAAAAGTTAACGAGTTTAAATACCTTAAGGATAATAAAAGTAGGGAAGGCGTCCTTTGCATTATCCAAATTTTTCAAATCTAAAATGCTGTCAAAGAAAAAAAAAGTTAGATTCTACACATTGATAGTGAGAGCTATACTAACACATGGATGCGAAGCATAGACGACTATAAGCGTAACATAACGAAGACTTACTACCTTCGAAAACAAGATATGGCGTGTGATATGTGGACCCAAATTAGACACGAACACGGGTATATGGAGGAGAAAGTTTAACAAGGAACTGATTGAAGAAACAGGAATGACTCCAATTAAGTGTTACATAAGAGGCCAGAGAACCTAGTGGTTTGGACACATTATGTGTTGAAGTTTTGATAAGATAATAAAAACAGTAATGTCTTGGAAACCAATGGGTAAGAGACCACGAGGAAAAGATGCATGGATATGGTCGAGAAAGATCTAAAAAGGATAGAAATAGATGATTGAAGAAACATAATCCATGATCGAGAGAAGTGGCATGGAGTTGTGATGGCGGCAAAAACTCTTGTAGAGTAGATAAGGCCAGAAGAAGAAGAAGTGTTTTAATTACAAAAAATAGTATGCTTTAATTTGTAGTTACACATTAATACCACATTCAATTTACATATATCAAAAAAAAACATTTTTTTATTGAAATCAATTTTTTGTTTTCAATGATTTATTGATAGTGATAGTGTATATACTATACATTTTAGTCCAAATTAGTACCTACTGGAAGCCTCCAGTCACAAACTATTTTGACCTTCCTGGGAAAATTCCATTTTGGTACATAAATCACCAACTTTTAACCATCTAACTGTTGGGAAGCATTTAGACATTTCAGCGATTATTATCATTTATCATAAACCAAAATTTTTTTTAGTGGATGCCTACTTCATAATAGCTATCTATATGCAAAATTTCAGCTTGATCTGTTCAGTTGTTTGAACTGTGCATTGATAGATTAGTCAGTTGGCCTCCCCTTTTATAATATAAATATACGAATTAATACAATTAAAGAGCTACAGGGACTTATCATACTACATTGGAAGTCAGGACCTCCTGAAAAATATGGTGTTTGTGTGTGAACAGTATACAGGCATCTAGATTTAATATATCACACTTTTTATTTTAGAACTTTTCATAATATAATAAGAACTTCTAGTTTTGTCTATTTTAATAATAAATAATATAAATTAGTAAATAAAACATAAAATAATAGATCATTTTTTTTGTATTTTTTATATACAAGTTAATTATTAGTGGATATTAGTTAAAATAAGGATAGATAATTAAATTTGTATGACAGAAAATAAAATACATATTTATTTTAACACAAATAAAGGTGCTCACACTCGGTGGTGATTTAATAAAACTCATGTATTCTTATCGAAATCCACATACTGCAGGGGAAAAATGGCTAGGATAAAATATTGTGTCACTGCATGACCAAATTTTACCACTACCGCTGGCGGTTTTTCAGTTTTTTTTAAATAGATGCCTTCTTTAAAATGTGAATAAATGAAAACGAAATTAAATATACAGTAAAATAATATAATATAATATAGGATGTATTATAACCAGTGGTAGCATGAATGGGATAAGATTGATGCAAATGCGAAAAAAGGGTGGGTGTTGAATGTTGGCGTTTATGGTTGAGTAGATAGAAGATACTTCTAAAAAAAATCTAATATTTAACTTATTTTAAGAATAACTATTATTGATTGAACAATAATTAATCATATTAATACTTTATCTACATGATTATGATCCATATAATATCATTAATATTTATAAAATTAAATTATATAAAACTTATTTTGGAATTCATATTTTCATGAAATTATATAAATTAATAAATTGTTAGAAAAAATCTAACACACGAGCAATTGCATAAAATAAAACACATAAGTGACCCTGGGTTAAAGTCTAAACCAATTTTAAATAGTGATAAAACCAATGAGGAAATATTAATTTATCTAATGTAATTATACAATAACTAAATTATATTCTAAAAAAGATTGAATTGTTCAGTTCACACATTTCTACCATTAGACTGCTCTCACTGATTATGTTTGCTCTTTTTTGAGCACAATAATAGCAGTGGGACCAATGGTCATAATTATCAGTTTATGTCAAGACTTGACAACTAATCACAGAACTAGTACCTAAGGTTCACTAGATAATCTTAACTTACTGAACAGTTCAGTCTTATTTTGAATAGACTATATTATTATCTTGATTATTATAGATTAACAATATTAACAAGTAATATGATTACAATGTAATATTATATCTAATAAATGAAACTGAAATAAATACCTACCAAAAGAATAAATAAAAATAGGTACCTACAGAATTTCTTTTTAAATCATTTTCATTATAATATATAGTTACATTAAATACATTTATTTATGTTAAGTAGATACTTACATTTTTAACGCATTTTCAAGTACCCCACCGCTTTCTTGATTTATTTGATTAGCAGTAGATGTAAATTTCAAATTATCTCCAGAATTGTCAACATAAACACCACAAACAACACCTTTCTGCAAATTATTTTGGATAAGTAAGGAATTTTTGTTCCAAAATTAATTTTGTTTTTTTTTTCTATGAATAATATGATTTGAAATAAATATGTTATATTTTAGAAGAAAGCAAAGAAAATATTGGTTTTCATATAAGTAAGTGATGTGTTATTTTTTTTTTTTAGTTGTGGAGTAGTAATTTTGAGGTAAACAGCTTTTTTTTATGAGGACCTATAGGAAAAAAACCTATACTTTTAATGGCAATAATGGTCAATAATTTTTTTAAACTCAGCTTAGTTAAGTTGGCATGGGTAAATGAAAAAAGTTAAAAGTTAATTTACTTTAACTTAAAATTTAACACTCAATTTTTTTTTAAAATACTAGTCTTCTTTATTATTTAATGCTCAACTTTGCTTTTAAATGCAATAAACTATATTTGCTTCTAAATTCAAAATAATAATATGTTATTTCGGTCTTTCAACATATTATGTAGGTATCTAGACTTTTTTATTATTATTATGAGGTGTAATGATAGATCACTTCCACGTAGTATAGCCAGGTCTTTGTGATTCATTTGACATCAAACTTGGGATTAGTAACCTAGACTCCATACATGTGTACCTAATTAAATGTTTTTAAAAATCTATCCTATATTAATTATGCCACATAATTAATATAGTATAGATAATTTATGTGTATTTTTTTTATTAATTATATTTTTTCAAGAAGCTATACTATAATGTGTATTGTGTATTTACTAATAAGTGTATTGTTATTTTTACAAACAAGTATCTATATTATTAGCAGACATTTAAGTATGATTAGCATAGGCATTGTAGCACAAGGTATGAACGTGCACCACTTGTGAGCTGCAGCCATATTATGTTTATCATAGACAATAACACATTTTAGAAATAATCAAAAACATAAATATTTGGCTGATACACTTAAGTGTTAAAGTAAAATATATTGTTTGCAATTACCAAATTCTTATCTTCTAACTACTATAAAATTGTTAAATGCTTTAAAATATTCATTAATTAAGTTAAGAACTGATGAAAGTAATTGTACAAGTTTATATGACAAAGTTTCAGGAGTTCCTGAATTGTCAACAAAATGTAGAAATTCAAAGTGTAAACAAAAGAAGAGCATAAAAGAAAGTGACAGCAATACACAGTACTTATAGTCCTAACAAAAAATGAAATGAAATATTTTGTATAAACATAACACAATTTGATAAAAGGAATTTAAACACATTTTATTTAGCAAGGTAATATTTATTTTTATCACTTCAGTTAGCCATACTATAAGTTTTAACTTCTTTAGTCAATCAGATATAAACAATACTCTCAACTGCATTTATCTTAATACCTTCGAAATTGAATGAAAGTTATGAACTGATGTTATGAAATTCATTACTGGATTTTAAACAAGGGTCTTTAACTGTATTCTTCTTTTATTCATAACAATAACCGTAAAAATAAAAGTATTACAATTTTCTTTGTCTATTTAATTTATTTTACCTATTGTGTTTCTATTCGAATTGGTGTACAAAATAAGAGAGTACAAAGTATCAGGATTATATCAAAGAACTAAAATTTTATGGCAAATTATAGGTAGATAGGTTACAAACAAAAGTAAATTCGTTGAAAACTATAGAATTTAATGGAAGGTGAATTACTACTGCCTAACTGAGCCAATATTGAAATGTGTATCAGAATTAAACATAATGTAAAAGTAGTAGGCATGTGTATTGACAATAAACAGAAATATAAGGTCAACGACATTGCCTAAGGTGTCATATAGGTGAAGAATGTGTATAAAAAAAAAAAAATAATGACAATTTTACAAAATTATAATCAATTGTTTTACATTGTCTAGGTAGTATTAATACTAATTAAAACGAAAAATTCATCCGATAACAGTCTTAGAGCTGATGATATTATTTTACCTTAGCGCTGTCGATGCAACTGTAGTTTTGTCGGTGGCCAACTATAGCCGGAATATGGCTGGTGACAACGATTGGGCGTGTGATGTACCCGGATCCGCGCAAGAACATGATTGCTAATTGAGAAGATACAAATGGCACATCCGGAAGAGTCGGCGGCGGACAGAGCTCTGAGCGGTTGTGGACAAGTGTACAAAGGTGGCACACAACGGACTCGGACTCGGTGCACTGCAGGATACGGAACACTGTGCACTGATCTTGAATAGCTCGTACGAGAAAAGATTATAGACTCTAATATTAATGTAATAGACGTATAACTGCAGCTGTAATAACAATAATTTAAAAAATCAATTGTCAATAGGCATGTCGTAGGTACTATATAATTGACGAGGAGAGGATTGTGTGTGTTAACATTGTTAACACAATCAATGACGGAGCTGAGATGTCTGTCGCCGATAACGATACCACCTTCATGTCGGTCGCCATTCGCCGCGTCGTCGTCGTCGTCGTCGTCGTCGTCGTCGTAGAATAATAATAATAATAATAACATATATTATTTTCACCCATCAGGTACTGAAACAGCTGTCGACATCTGCATGTAGAACGGTGCTGAACAGATAGGTATCGGGCGATGGTCCGTGTAACAAAAAACCACAGCTGTATCATGATGAAGTAATATTTAAAAAATAAAATGTAATATATAGGTATATAAAATAATATTTTATCATGAGCTGTACGTTGTACGTTTATTCTATTTATTCAGTATGTGCCTATGTATTATGGACAAATAATGAAAAAAAATTGGATTACCTACCTACCCTTAGGTATACACAGACTTTCTTAGATTCCACTCAGACAATCGTCGTTCAAAATCGCACATTTTCCATATTCGAACTGTTATTCGAAGAACATATTCTACACACTTGTTCCTATTGTTTAGTAGGTACCTACTAGGTAGATATTCCTAAATGGTCGATCGTTCAGAACCGCGTACTTTTAATCGACAGTTTAAAATTGATCGTTATATTTAACTTTATTTAAATTTTGTCATTATAATACATAGATATTATGTTTTCATTCCAAGTTATAAAGATAAAATGTAGGTACCTACAACCTACGTACAGTGACGTTTACGTGATGCAAATGCACTCAATGAATTTTTTTTAACACATTTAAAGTACCTATCTATATAGATGCAGATAATTGCAGAAAATGATCAAAATAATATAATCATTTTGTAATACATTTTCCAAAAATGTTTTTTTGTAGTTTTATCACAATAATTTAGCGATAATCACATAGATAAATATGAAAATTAAACTAAAGGTTAGGTAATATTATTATAGATAGCACCGATTTCGTGCATTTAGCATCGATAAGCACATTTTTTTTTTTAAATTAAATTAAATTTGATCAATATCAGAAGACATAAATAGAGCATAAAAAATATAATAGAATGGGTAGTAGAATATTTGTAATATATTATGGAATAGTGAATTTTCGGAGCGCAGCTAGGGATCTATTGGTTTATTATGTGTGTTTTTGTACTAATTTTTTTTCTGTCTGTAAATAACTTTTTGAAAATAAATGTTGTTCGGATGTAGCTTTTTTGAAAGGAAGTTTTGTTTAGTTAGTGAATTAATGAATCATTTTTTGATTTTCCACTGGGTTTTCGTAATAATTGGATAAAATCCGAAAGAAAATTATAAGTATAGGTAAACCAGCAAATATGTATGGCGTTACTGATTTCATTGTTTTTATTTTTGCATCTAATGTTTTATACCAGAAATATTTTTCCAATCGAAAAATGACAAGAGATCGGTTTCGTTCCTATTAGTCAATTACAAAGAAATTCGTTTTTTGATATCTAAAGTATTTTTCATAATAATTGGGAAGAACCAAAAAAGAAGAAATATACGAATTTTTTCAAATTACAGCACGATTTCATTATTTTAAATATTCACGGCTTGTATTTTCTACTAATTTTATATTATAAAACTATTCGTGTAATGTAATAACTACACGTTGAGAATATGATAGGAGGTTCATTATAAGTGGTAAAAAATTGTGCATCATGTATTTTGTTAAAATAAATTTTGACGAAAATCGTAAATATTACGACCTTTTAAAACACGAATAACCGAACTTCGCTCCGAATCCCTTTCCGTTATCAATAGTTTGTCGTTGCATACAGGTATACATTCAATTCTCATTTGTATAATACTTTGCCAACTTCCCACCTACAACAGTGGCCCACCCATATGCTAACTATATCCGTCTTTTTGTTTAACCATTTAACTGTTATATAAAACACATATATGATTCCTATAATTTTATTTAATTTCCTATAATTTCCTATAATTTTGTGTACTGAAAAATATAATATAAGTCACATTTCTACCGATATAAAGTTATCGACTATTTTAAATAGGTACCGATCGCTAACTTGAATATCGAATATCTCCTAAAATATTAACTAAAACGAAAAAAAAAATTAAAAATTAATTCTTGAACCATAACTATATGTAACACAAAAATAAAATTTTTCACCAACAGAGAAATCTGCACTGAAAAAATAAATTCAGCAGTGAAAGGTTTAGTATAATAGTTATCCATCAATGTGCATGTATACAAGTTGATTTACTAAGCGTGCTCACCCCATTTTTTTTTTTTGTTGAATTTTGCATACATTCAAATTCTGGTTTTTGAAATTTTCAAGTGTAATTAAAGCCGATATTTTTGAATATTTAGATTTTTCACGGCGTTTTATTAGTGCTCCACTATTCTCCCCCTCCCTAAACTGAAAAGTGAAATCTATCGTCAACGGGTTGACGGAAATTGATAATGTTGGCACACAAATTTATTTAAAGTAATATTCCGTCTATTTATGGGATTTTTAGTATAGGCTCTCATTTGAAAAACCGAAGTTGGTAAACCGCCACAGGATACTTCTTAAATGTTGTGAAAAATCAAAGTATCCGAAAATATCGGCTTTAACTACACTTAAAAATTGCATAAATCAAAATTTGAACATATGCAAAATTTAACCGAAAAGCGAGATAAACACGCTAAGTATATCACCCTGTATGTATACTTGTACAATATCAATAAATATCTTTACAATAGTAAACAATTTGAAATATTTTATTATAGATAGGTATTATCCGGTCGGAAGGAAAACTTCCTGCGGGCAGACGTTAATATATAGTACATATTATTATTATCACCGCCACTTTGTGTATACGTAATTATTGTATTATTATACTGTACGCGATATTACATCCGCAGTGGAAATGGGTGCCTACTGCAGCAGGCGAAACAAATTAATTTACTATATTTGTGAGTGCGAATATAATAAATATGTATGTACTGTAATATAGTTCTACCGGGAGTATAAATAACAATCAATAGAGTAAATATTGTGTGTTGCTTCCCCGCACAGAATTGGGAATACGTCAATAAAGAAATAATACCGACCGTCCCCGCCCTCCTGTAATGTTGGATAAAATACCCAGTATAATGTATTTTTTATTTTATTATTATTCCCCCGTCGAGTTATACGCGCCAACTCGTATACATAAATTGTTAGAATTTGCATAATCATTTGCTGCATTCGATTCGGGTTGTCAACGCCGCCGCCGCCGAAGAAATTTTTTTTTTTTAAATTTTCATTTCAATTCGCCAGTGTTTATTTTTACGCATAGGTGCCCCTGCCCGGTAACGAGACGAAACGTCATACTTTGCCCCATGGTGATGTGTAAGCGGATATTTGGACAGACAGAATATATCTAGTATAATTTAGAGTTTATACACTTTATGTATTATTTTGTATGCAACAATAAATCATTGATAATGAATAAATGATTCTGAGCAGAAAAGATAACCAAGAAAACGATGAAAATTATAAATCAAAAAAAAAAAAAGACGGACATACTTCACACGATGGGTGGACAACTGTTGTAGATGAGAAGTTGGGAATATAAAATAAATAGGAGTGGGAATTTAATGCACATATTTGTAAACAAAGATTAATCATTTTTTAACAATATAATATTATATGTCATATGATAGTAAAATAAATATATACTGTAAGTATGTATACCTCCCTTAATGGACACCTCTGAATAGCGGACGTTTTTTCGGGAAGGGGGACATTTTTCATTTACACAACAAACCGAGGAGTATTTTTCAATTAAAATAGTCCGAGCAAGCGTAGCGAACGACGGTTTGGGTCTCTAAGTGCACCCAAAATGCATTAGTTTTTTCCCTACTGCCTACCCGGCGTGGTTTTGCAAACTAATTTTTTGGTACCCGGGTTTGAACTTGCGATCTCTGAGATGACAAAAGGTACGTACCACCCCTATACTTCGACAGATATAAACATTAAATTATTTAACATACCACCTATAATATCCATATAATATCAGAACTTCAAAAAGCTATAATTTCTAAACTAAATAGGTTTGCTCAATTATGACTTCACCTACGTTTTTAAATCGGCCATATGCCCATATATGGTATACATGTGTTCAAAGAAAATTGAGAAATTTGTATAAACCAGTAATTAAATTTGTTCCACATAATTTTTTTAAATTTTTATGAAATATATATTAGAATTCTTTTATAAAAAAAATACTAATTTAATAACAATACATTTTTGATCACAAAGTACGACTTTGAATGAACATCCTGCTAAATTTTCAAGCATTTCTGTTTTATCTAATAATTTATCTAAAGATAGTAGTATTATATTAGTACCCACCGAATAAAACTTACATACATAATTTACAAAATTAAAATGTCTATAAATAGCTCATAAATATTTTGAAAATTTTATCATGTCTAGAAAAGGCAAATATAAGTTTTCAGTTCAAATTTCAAGTCTCTATGAATATTTCAACTTCTCCGATATGATTAAAAATGTGATTTTGGTGCTCATGTGTTCAAAAATATTTATAATTGATAATATTAAGGTAAAAAAATGTGAAAGCGGTCATTTGAATTTGTCATTTATTTTAATCACTTTAAAAGTTTACTTTGGAAGCGGTTCATGAATTGCTTATGTAGGTATCTACATGTACCTATTCAATCAATTGTATTAATTATTTTTGAAGACAGTTACGAAAATTTTTTTATTGATTTTAATTTAAGTTCAGTTTCAACCATAAATCATGTATTATTGGCACTACCATTGTCTGCATGTGTGTAGGTATATATGTATCAAATTAATTACCTACCAAGTAATTTTTTTTTGTTTTTTTATTTCATCCGCGGTTCCGAGATAACACAAAATCAACAAAACAAAATTCATTAACCATATCATAATATTGTGTGAGCCACCTTTAAGGGTGGAAATTCGAAAATTCGGTTTTGAGGTGCAAACGGATTTATTGGCTTCCCTATGCAAATTGCATACTTCTGTGCACGACAGATCCAGCAGAGGATCCCTCGCACACATCCGAAAAGTCGAACATATGTTCTTGTTATTATAGAAGATTAAATTAACTTTAACAATATTATAACGTCAGTGACGTGCAACGGTCGGAAAGACGACGGGTTTGCTGATATAGGTATCTATATACTTCAAATTGTGCGCGTGCCTTTTGCACGCCTCCACCGATAAAATATCATAAACTCGTCTCGCCGCCTCCGTCACCGACACTATTCGCTATTTGATAATTCACCTTGTTTCTTTGTGCGGTGTAGCCTTTGTACATAGCCTGGAGGTGTACGGATACAATATTAACGCAAAACAAATCGAGATTTCAAACGAAAATCATGTCTGAAAATACACTGTCAGCGGATTTCCATACTTGCGTACTACGGGGAATCGTAATAATATGTTTAATGTATTACACATTTCGATATTAAGATGATATCGTCGCCAGTGTTCGTTGAGTGTAGTCGTTTAGAGACCAAGAAGTATGATGTAGGACGATGTAGGTACGGAGAATCGCAAAACGCAATAATAGATGTATGACAACGAAAGTACCTAAACCGTAGGTACATTGTGTACACAAAATACGAGTATAGAATTTAGTTTTGTTTAGGTAAGTACCCACATATTATCTAGAATACGGGTAGTTTATAGTGTTTATACTATGAATTATTGATGTTTTTCAAATTTGTTTTCTATCATGGGATATTGATATTTTAATACCTAGGTACTTATATCTACCTATAGGTAACCAATTTTCGGATAACAATAAAAATATAATACCGTGCGATGTATCGCATCCTATCTTGTGTTGACGTTTATTCTTCGTTTAATGTAATAATTGCGTTTTAAAACATTTAAAAATTAAATTATACTTTTCATAAGAAAATAATTCCTAAATATCTATATGGCACGTTAAACTTATTGCACGTTATAATTATAAAGTAAATATTAAATAACGAAAGTAAATTTAATTTTTAAATATTCGAATATTTGAATACAAATAAATTGTTGTTTAAATATATATTTTGAAAAGTATTTTTATTGTACAAACTACAAAATGCAATTAATATTACTTAATTCAAAGTAAAAGTATATTATTTGATAAGGTGCAACTGTTTGAAAAAATGTATCACAAATCGATATAAGTGCCGATCTAAAAATGTATTATGCATTTGTGCAATTCAAGATGTCACAGTAGCTAAGCCTGCACAAATCAATAATATATAATAATAATATACATTTGTTGTCACAATATATAATAATTTATAATAACGCATACATGTGTGTACCTGTTTACCTAATGTACCTAATAATAATATACGAATAAAATACGAAAATAAACCAAAATATCACATAAATTGGTAAACAATTTCGGAAATTTACCGACCACAGTTGGTAAAACCTAGGATTTACCGGTAAATCCTAGGTTTTATCGGTATTCGTACTTTTACCGTAACATATAGTTCCGTTAAATATGATAACGTTGTATGCAAATCAAAAATATTGCTACATTCAAAATATCTGGTGAAATATTATTAGTAAGAAGATAATATCTTGAATATCAGCTATTCTAATATTTTATTTCTCTAGTTCATTATGCCTTGGAGTTGGGCCATTGATGAATTAAAATATCAAAGACATTTGTGGACAATTTATTTGCTTTCCCGCACATATTTTTTAAAAAGAAGGATTTATAATATTTTATACTAAATACTACACACTTTCCTCATTTGGAAAATGCTGTAATTATTATTAAATGTTTTTTTTTTTTTACACGTTCAATAGGCATTATTAAATTAAGTTAATATCGCGACTCATGAAATGTGTATTAGTTTCAGACTATTGACAGTAAAATGCGGTCGGGAGTAGTTTTATTGTATAGTCAAGACATTGAATATGTTCCGTCATCATAGTGTACAATGTCCAACTCTGACCAAAAGAATGATCAGTATCAGTAGCCTAACACTGTATCAAACACGTTTTCACAAAATCATAAATAGTTATCCATTCAACAAGTACAAAAGATAATAAAAGCACAAGATATTCCTAGACCATCTGAAGGACAATTTATAGATGCAAATATAATATCAACTTTTGGTATATTATTCATAGAGTTGAAATATTTTATTTTGCTAAGCAATTTAAAATTAAAAAAATTGCATCACCTATATAATTTGTATTAGTTACTAATAACAATAATAATAAATTATTACTATTATAGATAATTATGTTGCAGCTCTAAGAAGTGCGAAATTATTATCAAGAAGTTCTCACGAACAAAATTTACCTAGCTCATTTCCCAAAAGAAAAACACATAAAGACAAAAGTACACAGACTGAATATAACAACTCACTCGTAAAGAAGAAAAAATGCATATATAAACCAAACCATGTACCAAAACATAAACAATATACTTGTAATATACCAATTCCAGTAAATCCCACAAATGTGAAACAAGGTTAAAAAATATTTATTTTTTTAAGTCACTTATGTATTTCTGTTTGTGTTAAATTAATTAAAACAATTTGTTAAAATACATAGGCATGTATCAAAAATCCGAAACTACCTATGACGATCTATTATCTATACCAGTAGAATTATTATTTAATCCTGGAACATCTTCTACTTTAAGTTTTTACTTTTTTATTACCTTATATCTGTTGAATATTCCACATGATAATTTTTTTTTATTATTTTGAAATTTAAACAGTTATTATTTAACATTATTACTAATTTTTTTTTTTTTTAGCAAACACAAAATTCACCAATTGTAATACAAGTTCCGTCTGATAATCAATTAGAAGATTTTATAAATTCGAATTCTATACATTTTTCTGACTGTTCTGATGGTAAGTTGTATTTTTCAAATTAATTTAAATTGTACCTACCTGTATAAATATTTATAAACAATATTATAATTCTATATAATAATATAGTTCTAATTGATGACAAGTTAAAAGAAAAAATTTTAGAACGTAAAGTAGTGGAAGATAATCTACAAGATGATGGACCAGATATTATGAAGTCTGATATCAATTCAGATTTGATGCATCCCAAAAAAATAATATTTTTCAATGTGGTATTTATTTCTTATATTTATGAATTTATAACATTTTATGTATTTATAATAGTACAAAACAATCTAAAAATAATTATTTATATTTTAATATATTTTAGATGAATAAAAAAAGCTCTCTTGTCTTTTTTTTATTGAAGCAAGATTTCTAGTGGAGAACGTAAGATACAAAAATTTAAAACCATGAAATTGTTAGGTGTAAAAAATTTTCTATTTTTCCTACGGTTTTTCCAATCATAGTGAAAACTACTCAGAAAACCAAAAAATGACCCCCTTAAAGTACCACCCAAAGAAAATTTCCTTCAGAAAAGGTACTCAATAATTGGATTAAGGTGCTACAAAACTTTGTATTATATGTAGGTATGATGTTTTAGTTTTTTGTTCACCTTATT
Source organism: Cinara cedri (assembly GCA_902439185.1). NCBI lineage: Eukaryota > Metazoa > Arthropoda > Insecta > Hemiptera > Aphididae > Cinara > Cinara cedri. The sequence goes on along the minus strand of CABPRJ010000532.1, from coordinate 241,278 downwards.
ATATTATATATCACTTAATGGATTTAATCTTTAATTATTTGATTCACAATATATGTTCTGTGAATACTACTAATATAAACATAATTGAAGATATTTGAACTGTTGATTTTAAAAATGTATCTATATCAATATTTTCATTGAATATTTGTGGTTTTAAGAAAAATATTAATGTATTTATTACTTGTATAAAGTACCATAGAAGATCGGTTTGATAGTTTAATACTCGGTGAAACTTGGCCTGATATGGATTTAAATGTAATAATAAATGGATATAAAGCATTTCATTCTTATACTTCTACTAATAAGGCTAATGGTATAAACCTATTAATAAATAATAATTCATGCAAAATAATAAATAAATAAATTAAACTGTATGTTATGTTATATGCTTAATTTTTAACGATTTATTTAAGTATATAGGTAACTATTTTTTTTCTCTTATTCCATTGTATAATTAGAATATTTATTCAATTAATTTGTTGATATTGTTTTTGGTGAAGTATATATTATTATAAAGATTTTGAAAAGAAAAGTTGTCTACATCAAAAAAATCTGAAATATTTATTAGTGGACTTTCTCATCCAAATATTTATATTATTTTATCTAGTATAGGTATAATAAAAACAAAATATGTACGAAATATACTACTAAAATATAACGATTTTTTTTTTCTGTGTACAACTTTCCAACCAACAATTTTGCTCCAATTTATAATGGAAGCAAAAAGAAATCCTACTATGGAGATACTTTAAAAAGATCATTTTTCGATTTTTTCAAGAGTTATCTCATCAAATTTGAAAAAGCAAAAAAAACGGGAAAATATATAAAAAATGTATGTATTAGTTAAAATATATTACGGCCTTTTTTCTGTGCACAACTTTTCAACCAGTAATTTTGCTCTAACTTTTAATGATAGCAATGTTTCTAAAAGGTAATTATACTAGGAAGGTACTTTAGAGAGGTCAGTGTTTGATTTTCCTAGTAGTTTTTCCAGCATATATGAAAACCAGGGATAAAACACGAAAAAACCGGGAAAAACGTAGGAAAACTGGGAAACTGGTACAACATTAAACAAATTTTATTAAAGAAAATATATAAAGCCTATTTAATTTTTTTACTACAAAATGACATATATATATATTGTTGACAAAGTATCACTATCAACTAAACTCCGCTTAGAATCGTTTTTTCGTAAGCAATGGTTTATCGCTGCTTACAGATATACATTAAATTCCTTTCTATATACCACCTTTTCAGTTTCAAACACGTCAAATACGGTGGGACACTCGTGTAAATAATAAGGTTTATGTTTAATTACCCGAAAATTGCAAATTAAAATAGTAAAATATAAAACCACATCAAAACCCGTTCCGTAGTTTTCGATAAAATAATTCATCCCACATTTATATGTTTGTTAGTTGAATAAATAATATTGTAATGACAATAGACTATGATTAAACACTAACAATAATGGCACTATTTAACAATAGATTTCCTAATCGAACCCTAGTTCATATAATACTAGTTTATTACTGACAACACCGCTATTTAACTCTGGTGTCCTGGTCCGTTTTTAATTAAGAAAGGGTGGGGTCTGTATTAAAAATCCTATGCATGATTAGGCTGTGTTTCATAAGCGTATAAATAATACAAGTTTATTATTATTACTTACTGAAACAAAAAAATTTATACTTGCACAGGTTTATAATCGTAGCGTTTTACAAATCCTAATAAGCAAACTAATTATATTAGTAGTGGGAAATATCGAATATCGAATATCGGGTTTTTAAAAACCGATATTTTCGGAAAGACTTTATATATTATTAACAGTATTTATAATTTATAACTAAACCTCTATACACTGAATTTACTTTTGTTATTAGACTTTTCAATTTTCTCTTATTCAAGCCACGTGCCATTCACCATTTTAAAAACGAATTGTATCATAGCTTCAAATTATTTGAAAGAATTTTTCGCACACAGTGTCTTCTGGTATATAATATAGTAAAAACCTAGTAATGGATGTCCCACATATTAAGTAAATAAATGTACGAACCGTGATCCTTTGCCAATCGTGCTAGGTGCGCTATCAGTAACATAATCCGATCTTTGAAAAATCCATATCTGGCTGTAAAAGAGTACCTACAACTGCTTTGAAAATACTTTTTGTCGATTCTTGTAATGCCGCTTATTTAACTTATTCTTCCTTAATTTCATTACCGACAACATAATATATGTAGACAGTCGAGTTAAACCAGAAATATCTGTATTCTCGCCAGTTCGGTTTTTGAAAAGTAAATTATGATTAGTTTCATATTGTCGTTTAACAAATGGTGTTCTGCATACTTTTGTTGTCAAACATAAAATACATAATGCTGTATCATGTTTTTTAACCATACCATAAACTTTAGTCAATGGATTTTGAAATTCTCTGCTACTACAACTATTAATATTTAGTTCACTATTTTTTTTAATTTTGTGTACAGACATATTGAATAATCTGTTTGTAAAATAAAAACAATTACAACGATCACAAATCCACGAAACGCGTACTTACAAATCGACAGACGTATTCATACTAACGGCACGGCCACTTTAACAGTCGATAACGATTATTCAATTTTATCTATAAATACACAATCATATAGTAGCATTTATTTTAGAGTTTATAATAGTCTGACTTAATAGTTTCATTTTACATTTAGTGTAATAGTATTTTATCTATACGTTTTTAATTAATTGATAAATAAACGATAACGAAAAAGTGTTTACATTGTGGTCTTGCTATTAATTATTAAAAATATAATATAATATGATGTTTTAATTTTTCGTGTGCCTCTGATATTTTTTATAATACCATCTTAGACACGCGTACCACGGATTTACCATCCCTGATCAATAATTTTTTTGTAATATGAAAATAAGCATTTTAAGAAAAATCGGGTTTTCATTTGATATATCAATTAATTTCAATATCAACTAATGGTTTTATAATTTTGAATATTTGATCGGGAATCCGTTTTATATCAGTACCTAGAAAATATCGGAATATCGATTATCGGATATAAGAAAAAAGTAATATCGGCTCACCACTAAGACACTAAATATTAGTTTCATCTTCACTAGTTTGCATAAACTAATACACGTATACATACACATATACTATTTTTAAAGTTTACTTGAGACATGTTTACTTGTAAAAAAAATATACACCTTTTATAAAAATACTAATCAATATTTACATATATAAACATAATATTGTTTTAGTTACAAGTAAAATATTACAGAAATACTTGTGTTTTGTTTCTTAAAAGTATGAAACTGATAAATATTCGTTTATATTTATTCATATTTTTATTAATTTTAGATAATAAATAAATATTCTGAATTACAGAAATACCTGATAATATAAAACGAGATTTATTTTAAGTTTAACTTAGTGTTAACAAAAAAAAAAAAGTTGAGTTTAATCTTATAAGAGTACTGAGAGGGTGATAGGGTTATTCTAGGCATACACCATTCGGCCTCCTTTTGAACGTTCTTTGTGGTTTTATATTATTTTATTTGCATTATTTAAATGTACTTATTGTATGTAAAAAAAAGATTATAGGTTGTACACATATATGTTTATATAATAATAATAGTACAAATGTACGCCAGTAAAATGTAAAAAATAAAAACTCTGAACTTGAATTTTTGATATTATAATGTAACTGTTGTCGAGGAAACATCTGACCCATAAAAAATTATACGAGTAGATACCTACGTGGTAAATACGAAAAAGATATACGATCTTATAAGGAACACCATTCTATTCTCAACCACTTCAATCTATATCACCAGAACGATCGCAAATATCTCTCTCTTTGTAGGCATACATTATATTATGTACGTTTGTACACATATTATATTCCTTTCCATTAACAAAGAACAACTGCTGTCATAGTTTCCGTCCTACATACAATGGCATATAAGTTATGAAAAGTGTGAATATGTTTTACCGACGACCTATGTAGATTTTTTACTCGTATAATATAATACCTGGCGTGGAAAATGTTACGCAGTTCTTCTATAAGATAAAAATTATACACACACACACACACACACACATCTTTACAATACTGTAATGTATGTTTTTTTTTTTCTAAGAAAATAGCTTTATTTTGAAAAATTACAATCTCTACAGTTTGTATAATTGACAGTTGACAAGTTTATAAAGTTATACTCACGAGGAGGAAACCATAAATTTGTGACACCTCTAAATACTATTATTACGTATTAAAACCTTAAGTTAATAAGTCGTGGCAGCAGTTCCTTTTGAGGTGTCTAGTTGGGTTACTGGGAAGTGTGAGTGATGCTAACTCGTTGATAAGTTGGTTGGTATTACTTTGCACTTTGGCGTGAAAGCGTTTGTAGTAGAGAGCAGTGGTTTCGTTGATAAAAGGTAATTTGAGGCCGGAGTTTAGGGGCTCACGTTTGAGACGAATCAGGGTGCGTCAGTGATTGCACGTAGACAGATATTTTGGAAAGCTTGTATAGTTCTTAAATTTGAATTCTTAGCAGAGCCCCAAATAATGATGCCATACGCCCATATAGGAATGTACAATGTTACAATATGTTTCCGTGTGACGGAGAAGATGGTTCTGCGAGGAATGCAAAATCCTTTCGGTATGTTATAAAATTTACACCGTAGTCTCAAAAACCTATAGAATTAAAAAAATATAAAATGCCTAATATTATATGATATTATACTGTGAGCATTAGGTAAACACTAATTCTGGACCACAACAGGCAATAAATCCCCGCCAGTAATATTTCGTGTGTATACCTATAGGCTATAGTATTAAGGTTCGGGTCTAGGACAAATGGACGCCGCCGTTAGAACGTAAAAAAATATATATATATATATATATATATATAATAATAATAATAATAAAAAGAAATATATAATAATAATCCATACATTATTATTATTACATATTACTATACACAAACTCTAAATGTCTGAATAACTGCGTTCTATATCAACACAATGACAATAATATAACACAATGAAATGTTGGTTTAATGTTTATCTTATTGGATGGGTGTTACTGAAGTGTATTATTGTAAAAACATACTGGATAGATATTATTCGGATATTATCGGAATCGAGATGTCGGTAAACTCTAACAATAAAAATATGTATAGAAAACCGACATCAGTTATCGTCGTCTATTCAAATAGATTATAATTCTGTATGTTTTTTTATTTTTATGTTCTTTTCATGTAGGTAGGTACGTATACTAATTTTAATTTAATATAATAGGTTTTAGATTCTGAATGGAGCGAATAAGTTTATGGTTATACAAAGATTTTTATTTTATTTCTTTTGTCTACGCGACTTCTCTACCAAAAATCTTGCTCCGATTTTTAAGTGTAGCGACTTTTCTGAAAGGAAATCAGTGTAGGATGGTACTTTATGGAAGAAATTTCCGATTTTCTCAAGAGTTTTCTGATCAAATATATAATCAAAAAAAAAAACTCGTTGTTTTCAAATATACATTAAATTACCTATAACAGTGGCTACCCCCGTCTACCCGCCTGGATGTGGTCCCATTTTTTTAGGACGTATTAGGTATTTTTAAAACGTTGCACGTACGAATTTTACCGTTTTGGTAAAATTGATTGTTATTAATATTTACGGAGATTTAGAATCCCGGTTTAATTATTTTAATTTTTGTAAACAATGTTTTCTACCAGAAATCTTGCTCCAATTGAAAAATGACAAGAGATCGATTTTATTCTATTCAATATTCAGCCGCCGACAGATAAAGTCATTTTTCGATATTTAAAGTAGTTTTCATAATAATAATTTGGAAAAACCAAAAAAATGAAATTGTTTTTTTTAAATTACTGCTCAACGATTTCATTATTTAAAATGTTTAAGATCATACCAGAAATCTTTGTCCACATTTCAAAAATAGCATATTTACTTAAATAAATAGTTTGTGCTGTATAGTTTGTGAGTAAATAAGCCATTGTTTGATTTTCGGTATAGTTTATTTAATAATTACGAAAAACCGGGAAAAACGGGAAACTGTACGAAATGTAGGTATTAGTATTGATTTTATGATACACAGATAAGCGGTGCTGGGGAAGAAACCAGTAACAGCACAATTTAAGATATTCTGATTGCCCAACATAAGTTATTTACTCGTACATTATTACTCGATGATAAAACAATTTTTTAGCGCTCGTAGATGGCAGTGGAATATTTTTGTACTATATGTAATGTATTATTTAGCTATCATAATTCACAAAATATGTTTGTGAATATGAAATATTGTAATATAATATTATTTTTACGGATAGAGAGCGTACTCAGTTAGTTAAGCAGTTGTTCCTGTGAGCAATTTCAATTGTAATATGATATCGCTTACGAAATAGCCCATTGGGTATAGTCTTTAATCGTGGACAAGAGTTAATAGCTGGTCCGCAGCAAAGAAGCGCTGTGGGCAACTGCTCGAAACTGATGTGTTAACCCCGTCATAAGAAGGTAAAGGGAGAAGAGATGGCTAGCGACCACGGTTTAAGACATTTTACGGTATATCTTAAATCGTGCTGGCGAACACGGCTGAGCAGTGTGACTACAGAACCAATTTCTAAATTATGCGCCACTATGAGCGTGTTCACGCCGTACGGAGCTGCCAAATTACAATAATTGTTGTTAGTCAACGACTTTTAGTTATTTAATTATTAAATAACTATTATTAACTAACAATTATTAAATCATAAAATCAATAGTATTAGTAAAAAAATATTACGGCCATTTTCAATCCCGTGAACAAATTTTAAACTAGAAATTTTGCTCAGATTTACGATGATGGCACTTTTTTTGAAAGGAAATCTGACTGGGGAGGTACTTAAGGAGGTAATTTTTTGATTTTCCCAAGAGTTTTCTCAATAAATGAGAAAAACGTAGAAACGGAGAAAAAACAGGAAAATAGGTACAATTTTAAACAAATATTATTAAAGAAAATATATAATGCATATGTAATTATTTCACCATAATATGACATATATATTGTTGACAAAGCAACACTATCAATCGAACTTCGCTCAGTTTTTTCGTTAACAATGGTTAATCGTTGCTTTCAGAAATACATTAAAATTAAAATTACCTATATCAGTGGTGGTTGCACACGTCCTCATTATCCTAGGACATACCTACAAACGTTCTGGTACAATATTTTACCGTCCAGTACCCCATATTGACGGTGGATGGTAAACTCCTAAAAATGTAGGTAATCTCCTACATTGATATAGTATTAACTCTTACTCTATATAGTTATACAAAGTAAAATAAGGTATTTTAAAAGAAATAAAAATAGTCATCATCAAAATAGTCAGTAGTTACCTACAAAAATCAAAAGGAAAATATTATAAAACAATTTAATTTTCTAGTTAATAAATAAATAAACATCATTGTAAAACCAATATACATTCTTCGCTACACTCAGAATCTAAAATGTAAAAAGGTCTGTATAGGAGATCACACCGTCTATTTTTGGCAGGGACTATGTAGGAGTTTACACTATGTTTTAAATACAGGTAAAAAGGTAATTTTTGTAGGAGTTTACATGTAGCCATATTTACACCTAATTAACATAAATCGATAAAAAATATTGTTTACCGTATCGGTGCCGAACCGCCTACCGCTGCCGTGTGTGAGGGGGGAACCTTTATCCTATTGTACAGTGTGCACAACTATACCTATATTATAGGTATAATATGTCTACTAAGCATTCGAAAATATGTTTTTATTGCATATATTTAAAAATGACAACAGTTTAATTAAATAAGTATATAATGTATATCGTATATAGAATGCAAACAACACAGCGAACCACTAGAGAACAATATGCGACACAACCGCAGTAATACAATTATAATTATACAATTTACGTATGCGCATTATTCTGATGATTAATGAAACGTTTTCCATTATATTATATAATCAGTTTTGCGGCCCAAAAACCAACAATAATACTTTTGTTACTATAATGAATGTTATTTAAATAATTATTTGTATTATATAAAATGCGTTACAAACTAAATTATTATGATAAACAAAAAAAATGACCGCGGAGGAGACGCGATCGGCTATCAGAGTATAGAGATACTCTATCGCTATTTTTTGTTTATACATTGAGCTGATGCAGAAACGTGAGAGGGGATTTTATCTCTATACTCCATCTTTGTACTCTTTGTATTGTTTTAATTCAATAATGACTTTACAGAAAATTCCAACATTTTGTTAGTATATCTACTAAATAAAATTTTAGGTTTTAAATTCTTCCCAAAACGAGGAAGCTACCTATTTGTTTTATTAAGATTATACGTGCTCTTCGATTTTGAGTCCATTATTACAACATATTTTTATATATTTATATATTTACTCAAATTCGTACTGCTGCACAAAATCCCGATTTCGAACTACACACTTCGGGTCAAGGTTCACTGAAAATTAGCGGCGGCAATTATGCTATAAAACCTCGTTCTCGAAAAATCGTCATTGTTTCGTCATCAAATGTTTAAAAACTTTAAAGTCGATTTAAATTGTACAAAGGTATAGGAAAAAAAGGATTTATTTTTATTCGTGTATTTCTTTTTACACATTTATGAAGTTTAATATAAATAATAATATAATATGCTTGATAGGTTTATACAAGAAAAAAGTAAAAATCATCGATTAGATTCTATTAGAATATCGTATACATACAAACGATCTAAATATATTACATAGGTAATAATAATATTATCCATATCTATACTATTTGAGTAAAAATGGAGTATGTTAAATAAGTATATAGGTATAGAAATGTATTTCAGCGTGTATATTATAATATAGTACTTACAATAATAATAATAATAATATGTAAGAATTGTAATGCTTATAATATAATTTATATTATACGATTATAACATTTAGTATAATGTATAGTGAATAATAATAATAATAATCATTAATCAATAGGTATATTATTAGTACTTGACAGCGACAATTTTGGTCATAACATAATAAAAAAAAAAAAAAAAATGAATATACGAGTAAATAAATTATGATGAACAAGGAAAATTGTGTAACCAGACGTGTTTATAATAATATCATATAGATTATATTATAAAATAATATCATTCGGTTGATACAAGTGTTTTTTAATTTTTTTTTTTATGTTACTATACGGCGATTATTATGTTTTTCTTTCGGCCAATTCATAGGTGTGGTGAACTTGTCGCCATCGTGTTCTGTTGCGGATGGAATAAATAGTTGACGGCATCATTTATTTTTTTTGCCTCGCCTGAAATTAAACACCAGAAACGTTAGCGATTACTATTGATTGAATATTATTACATACATAATTCAAGTACGAGTATACATTAGACGAGTTATGAGAGAAAGCAGATTGCAATGAGCGGGACACGTTTGTATGAGGAATGAGCTAATAAAAGTGACGATCGAGCAGAATTCGCTCGGAAAAAGAACTCGGAGGAATTTTCTAATTGATTCACCATGTCTAAAAAGTTCTTTAAACAATCAAATAAAATTAAACAAATCAGATAAACACAAATACTAATAGTAGGCACGAGTTTTAAAATGAAGAAAAACACGAGTGACTATCATTTTATTAGGCAAATAAACAGTACGCGGAAAAATAATGAACGCACAAATTTTATTTGAGTTGTGGGGTTGAATAAATATTTACTCTTTAAAAAAAAAAGGAATTATAAAAAATAATAAATTGGAAAAGTCTAAAAGTCAATACGATTATTTGACCCGGGTGGTTTTAAAAAGTTAGAGAATTTGAGGGGCAATGACACACACACACATAGTTTACTTTTCTTATTATTAAACAGAAAATAATGTACAACGTGCAACGAGTAAAAAAAAAAAAGATTTGGAATAAATAATGGATAGAAAATATTAAAACATACAATTTATATTAAGTAAGGGTATAAAATTTAAACTAAATATTAGTACCTAAATGTACTCATAGTATATTAGTATATAATATTATGTCATACTGTATAATTTGTATAATTTGTGTATAATATTTGCTTGAATTAGGAGGTCGAAGTTCCTCTACTATTTTTTTTTTTATCGTCCCCTTAATAATTATTTTGATTGGGACTGGGGAGACGTACCCTGAATTAGGAAATTCTGGCTACGCCTCTATTTAGTACAGTGGTACATTTTATATTCGATGTACAACTTGTACATTTTTAAAAATCTCGCACATCCCTTTCCTTTGAATTAGATTAGACTATTAGAGTTTAAACGAATTTTTTCTTTTTAGTGAGCCACATAAATAAATTTTACAAAATAACTATAATGCATATTGTGCATAATAGGTACAACTAAAATTAATTTATTGGTTTCAATTTTACTGATTGTAAAACGGCATAATTATATTAACAAAAAAAATCTTGTTATTTCATTATCACTATATTCCCCTCCGTGCAGTATCTAAATTTCTCCTTGTGGGGAATTTCCCCCGGTTGAGAACCACTGATTTAGTATTTAGTATTTCTGATATAGTTGGCCCATAGATTAGGTACATTAGTATGTTTTCTAATATCGGTGCTTTTATGTTGATGGCTAGTTGCAGGCTGCCGCGAGTTTATATTAGAGCATAATGGTGGAAACTAAAAATCGAATTTGCGGCTATTCGTTGCAAATTGTAAAAACTAAATTACAATTATTTTTAATTAATTTGGAAAATATTGGCGTAGGTTTAAAGTCAATAGGACAACTTGGTGGGGCTAACTTCAAGATCGTCACGTTTGGGCATTAAAATGAAAAAAGTATATACATTCGTTAAAGAAGTATATAAAATATATATCGGTAAATGTATATATTATACAAATATAAACATATATAAATAAAATAACTTATTTCAAATCAAATTTGTATTGAAATACAAAATAATAATATACCTAGTTATATCAAATACGTGAGTACTTATATACTCGTGTTAAATCAATTAAATAATATATTATATAATTATAATAATTATATTGTATTTCCTTGATTTCGAATTCCCATAATTTTTTAATATTGAATTAATGTTATGTCTCTTTTTTCATAATCATTCCAGTTATCAGTTATGTGTTTAGTATTAAGTACAGACTTGATTTTTGTTAACACTATTTTTATTTAATGCAGTTTCTACCTGAACGTAAATTAAAACGTCTAATACATGGTGTATGTTTGGATGTGGAAAGTAAAATTGCGCATTAATATTTTTTTATAAAAACCTTTACATACAGGGCCGGTTTAATATCAGTGCGAGCTGTGCCGTGGCACAGAGCCCCGTGCATTAAAAGACCCCGCGGCAAAGTTCACATGAGGTTGTTGGTTACTGTATTTTAAACTTTTACGATTAGAGATAAGAAAGCCGAGTGTTATCGTTGATGTAATTATCAAATAATTTGTGGATTAATTAAACTATTTATTGAATTTTAAATAATTTAAGTTATAATTTGTTGTGATTACATTGGTATTTAGTAATTAATATATCTAAGCCTATATCGATATATTATCTAAGAATAATAATATTGTTATTTTATTTTGCAATGTGTTTAATTATTAATTATAATAAAAATATTTATATACTTAATATATAATTATAAATTATAACATGTATAATAGGATTATTTTATTATATTATTATATTATTATATTATATATAACTTACGTCACATCCACTAAGTGGCTAACTTTTTGGTTTTTTATGAAATTAATAATTTCATCAAGTATGTGAGACACATGTCTATGAGTTTATGCTATCTGTTTATAAATATATATTTATATTTTATTTTAACTTTTTAGGTTAGTGTTGAGAGATAATTTTTAGGCATAAAATACATATTAAATGATTTAAAAACCAGCCTTGATGAACAGATATAAGAAGATATAATGGTTATCCGTGGTAATAATTAGTAATTACTATTTATTAATTTGTTATTTTTGTTTTATGAGGTACAAATTATAATTTTATACTTTAATGGTATAGTATTGTACAAGTAATAAGTTAAAAATAAAGTTTATTTAAAATTTAAAATGTTTAAATTTACAATAAAATAAAGTAAATTAGTTAACATTTAGTTTTATGTTTTTAGATTCTGGGTATAGCGAAGAAGCTTATGGTTTTACAAAGATGTTTATTTTTTTTTTATTAAAGAAAATATACAGAGCCTAATTAATTATTTTACTATAATTGGAATATTTATGGTTGACATAGTATCATTATCAACTGAACTCCGTTCAGAATCGTTTTTTCGTAAGCAATGGTTTATCGTTGCTTATGGAATACATTAAATTAGGCACCTATAACAGTGACTGCACCCGTCCCCATTATCCTAGTAAGTCTTTTTTTTTTATAGTGTTAGATAAATATTATGTACTTATGTACTACACTTTGAGACGTCCCGGTTCGGTTGGCCTTATTTGTGGACCGACCCGAGCGCCTAGCTGACTACTTGCCTTGTGGGAAGGTCGCTATCCTAGGACTGAGGTCCGAAGACCGGAGTCCTAGGATTTTTGTCATATTTGGACGTTACAACTTAGTACTTACATAGATGTATGTTATTATTATACAGGCTGTAATATGACTATGATATTGTAATATGATCTTGTATAGTATTGTTTTAAGAAAAATAAATTTAAAAAGAACTGGTTTTATTAATTTGAAAACCGGTTTTAAAAAACAATAAAATGTAGGATCAATATTAGGCGGCATTTGAAACCGAAAAAAAAATTGAAGAACTAAAAACCATTAACCACAAAAAAATCATTTTGGTTTAAAGCCCTGTAATTTAGAGTATTTGGCTAGATATTTGTATTATACCCATTCGTTCCTAATAAATAAGCAGTTATTATATTATTATGTAATCATTCAATGATTGAGATTCATCGATGTATATATATCGCTTAATATCGGACTATTCCCGAGACACAAACAACTGAACACTCACTAAATAGCCCCCGCAAAAGTATTTCACACATAGCCCCACTGTTCACCAAGCCGGCCCTATTTACATATAGCTCTCCCGCGTCCAGCGTTGCCCGTCCCAATTTGTATTATTATTATTCTGCCCATAATCATTTTTGGTATTGTCCGTACCAGAATTGAATGAAAACAAATAAGTAGAAAGTGAATAGTGCACCTTCAGCGGACTAAATGTGTTCTTTTGTGAAATTTTAATAGTTTAAATAATAGTAATAATAATAATTATAATAGTTTTATTTTCTGTGTCACCGAAATTATTATTCGTAACACCAAGGTAACTTTTGAATAAACAAAAATGAATAAATAAGCAATTAGATATTTGTACCAAATATACCTAAAAAACCCTATTTTACTCCTTTAGGGGTTGAATTTTCAAAAATCTCTTCTTAGCGGATGCCTACGTCATAATAGCTAACTGTGTGCCAAATTTCAGCACGATCCGTCCAGTGGTTTGGACTAAGCGAAGATGAATCAGTCAGCCAGGACATGTTATTTAATATATAAAGATATATATATATATATAAACGAGTATAAACGTATCCCGTATAAATATATACTATACTAGTTGTGCCGCACCAGGCATTACCTGTGCCAGAACTGAATGAAAACAAATAGGTGAAAAGAGGGTAGTCCACCTGTGGCGGCTTAAATGTGTTCTATTGTGATATGTAAATAATAGTGATAATAAAAATTATAATAGTTTTATTTTATAATGTGTCGGTGACTCGTTGACGGGCCAGTCTTTATCTCAATGCATTAGCTCGACGGCGTTCATTGCGTTGCTCTCGACTTTCACATTAGTACGTGTGATTGCAGCCTGGTTTCTTAAATTTTCATTGTCCGTCAATTGATCTTCTGCCGATCAATTTAACCGACGGTTCTGGACTAATTGTGAATTCCGAGTCCGTCGTCCAATATTTCCTCCTCGTCCACGAAGACGTGGCATTGTTTTATATACGTAATTTTTTAGAAAATTGATGTTATTTCAAAATAAAGAACAATGAAATTATTATACTTCATTTCATTTCATATTTTGTTTAATAACCTAATCGCTTGAAATGTCATGCAAGACAACGTCTGTTGGATCCGCTAGTATGAATATAATACACTTAATATTCACTGAAATATCAAAAGACAAAAAAATTAAAATGTCAAAATATAATATACACTTAATATAATACACTCAAATTAAAATGTAGAAAAATAAACGAAATCCTATGTAATCCTATCGTAACTTAATTTTTTGCGTGACTTAATTTAATGCAAGTAAATTAATGCTCAATATTTACGTAAATGCGATATGAATGAATACATACACATAATGATTGAAATGAATGAATGAATGAATAACAGACGTTGTCCTGTATGATATTTCAAGCAATTAGGATAAATTCATTCAAGTCAATCCAGCCGTTTAGTTGCATTATAGATAAATATTCCGATGGAACTTGCAGTTAATATAGCTGTTCCGCCCAGTTTTACCAATTTTCTATTGATTTTTTATCCCTATTCCTTTTTAGTTTTTGATGGTGTGAGTAATGAATCAAAAAAAATAGGTGAAAATTGGGTAGTCCATCTTCGGCGGAATAAATGTTCTATTGTGGCATTTTTTTTCATGATTTTCATACGAAAAATAACGAAATCTCGATTTTTTTTTAAATGGGGGGGTCGTTGATGGATTTCAAAGGAAGTTAAGCCTAATCTAATTTATCAGGGAGCGGGAAAGCGCGTGTACCGTATTATAGCTAATTGTCGTTAGCAGACGGCACGGTGTTTGTTTTATACCTTCATGTGAACATTGGCCGACAATTTATATTAATATAAAGTTAATAATTCAGTTGTTAATCTGTATGTATAAATATGAATCGATATGTTGTCGGTGCTGCCTTAACTTGAATACCATCTAAATTTCAAACTTTTCCGGTAGATTTTCCAAAAATCGTCTTTCATAATAACCTTACGAATACACGAAAAAAAAATCAGGCCTATCGGTCCGTCCGTTTTCAAGTTATGGCGTCGACAAAAAAATATCAATTCATTTATACATTTATACCTATATGCGTATTTGCCGATATATTCAAGTTTATATTTAAAAAAATAATAACTCGATTGTATTACTCTTGGCGCCCTCTGATGAATCTTTATTTATTAATTTTCTATCACAAAGAACATTTCAATTTTGGGACAACTTACGCGGAATATCTTACTAATTATTCATTTTTTTGTTTTTTAATTTCATCCGTATCACCAAGGNCAATTGTGAATCTAAACCATCCAGGGACCCATTCAAACGCACATAAAAAATTTCGTCAAAATCAGTCCAGCCGTTTAGGAGGAGTTCAGTGACATACACACGTACAGTAGAATTATATATATATAAAGATGTAAAATTTACCATTAGGTTTACCTATAAACTAAAGTGACCAAATGTGTTGTGATTTTTTTTTGCGATTGTTTGGCGTTTTTATGTCGTAATATTTATGAACGGCAGGCAGGATAATATTATTATATTGTTCCGACGGCGTATGCGGTGATGGTGATGATAATAATAATAATAATAATATAAATGCGATAATGCTTGACCGGGGACGATTTTATTCATTGCATATATCATTACATTGCTTTCTTTTCTTTGCTCTAAAGATTTCATATTGCCTGGCGGGGTGCAATTCGAATGCGCGCGTTTTAAATTCCTGGGTATACGAATGCGCGCACTGTCGTAATTATAACAAAGAGCATGATTTCGACCCTACTCTTACAAAGACGGACGACTGCGCGCCATATTGGAAGCGACTTTGTCAAATTTATTATACTATGCATCAGTGACTCCCAACTACTTCTATTCTACGCCCATTTGGAGATTTTCAAAAATCTCGTGCCCCCACTCCAATAAAATAAAAAATTGAATCACCTGTTTTTGTGTACTTTATAAATAAACTAAACAATATTCGGAATGACTACTTTTTATTTCGATGATAATAATTATACAATATAAATAATAGTGAATAATAAAATGGAACAATCTATTAAGGTGAAATATTATAGTAATAAATTAGTATAAAATATTAATAATAGTAAATAAAAAAATAAATGATGAAATTAATAATTGATGTTAATTGATGCTGATACTGACAACACTTTTCTTTGGTCAGTTTTTTTATGTTATCATAAATAAGTAGATGGAAATTATACAAGGACTTTTAATTTGCTTCATTTGAAATTTCAGGATAAATGGGTTGGTATTTTACCCAAAACTCTTCCAAAGAGCTACCGTATCGTATCGATTAATTTACACATAACGTGGCATAAAAAGTTTAAGTTACGCGCTGTGGCCAAGTATTAATAGTCTTTATCGGTTATTCGTTATTTATACCCGATAACGGATAAAGAGAACCGGAAAATTAATTTTTTTTCTCTACGTTTTAAAATAAATATAATTTAATCAATACAAATTATACTTCGTAATAAATGCTTGCGCCTCCCCAGCAATGTGTATACAGTTTTGGAACCAGTTTCCCCGCAGTTTGGGAACCAGTGTTATAAATATTAAAATAGAGAATTTACTAAAAAGAAAAAAAAAGAGAACCTCTTTACCAAGCCACGGAGAAGAAACTTTTTATTGATCTTATACATCAGAACTATGGAACAGTGGAAAATAAAAAAAACTGATACTATTAGTAGCTCAACCAAACAAGATCAGTGGAAAGTAATTGCGAATTTATTATATATTATTATATATAATCATTTCATTACAGAACACATTGTTTGCCGCGTTATTTTGTTGAACAGTTTCTCCTTTGTGTGTGTGGTGTGCGAACATTTGCTGTTGCGGGACAAATATCTGTAAACCTGTTTACTACACTACCTGTGTACTGTTAGGTTTAAAATGTATCAAGCATGTTACAAAAGATTCACGACCATGGTTTACGACCTATTGATAAATAATATATTATCTCTTTAATGCAGTGGTTCCCAACTCGGGAAATAATAAGCACGGACCACTTTTATAAATTTTTCACCGTCACGGACCACTCCCTGATTTCAACACCCCCCCTTTTTATATCACTTATTTTTTTTATAGTTTTATATATAGTTTATAATTTCTAGGTACAAAATAAAATCAGAAATACAGTTTATGTCATGGAAAAATATTTTAACTTATTTATTTAAAAATTTAATTAAATTAAAAAAGCTGATACAAATTTAAATTTTACATTTTACGAACTTATATTAATTAACTTATTCAATGAGAAAAAAATATAACAAATTTATANTTTTTTATAGTTTTATATATAGTTTATAATTTCTAGGTACAAAATAAAATCAGAAATACAGTTTATGTCGTGGAAAAATATTTTAACTTATTTATTCAAAAATTGAATTTAATAAAAAAAGCTGATACAAATTTAAATTTTAAATTTTACGAACTTATATTACAAAATAGATAGGTATGCTATCATCAAACGGTATTTTGGACGAGAACGCGCACCCCTTCCGCACTTCGTCCAAAACTGTGACGTAAGCCGTTCCCTGGTTTGATTGGTCTATATTTTCCTGCTTATTTGTATTTATACCATAGATTTAAAATAGCATTATTAATAATAATATTTAAACAAATTTAATTTACATTAAAATGTTTAAATATACATGTAAAGTTGGTTAGATAAAGCAATTATCAAAATGAAGTCTGAAGGTACCTACCGAAAAATTAATAAATTATATGCAAATTTTAGAAATAGCTTTCACACATTTACATAATGATGATTTAATCAAAACACTTTGGGTAATAAAAATATGAATAGATATAACACTACCAAAAATGAATCACCTAAATATATTTGTTGAAGTGATTAATTGCCTCGTACGAATTAGGGCATTTATTACTACTATTTTGTCACCATACTAATAAATATTTAAAATTGAAATAGATTAATTGGTTTTTATTTTCATTAAATTCGTGATTTTTAATTTTTTTTAGAGCTCAGAGCAAAAAAAAACGAACGAACATACTTCTCTCGGTAGGTGGTCCACTATTGTAGGAGAAAAGTTAGGATAACAAAGGAAAAATTTAATGTATACCTATACGCAAAGATTCATCACTGCTAATAAAAAACGATTCTGAGCGGAGTTCAGTTATACATGTTTTGATAGGCTGCAATATTGACGATTTTAAAATAATACATTTCGCGCATTTCTGGTAGAATTTTTGTACACAGGAGAAAAAATATAAACATTTTAGT
This sequence comes from Cinara cedri, assembly GCA_902439185.1. Classification (NCBI taxonomy): domain Eukaryota; kingdom Metazoa; phylum Arthropoda; class Insecta; order Hemiptera; family Aphididae; genus Cinara; species Cinara cedri. The sequence goes on along the minus strand of CABPRJ010000532.1, from coordinate 222,983 downwards.
AAAACCAATACATTCTTCGTTACACTCAAAATTTAAAAAAAACGTTTTGCATTGACCGAGTTTTTATTCGCGATTATCATTAAAAGTAATTATTTTTTATTTGATTACATATTCTATATTGTACAAAATAATATTTCATTATCTTAAAATTATCTTTTTATACGAAATAATTATTACCTTATAACCAAATCATTAAATCATTAAAGATGGTCGGTCGGGACCAATTGTTACGAGGTAAACTCTTATAATGTTAGATAATACTATCAGTTAGGTACCTTCATTGTACACCTTATAATAAAAAGTATTATTTACAATTCATTTTATAGATTGTTATAATGATCAGATATTATAAAAGAATGCAATATTATTTACCTTATTTTTATAAATTAAAAAATAGTTGATAGTTTTTAAGAAATAATTCAGTTTACAATTCTATAATTACTTTCCAGTAATTACAGTGTGCAGATTTTGTTAAATAAGTAGATAATATTGTGTATACAAGGTACATTTCAGCTAAATATTCATCTTTAATATAGACTTACTTAGTATCTATTATAATTAATAATTGGGTATGTCTAGTAAGGTCTATCATAATATACAAATCTATCTTGACTAACTTGTATCATTTTACCCCAGGTATGTAACATATTGCCCCGTGCTGGGGTAATGTGTTACAATTTTTTGAAAGAAGTTTTTAACTTGCAAATATTTTTTTTTTTACTAGTTATCATAATTACATCAATCATTATCATGTGTATCCAATGGAAACTAAAAATTAAGAATTATTTAAAATCACTAGTTTTATATTACCAGTTAAGTACAAAAATTCCGAAATTGTGTCATAATGACACTTTTCTGCAATTAAATTTTTAATTCGTCAAATAACCAGTGGTGGATCCCGGGGTCAGTAGTTTTTCAATAAATTTTTTTCATTAACATTAATGTAAAATAAAGTTTTAAAATATAAAATTTAATAATATCTTCTTCTGTACTCTGAATTTTATACGGTTATAATAAGTTACACATTTTATAGTTATATGATACAGGAAGTCAAACAATTTGGTAGTTGGTAGTATACTTTCTATACCTATATGTAATCTTTTGAGTACATACATAGACGCCTCAAAACTAAACCCCCTATACCTATTTTTAGTCATAATTTCATAAGACACCCAATACCTACCAGTGTATAAAAAGAAGGCTCGGTTGAGGCTATGGCCCAATTAGTCATACCTGTACGTACGCCTATGTCTGCAATGTAAATTGTTATATTACTGTTAGATGATTTCAATTTATAAAGTACATTGGAGAGGGAGTGGAGTTAAAGCACTGTTTATCAGTCTCTCAAATAAATAACTTTCATGTTTCACACACGTACATGAAATGATGATTAAGGGAGTAAAAACGTGTAGAAAGATTTGGTTTTTCCTGTAAGAAAACGTTTTAGATTTTTTTCGTTTAGTGTTTTCAATGTTTTTCTTTTTACTTTTCAAACCGGTTTCACTCCCTGCTGGTTATAACGGTCAGTAGTGAAATCGTATATATACGCGAATAAAAATTTCGGAATTATATTTTCCGGATAAATACGATTTTTAGTTTGTAGATTCTGGAGAAATATTTTCCACAGAAATACTCTTCAGGAATTCATTATTCGGTGCATCCTCTGTATTTTGTCACTCGTATATTTTACTCACCGGGTCATAGATGACACCACGTGACGGACGGTCACTCTCGACGACTGCCACGTACGTGCCGTTGACGCGGCCGTCGTCCGGGCGGCCATCTATTCGTTTGAACTGGTATCTGGACATGTGGCCAGCCATGAGTCGTGGTGGTTGTGGTGGCGGTGAGTGTGCAGTGGCCGGTACGATTGATGCGTCCGTAGGTGCGACGGCCGGTTCTTCAATCTCTTCTATCTCGTCGTTGCTGTAGTCATCTTCGTCGTCGCCGCCGTCGTCTTCGTCGTAGTCATACGTGTCCTCGGCGTCACTGCCTGTTCCCTTCCTTCGAGCTTTAGCCGTGGCCCTAATCTTCTCAACCACCTCCAAAATCCAATCACCCGAAGGCCACGACGACGACGTCACCGTTTGTGGCGTAGTCTTAAGTTGCTGCAGTTGTAACACCGGAGCAGTAACTTTCTGTGGGGGCGTAGGAACCATGGTCTCGGGCTGCCGTGGTGGTTCCGGGACCGTAGTCAACCTTTGCTTCCATGGCGCCGGCAGAACGGAGGTCTTTGGCTGTGGCAGTGGTGCTGACGACACGGAAGTAGACTTCTGTTGCGATAACGGAGGTGAAGCGGAAGTATTCAGTTGTTGTGATGGAGAAATTGCAGTATTTTGCTGAATTGGCAATGGCGGCGGTAGAGGTGGTAGTGAATTCGTCGTCGACGTTAACGGCACTGTGCCGGTCATCGAAGTCGTAATGATAGTAGGTGACGTAGATGCGACGGCGTCCGATCCTTCTGGCATGCCCATTTCTTCCCGACCCAACATATCTGAAACGTTATAACCACAGTTTTATTAATGACATGATCCACCGAAAGTCCGCGTATTCACTAGACTTGGAAGAAAATGAAAAAAATGAATATTCAAATATAATAATTGTGTTTATATTATATTACGTGGCTCAGAGTAGAATAATAATCTACTCTTAGGTACCTATAATTAGTAATTAGTATAGTCTTTATAGGTAATATTCAAAATTAGATACTTAAGCTCTTATAAAAATAAAATATATTACATTACACTAAAATTTTATTTTTTGACCACTAAGTATAACATATCATTGATTTTCTGTTAAATATTCAAGCAATTATTTCTGTTAGGTCAAACAATGAAATTCACATAGTAGGTACTTATCAAATAAAAACTACGTACGAAATTTGCAAACAAAATATGATTATTGGCTATTAACAGTTTAGAAATTGCTCAAACGTTTAAAAAAAGTCGCTATGTCTAGAAGAGGCCAATATTAGTTTTGTTAAAATTTTAAGTCGCTACAAATATTTTTAACTGAATTAAAACAAAAAACAAAATTGTAATAAAAACATTATTTTTGTAAATTTTTTACTACGTTTTTTTTTCAGTTTTGCTCAATTATTAAATAAACCACAACTAAATTAAAAATGCAATAAAAGTGGGTCTTTTTGTTTTTCTATTGGAGCAATACTTCCGATGGAAAACTTAAACTGTACAAATTTAAAATAATGGAATCGTACAATAAAAACACATTATGTACGTAGTAAAACCAATAGATCCTTCGCCATTTCCGGAATCTAAAAACAAGATTTTATAAAAAAATATTGTTGTATTTATATATTTTATTAAAATTCAATTTATCCAATTTATCGCTTATCTATTGAATTTATTCATTTATTAATTTCATATTTTATATGGAATAAAGATAAACATTTTAAAAGGGTAATGACAAAAGGAAGGGGCAAAATTATTTTAATCTGAAAGAATATAAAAGTTTTAAGTTTTTAGGAAGACAATTATTAAGCTATTGTATTGAATAAATATAAAACCAAAATATGTCCTGTAAATTGAGCAAATTTTTATTATGAATAAAATAAACAGTCATGTATAATACATATTATAACGATTTACAATATATAAAATAAATATTAAAAAAACAACAGTATAGAGTATAATATATTTTTTTTTAATAGAATAACTTGATTAATTTTGAATACTTACAAAACAAAATTGCATAATACTAAATAACACATTATATACGACGCATGTACCAGGTACGTGTATTACCTAAACCAATTTTTTTTTAACCACAATGTAAAACTTCTATATTTCAGCCGGTGAGAGAATGCTACTCCTTGACGCATCTAAATGAACGAGCTCCGCGGTTTTGTATCCAAATTTTTCCCATTCTACTACCTACTCACCGTAAGAATACGCTAGAACGGACGAGTTTTGTTCGTTCTCTCACCGTGCCGCCACACATATGATACTTCTCTACTCTCCCCTATCTAAATTTAAAAGTGAAATATCTCACCAACTAGTTGACGGAAATCAAATATTTTAACACCGACATTTATTTAAAGTAATACACAATATATTTATGGAATTTTTTATGAAAGTTCTCATTTGGAAAGCCAAAGTTGGTATTACCGCAGTATACTCCTTAAATGTCTGGAGAAATCTAAGTATTCGAAAATATCGGCTTAAACTACACTTACAATTCCGAAAATCAAAATTATTAATTAATTAATTAAATATATGCAAAATATGACCAAAAAATTAGAGTGAGCACGCTTAGTGAATCACTCTGTATATGACCGTGGAGGAAATTGCTCATTTCAACTCGTGCTTATCAAGTCACTAGGTTGCCAAGACCTTTTTGTTTTGTCTATTATGTAGTAGAGATTTTCTCCTTACACCAGGCACACGCTCGACTTAATGCATGATAATCAGTGCCCGTTTAAACTTAGCCCGGGAGGATTGAATCCAGAGATGTCAAACCTGTGGCTGCGCAATATCGATAATAAATACTTAATAAATATTGTATTCTCTATGAATTTTAAGTTTGTTGTATTACAACTAGTGATTATTTTAACCATATACTACACTCAGATCTTGGACTACAGACTGTCGTCGAAGTGGCTATATCTTCTTACAAGCGTTTTCTTTCTCGTCTTACGAACCACCAAAATCCACTTATCCTTGAACTTAACTCAGTAAATATTCCTGGGAATCCGACGAGAAAACTTAAAAATGACTTGGTGTCGTGATTTGGCTTAACTAAACTAATACACAAAAATAATAATAAAAATGTAAACTCATAATATTTGTATACGAGAAAATAGTTTAACAATTCATCGCGTCTGAGTGTTACTGCTTGGTAGCTACTCTCTTCAAGCTTTCAGGTCGTGTATATTATTATTTGTTTGTTGCTCATATGTTTATTGTAACCTTTATTACAGATAGTATATATTTTAATAAATGTTAAAAAAAAGTAGCTATTTTAAATTCTGAGTGAAGCGAGGGATCTATTAGTTTTACATTAATGTGTATTTCTCATTTTGTCTGTCTGTTAACAAAATTTCTTCGAACATTGTGTTGTAAGGATAAACCATTGCTATTTGAGCAAAATCATATTTTTTCATTGACAAAATACTCCAGAAATAATACTAAAATTTGCCAATTTCCCGATTTATTCAGAAAAATACAAGACAAATAAAAGAATAACTACCTCAATGCACCTACTAGATCAATAAATAGATACAATAAATAAGTTCCTATACTATTTTTAATTGGAGAACTGAGTAAGATATTTTTAGTAAAAAAGTTGTTTACAGATACATACGAAAAAAAAAATCAAATCGTAGTGAAACGATACATTCCTCATTTCGTTTAGAATCTAAAGAGACAATTTATTTAGGCAATTAATATAGAAAAATGTAATTCATTAATATAATACAATTTTAGTTTTAGTACGTAATTGTACAAAAAATGCATCAAATTAACACGGCTAAATATTTTTTGTGTAAGACAATTTATTTATTTTTTATGTTTCGTAGAGCCCTCGATAATGTAATATACCTTTAAATATTTTGTTATTAATGTTTAAACTATAATTTAAATTCTAACGCTATTATGTACGTTCTATATATTATATAAATAAAACAAAAAAATTACAGTTAGACGGATCTGGACTTTTATATTATTTTCGACAAGCTGTCTCGCATGGTTTTGTCCGTGCACAGTATTGAACAGGTAAACAAATTTACATTTATAAAAAAATAATTCTCTCCGTATAGATTTTAGTTTAAAAGTTGCAATATATTAGTTTATAGCTGTACCCGCGACTTTGTTCACATAATATAAATTTCACGGAGAATTCTCTACGGAGTGTAGGTACGCGGAAAATTATAAATTCACTAAAACTAACACAGAAATTAATACAAATTGAACCTGTTTTTTTTTCACCCGTATCGCTGAGGTAACCTGTAAATAAAATGTTGAACTATAAAACCGAAAATCAATGGTCATCGAATTTTCATCGGCGAATTCGAGTTGGGTTCCGTGATCAAAATTCTACACCAGTTGGGTTTATAAGGGAAATGTACAAGGTATAGTCATTTCACATTTTTTCACAGGATGCAGAACGAATATTGATAATACAACAGTAAAGTCGCTCGCTTTGATCACGTATCACATAAATGACAAAATTAATACATTTCCATATAAAGTTCTAATTTTAAACATTTAAATATTGTTTGTTGGTTATACCTACAATATTCAAAAAACTATATCAGTATCTCTTAGGTATCTATGGGTATTGTAAATAAACAGAAACTAATTGCGTATGAAGAAAGATAATTATTAATTAATATTATTAATATATAAATTCCACTACACTTAATAGTGTATAGGTAAAGAAAATTATATTTTTTAATAATAATACAATTTTAAAAAAAGAGCTGATATTAGGGATGGGAGTGGCCACTTTTGTAGCTGAGAAGTTGGGAAGGTAGGATACATGAGGTTATTTAATTTATATTTGTAAACAACGATAAACCATTGCTAGGCGCAGTTAAGTAATACATAATTTAAAATTCCGTATATTTTTTTTGCGATTTTCGTTTAAATTTGATTCCAAAACGCTTATTAAAAATAAAATTCGTTCGATGATTTTGGAAATTTTACCACGTCTAGGCACATCCAATGTAAGTATTATTACCAAGTTACAGGTCTCTACGTGTACTTATAACCGAATTAAAGCAAAAGAATTTAAATTCCTTAAAAGCTCTTAAGTTTTGGAAATGATACCGTAAGAAAGACAACAAAAAAAGTGGCTTGTGATTTTTCGATTAAATCATTTCTTCTGGTAGAAATCGTCGTCTGTGTTTTTATAAAATAATAAAATCGTAAAATTGTACTTTTTTTTTACCTTTTTTTCACACTTAAGTGCTTTTATTTAAAAATTGGCGTCGAAAATCAAAAAATGATCTGGATTATAGAAGTACAAGCTAGACAATTTGGATTTTCAAAAAAGTTGCTACACATAAAAATCGGAGCAAGTTTACTAGGAAAAAACGTGTTCACAGACTAAAACAAAGAACAAAGAAGAAGAAAAAAAAGAAATAAACAGCATTGTATAACCAATAGCTCTCTCACTCCACTCAGAATCTAAATATCACTATTCCATTTCATAATCCTAATACATATTCTATTATATTATTTATACTGTGTCTTATGTCTTCCGACACTGATAAAAAAAAAAAGAAAATTGTCAATATCGAAATCGGTGATACTCTATAAAGGTATTATACTTTAATTTCATATCAATCTATGTAAATATCACTAAATTATTCCGGTAAAACCATACAAATAATTTTTGTAAAATTTATAACAAAATGGTTGTATTATTCTAATAATTCTATGAAATTATCTACATCTGTATTCATTAAATGTGTTAAAAGAAAATCATGGGATGCATTTGCATATCCTAGCATCCCGCAAATAACGCCACTGGTAGTATACCCGATGGATTTCAGGTTCTCGCAGATAGTACTGGTCAAATAATACGGTAATATTCATAATAATCATAATAGTTTGAAAGTTTATAATAATAAAGCACGATAATCAAGTCAATATCAATCAGTTTATAGACTTTTACAAAATAATAAAATCGATACTTGCAAGCAATTGAGAAGTTTTAAAAATATACACAGGGATTGTGTTTTAAAAAAAAAAAGTGAATGTATGTACAATAGATAAAACAACAGAAATAATCAGTTCAAAAATAGATTCGAAATTTTAAGTCTGCAAAAATGGGAAGGGAAATGTTTTTTATAGTTTTAAAGCCGGGATCCAACTAATATATAGTACCAGAAATCCATCGGGACTTTACTAGCGTTCAATCTATCAACACCAGTACACCATTAGTGTCCGGGACCTCAATTCGGATACGGCTGAGAAGGAATAAATCCATCCAAAAACACTCTATATCATAGTGAAAGTACCAACCGAAATCGCTTCAGCCGTTTCAAAGAAAAGTCCGGACATACAGACGTACAATATGAAAATTAAATTATTGTATTTGTATGACGTATATAGATTGTATTCATATGAATATAAATGTGCAAATTGTTGCAAAAAAATTAAAATTGTTTTATTTTAAAGCCGGCCTTTATAATATTAATTCACGGCTGTTTCTAGGAGACCATATTATAAAACGAATCAACAATAATGACTATTTAATGAATCGTCAATTCGAATATTCATTCATATTGCTTCGCGTTCACTTTTATGAGAGCACTTTATCTATTTGTATTACGTATACCTACTTATAATTGGATATTAAATATACAAGTTTCATCGCGGAAAGTTTTTCTATTATTTTTCAAAAACGTTTTCGTCGTTAATTTGCTACCGTGATTATGCCTAAAAGTAACGTATACATTTATTTATTTCTTTTTCTTTTTTTAATTGTGCAATAACGGATTTGTTTTAATCGAACTCTGAATAAATGCGATTTCAATACGTCCGTTTGCTTCACACCGCATTGGTGTTATTCGCTCGGTCGTACTGTTTTACGGCAGATAGAATTTTTTTTTTTTAACGATTGTAATTGCTTATTAATGGTTCCGTTATTTTAGTTGAAGTTTGGCCACGGAAGCAAAAAAGCTTTTGGATGTACCGATACGCCCAATATCAAAAAATAAACATGTCGCCAACTGGCATGATAAATAACAAACCCTTAGTCGAAGACGACGAAGAGAAGAGAGGCAAAATATTCTTAAACCTGTAAGTTTAGTCTGGGTATATGAATAGATCGTATTATTCCATTTTTTCCATTTTTCATTTTCAGTGGAGGAAATATTTTAGATTTGCCGTGTGGGCTGTTAATTAATATTATTCGTTAGAAAGTTTTTCTAAAAAGAAAAAAAAAACGACGATAAAATATATAGGTTTTTATGTTTTCTTTAATTTCTGGATTACCTCAAGATTTGAATACAAGGGAAAAACTACTGCTATAATTATTATAGTCAAGCTTGTCCAATAGACCAAGCTCTGTTCAGAATTCTTTTTTAAATGTAAATATTTACTATCGCTTTTGTTGTAAAAATTAAAATATTACAGTGTATATATTTCCAATATTCTGCTTACAAATGTGGCGTACTCTTATTTTTTTGTTCTTTTCGGAAACTTATCAAATTGAAAATTCCATATCGTCTTGACTAATACAATACCGGTTGGGTGCTAGTATGTATAACAAACGCAACATTGATTTTTGCAAAACATATTGCAGTAATAGAATACAAACGGCTAACTCAGATACGGAAACCATGCCCGTGTACAAGTGTCTGTGGTCGGAGAGGTTCACATGTTCCAAGTGCCAGAGATGGTTTAATTCTAAAAGAGGTTTGGCCTCTCACTACTGGCAAATGCATGGGAAAAACACTAGACGTTCAAGCAAGAACAAATTATTTAAAGATGGAAATTCTGCCAAACAGTCTATCGAACTGTCCGCTAAATTGTCTGTCAAACAATCTGTCAAAGAGTCCGCCAAACAGTCTGTCCAACAGTGTGTCAAACAGTTCTTGTCGAGCTATGTGCGTCCTGCGGTCTGGGGTCGAAAAAAAGAAGCATTTAGCTGTGACTTGTGTTCTGCAGTGTGCACCTCTGCATTAAAGCTGTTTGTACACAAGCGGTTGCACATAGACAGGACATGCACGAACAGCGCCAAATGTGGGATAACGTTCGACAAATGCGTTAATCTCCAAAAACACGTAAGGATTAGGCACTCGGATCGGGTAGCATATTTTACCAGACGTTCGACCCCCACAGTTCCAACTTTCACCGTCTCAACCGTCACAATTCCGAAAGCCACGTTCCTGATAGTTTTATTTCCAACCGTCTCAGTCTCGAAAGTCCTCAAAAGCCCAACAGCTACATTCCCGACCGCCTTAATCCTAATTACCATAGCCCCGACCGTCATAGTCTCAATATCCATATTCCTGATCACCACAGTTCTCTCCGCTACAGTCCCAAATCCTGAGCCCCTAACACTACATCCGAGATCGTCTCCATAACCGTTATAACCTTCTGCTGTAGGAACCAAACCGACAGCACAACGCCGACCGTATGGGCAGTCCTATCCGTCCACACAAAACCCACGGCCGAAGCGGGTCCAGCTTGAAGTGATTTTGAATCGCCATCTCAGAAAAACGAATTACCTAGTCGATCCGTCTTCACCAACCGCTGACGACGACCAGTTGTTCAAAATTACATCTTCTATTACCTAGTTTTTTTTTCGTTCGGTTTTGTAAATATCAATTACTACTCATTAGCGATTTGACCGTCCATAATAATTATGTACACAGAGTTGGTCATACTTCCGTATATACGTGTAAACACATTTTTTTTTCTATTTCTTGTTTCTTAGCACATTATTATGAATTTAGATCCGACCGATCATTTCATTCATTGCGGCGTAACATGCTCTCAGAAACCCTCTATTCCCCTCATAAAAAAAAAAAAAAAAATCTTAATTAAACAATCAACAATACAATATTATTTCCCGTCGTTTGCGGAATATTATTGTTTTAATCGATAAACGATAACAATACAATATATTATAATACATTATGTTACGAGTAGTTACATTGCCTAAAAAAAGAAAATATATCGTGTATATAAATACCGGTAGCTTATGGCCAGTAGAAAAAATAACAAAAGAAATATAATCAAAATACACACTATTAACCGAAATATTAACCGCTTTTTTCGTAATATTCACGTAGACGTACAGAATTCGGGGTTATCGATTTAAACGCTGGATATTTTGAAACTGTGAAAACATATATGTGTATATATGTATGTAATATTATTGTAGAGTCGTTAGAGTGGCCAACTCTGTCGATAAATACGCATTTCTTATATATTTATAATAAAAACCGTGTAAAAACCAAAATATAATTATTATATATTTACCAAGTTGCCTGATTAATGAACGTGTTATACGCGTAGTCATCAGTCGAACCCGATTTCGATAATCTATATTGTGCTGTAAACACTAACTACAGAACGCATTGGATTTCGGTTATAATATAATTTTAATATCTCATCACTATTGTATTGAATTTTCGACCGGTTTACAGTATCATAAATACGTCCTATATGTTATATCAGTGGTTTTCAAAATTGTGTTTTGACCACGGCACACTTCCTCAACATTTACTCGGTACACTGCGATCATTTTTGGAAACAAATTTCAAAAGACCGCGGCACATCAGTGTACCCAATTTGAAAACCACTGTGTTATTATAACTACAATGTTACACTAATATTTCTGACGTTTTTTTTTTTAAATTTCCAACATAGCTACCTATAATAATATTTTCTAACATAATAATTTAATGGTGGGTGGAAATAATGCAATCGAATGCACATTTGTTAAAGCTAAGCGCAATCGAAACTCGAGAACGGTAAAAGAACCTATCGATGGATACAATCAACATACCTACTCGATTTTTCGTTTACCTAACTTTTTTTGGGATGCAATCCATTGTCTCCGTCCTACATATAAATGTAATATAATTTCTTCCGGAATATAATTACAATTATCGATACTTTTCGGTTGTATCGATTGTCTATATACGGTAGACTTATTGTAGGGGTATCACAATTCGGTTACCTCGATCGGAGTTTACTAATATTGCGGACAGAGTAATAAAAACCAACAGAGTTACGAACAAAACATAAAAAAGTGACGTATACGAATATCACGGATAAATTTCTATGCGTTATTTTTGATGCGAACACGAGTTACGATGCGGACATCGGATAATAATTTGTATTGTCGTGAAATCGAAAGTTGACATTATTCGCACATGGATACAAAAACAAAGATGTGAATTAAAAATCCTTATTTTCGTATTATATATTTTAATGCTCAACGTATTGAAACGACAATATTTGCGATTGACCGACCGTATGCGATAAAATACGCAGTTTGTGAAAACAGCAGGCAGAAGCTATCAGCTTGATGATGTTATCGCGTGAATATATTGTTCATCATGAAAATAGATACTTGTACTGTGTAATACACAGTCTGTGTATATTATATACCTAATCAAACAAACCGAACTACCCCCTCCCCCCCCGATACGATCTCGACTTGCTAAACTTGATCGAAAAGCAAAAAAAACAAAAATCATAAAAAAAAACCCGTACGGAATTTACACAGCACTTGGAAAATAATAAATGCAGACTCAGTGTGTGTGTGTGTATATAGCGTAGAGTTTACGAACGGAAATACGTTTGAACAAACGATGCTTATATTATTGACCGAAAGAGACGTATTAAATATGTCCCTATATACAACGAACTTAAGAGTAAAAAAAATGAAAAGTAAAAAAAAGGGCTGATATTTGGGTTGGTTGCTGCAGTCACTGTTGTTGGTAGGTATAGTGGGAAGGTGAGATGCATAAAGTTATTGCATAAAGTTAAATTAACTTATTAAATCATTGATAACGAAAAACGATTAGGTGCGATATTCGGTTAAATAAGTTTTGAAAGGCCGTAATACTTACGATTCACGTCAAAATTTGATTTTAAATCTTATAAAAAAAAAATTACATGAAACAAAATTTGTATTTTATCACTACTTACGACTTTTAATAAAACTCCTATCAAGTTTTCAAAATTCAATTTCTGATGAATCTATCAATTTATCTATAGAGTACCTATTAAATAAAAAAACTCGTAAAATTAAAAATTGTCTCGGGAAAGTTTTTACCACGTCCAGAAAAAGTAAATATAAGTTTCCGGTCAACATTTTAAGTTTTTCTGAATTAGTTAAACTAAATTACATTAAAAAAACTAAATTGAAAATAATAAAAAATTATTTTCGTAAATTTTCCCGTACTTTATACAATGTTTTTTTAGTTTTATGATATTATTAAAAAAATGTAAAGTAAATCAAAAAAAGACTTTCTTGTTTACCAACTTGATTACTAAATTACAAATTTAACAAAAAAGATCAGTTGATGTTTTTTATTGGAGCAATATTTCTGGTAGAATAAATAGATTGAATTAAAAATAATGAAACCGGGATGCTATATGTTGCCGTGAATATTAATCAATTTTAATCTTTTGGTTTCCCGAATATTACAAAAACATACTTTGACTATCAAAAAACAACTTCCACTATCAGTGGCATAATATTATAAGGAACAAAATCGATACCTCATCATTTTTGGATTAAAGCAATATTTCTGCTAAAAAACAAAGTGCAAACATCATAAAAACAAAGAAAAGGATAACACCGTGGTGCGTCGTAATTATTTGTAGTTTTAACTCATTTTTTCAGGGTTTTCCCGATTTTTTCGAAAAAATCGTTGTAAAATCAAAAAAATGACCTCCCTAGTGCACCAATATTAGAGAAAATTACCTTTCACAAAAAATGCTACGGTATATACTTCGGAGCAAGATATCTGGTAGAAAAGTTGTTCACAAACAGAAAATAACAAACTATTCCAAGTATAACACATTTTACTTTTACCACCATAAATTTTGTTTTTACTCGTAACCCCCCAGATTTTCTCCAACGCCCTCAGGGGTGCGCATACCACCGGTTAAGAAACGCTGGATTTTTATCAAAACAGGAAAAAAATGTAATAAGAAGTTTTCCTCGCCTGACACTACTTTTCGGTAGTTTGTATCCTATCTTTTAATTGGTGGTTTCATTAGTTCTACTCAATTTTAAAACGTTTCAATACTCGTTCTATAAAATCCATGAAATTTGACTGGATCTTGGTCTTATTCCTTTGGAAAATATGAATAAACTGGGGTTAATGTATAATGAATAATAAGGATGAATCAATATAATTTTTTACCATTTCTTATGTCTCAAATACATGAATGTTACAAGCATATCCTCATCCGATGAAGACATTTTGACACCTGAATTATGTGAAACTGAAAAGTGCACTATTACATTTCATTTAAGGTCATATTCATCATAATTGTAACAACGTTTTAGAAAATAACCAAATGCACCAAGTCCTAAGCCGGAAGAAGAAGAATGAAAAGGTAATTGTATTACATTTAAAAATTCGGACCAACCAGTGTATTATTAAATACCAAAATCCGGGACCCGACTAGTGTATAGTACCCGTAATCAATCGGGTACTTAAAATTGTAAAATGTATCGACGCCACTAAGGTCCAGGATCTACTCGAATGTTGCACAGGGGTCGAATTACGGAAAAAATGCCCTGAAAAACATTTTATATCGCAGTGCCCAACGAAATACGTTAGGCTGTTTCAAAAATTATCTCGGACATACAAACGTACAATATAAATATGAATTCAGTCAATGTATTTGTAAGACGTATAAAGATTGTATTCGTATGATTATAAGTGTATGAATTGTAGCAATAACATTATTTTGTTTTAAACCCGGCCGTTATATTAATTTGGGGCCGTTTCCAAGATACCATATTATAATATAAAATATATATGCATATAAAATATTCATTAATATTATTTCGAGTTCACTTTCTCAAAGCAATACAATATATGTATTTGTATTTTGTATACCTACTTATAATCGGTTTAATAAGTATAAAAGTTTCATCGCGGAAAGTTGTCTACTATTTCTCGAGAACTTTTTAGACGACAATCTGCGGCCGTGATATTAACTCAAAGTAACGTATCAATGATTTATTTATTTTTATTCCTTTTTTTAATTATGCCATACATTGATCGATTTGTTTAATCGAACATTGATGTTATTTGCTCGGTAGTACTGCTTTACGGCAAATAAAATTTATTTTTATTAAACGATTGTAAATTTGTATTACTGATTCTGTTATTTAAGTTTGACAACGGAAGCAAAATATCAATTGGACGTACTGATACATCAAATATCAGAAAAAATTCATGTCGCCATCCGAAATGACGAATAATAAACGCAAAGCTGAAGATGACGATGATGAAAGAGACAGCGTATTCTTTTACTAGTAAGGCGATACAACGTATCAATACAAATATTTCGGGTATAGGTTTATTCTAGGTAGATAATTAAAGAATATTTTTACTCTTTTTCTTTTTTTCATTTTGAATATAACAAAGAAACTTAAATTTGTTAAGGTGTGGGTTATCCAATTTTATAATTTATTGAAGTGCTGGTTTTTTTTAAAAAAAAAAAAAAAAATGACTATATAAAATATCAGATTTTATGTTTTTGTTTATTTCTGGATTATTTCAAGTACAAGAGAAAAACTACGGCTATATTTACTTTAATAATGCAAACTCATCTCATTTTCCAAGCTCTGCTCACAATTCGTTGTACATTGCTTTCGGTACATAAATTAAAATACTACTGTGTACTGTTATGTCGCTAAACTGAATTTGTTTCAAAATTGTTACAGTAAAAGAATACTTATGTTAGACTTGGATACGGAAAGTGAGCCGACGAACGACGATTTATGGTCGGAGTGGTTTATATGCCACACGTGCAAGAGGTGGTTTAGTTCTAAAAAAGACTTAGCTACTCACTACTGGCAAATGCATGGGCAGAACGTTTGCCTGTCAAACATCGAAAAATTCTCCGATAACGAACATTCTATCAAACAGCCTGTCAAACGTTTCGTAAAAAAGTTCGTCAAACAGTCTGTGAAACAGCTCGTTGGGTTTTGCGTGGGTGATGTGCATCCTGCGGCCAGAAGTCAAAAAAAGGAGGTGTTTAAATGCGACGTGTGTTCTGAGTTGTGCACGTCTGCCTTAAAGCTGTTGGTACACAAACGGTTACACATAGGCAAGGCACGCATATACTGCAACATATGTGAGATATTGTTCGAAAAACGCGTTCATCTCCTCAAACACGTAAGGATGAGGCACTCGGATCGAGTACCGAGTTTCACCAGACGTTCGACAACCTTAATTCCGACGGCCGAAATCCCAACTGTCACAGTCCCAACTGTTACAGCCCCAACTGTCACAGTCCCAACTGTCACAGTCCCAATGGTCACAGTCCCAACTGTTATAGCCCCAACTGTCACTGTCCCAACTGTCACTGTCCCAACTGTCATTGTCCCAACTGCATCAGTTTCGACTGTCACTATCTCGACCGCTACAATGCCGACAGCCACACTCCCGACCGTTTCATTGTCGACAACCATTACCCTGACTTCTACAGCCCTGGTCACTACTATCCCGATCGCTATAGTTTCGATCCCCATGGTCCTTATCACTACAATTCCGATCGCTACAGTCCTAAACTCCTCTGCCTCAAACACCACATCACCAACCGTCCCATCTCCGACTATCTGCATAACTGTCATAAACTTTTACTGTAGCGACCAAAAAAATAGCACAACGTCGACCACGTCGGAAATCCTAATCGTCCACACACAACCGACCGCTACCACGTCACCAAATTTTGCTGTGGATACTACGGCCGAAGCCGGAACCGACTCAAGGTGATTTGGAATAGTAATCGCAAAAAAAACGAATTACCTAGTCGATACCGTTGGCATTATCACACCATACCAGGTCCAAAATAATTATGTATACAGGGTTGGTAATACTTCCATCTGTATCAAAAAGTGTTTTTTTTCTTCTAGTTTCTTAGCATATTAAAATGTATATCCAATGTATCTTTTATTTGATTGCGGCTTAATATACTCGCTATATCTTAAGCAATTTTTCAAAATCACCGATGCTCTCATAAACCTACTTTCCTCCTTTAATAATTTAATGTTATACAGTACAGTATTATTTCGATTTGTTTACGAAATACTATCGATTTTTTTTGAAATCAGCAATACAATACATAATTACGTTTCAAATAGTAACACTGCTTAAATAAAAGAAAATAAATCATGTACATAAATAAGTACCAAGAGATTTATGGCCAGTAGAAAAAGAAAATTAATACAAAATTGTATCAGTTTTTCACCCTCGAAAAAGCAGCACGTTTCTTCGTAATGAATATTATCGAGTGCTATGTTTTTTGAGTAAACGAAAACATTTAAATATATATATACATAATATATCTAATGTCGTAGACACATAATAATGGCCTACTCTGTCAATAAACACGCACTTAATATCATTATAATATATTCATTCATGGTATAAAAAACCAATAAAAAAAAATAAAAATTACCGAGTTTTGTGTTTAATTAACCTACTATACCTACTATACCCGTCGTTATTGTATATTTCGATAATCTATATTATTCTTTTCTGCTGTTAAAAATCTACTGCACTTCGGATTTCGGTTATATTATGCAACCGAAAACGACAAAAATTAAATCTGTTAGAAAATCGTATATATTCTTTAGACTTTTAACAATATGTATAGCGTTCAGAAATACAGTTATTAAAATCCAAGTCTTACTTTGCCCTGTACTCACGTAATTATCCGCTGTCCGACAAATCGATTCTCTCTCTCTCTCTTTACAAACTAGGCATGCGAGGTCTTCCTATAAATCTTTTTTTTTACGGACTGATCGGACATTAAAATATTATTAATATTGCGAATAACACAGTTACCGTGATCATATATTTTTTATATTCTTACGATATGAAGTGCACGCCACCGCTCACGTGTTTTACAGTTAGTGATGTAAATCGGTTATATTACTTTGGATAAGTATCATAAAGCAAGTAATTTATCGATTAAGTAGTATACATATAAATTACTTTACCACTTTACGAATATTTTATTTTTTAAATTTTATTAATCATATTTCATATATATTGAATTCTAATATGAATATCATATTCATATAATCATATACCATGCATGTTACATAGTTAAATTTATTATTTATAGGTATTTGGACTCTTGGGGCCGGTCGTATTATAATTTATTAAGTCGTTATACTCGTTTTAGGTCATAAATTTTGAAACTCGTCACATCGTCTGACTGTCTGAGTAGAAATTTACTGTTAAATGGGTCATGTTCATTCGAAAATATGGAAAACATTTTTAAAATGCACTGTCAATGGACATTATTAATATAAATTTTTTATTCAATTTAGGTATTAAAAAAAAATGTCCCAATACTACCGGTAATCTACTCAAGTAAGTTACCTAAAAATAAATTGCTTATAATATTACAACATTAATTACAGTGCAACGACGACGACAATGACGTTTCCCGGCGATAATTTTTGAAACTTGTAACTCTCTCTGTTTTACAAAACAGTTACCGGTATAGCGGTACGGACGTCATCTTATAGTCCCGTCATAACTCTCTTCAAGTTTCGATTGCGTCCGTTTTAGCATCCGATTGCGTCTGTACAATAATGTCGGCTATTATAACATATATATAGACGTAAACTAGAGTACCTACTTTCAGTGTGTTAATCTTATGAACATCTTTCGTTGCACAAATTTAAAATTTTAACATTAATATTTGTATATTATGTTCCTCCAATTGACGAATGTGATTCTAATATGTTTCTTCGCAGATCTATTTCCAATAAATTCCTGAAAAGCGAACGAAATCAAAGGAATATGAGTGCAGTCTTTGAATCCATTCCTTTCGTGCTCTTATAAAACGGTTCTAAAACGATCTGTCGCCCTTTCATTGTTTGTATGAAGTTGTTTCTATAGTCTCTCGCTCAGAGTACCAATTTCACGTATACCGCTTGTGACTCAGACCACGCTATGTAAACAGTCCTTAAATCCCGAATACCTGTTGGTTCGGTGTCATTCACGACGCCTTTTATACGCCGTATTATAATAATATACGAGACGTTCTGTCTTAATTTTATCGCGGTCCTGAAAACCGATAATTCGATTTGTGTGTTAGTATCCGTATATCTCACCGTGTTCGACGGAGTTGTCTAGGGCTGTTAATGTTCAATCTTTTTTAAAAAAAAATTTTTTTTCTAGGGGGACACATGCTTAGAGTGAAATATAATTTTTATTTTAATTCCTCAATTTCAAAAAAAAAAATGATGGACATACTTCGCACGTGGGCGCAGCCACTGTTGTTGGTTAGATGTTGGAAAGGTAGAATATAGACGAGAATTTAACGTATATCTGTAAGCAACGATAAACTATTTCTAACGAAAAAACGATTTTGAACGGAGTTCAGTTGATAGTGTCGCTTTGTTAACAATATATATATATATATATATGTCATTTATAATAAAATGATTACAACAATGTGGATTTTCATGACAACAATGATTTTTTAAAAAATATTAAAATAATAAAAACTTATTTATAACAACAAATAAATAAAAACGGTTGCCAATGACAACATTATTTTAAATCTTTCAATATTTTTTAACCTAAATAACCAGGTTTTCCTCATTATCTCGAATATTAATGATAATTTCAAAAAATAACTTCTCTCAAGTACCATCCGGAGAACATTCCTTTCAGTAAGGATGGTTGTACTTAATAATCGGAGTAAGATTTCTGGTAGAAAAAGTGTTTACATAAAAAATAAAAAAAATAATTATAAACATCTTTGTAAAACCAATACATTCTGATCAACAGTTTCTATGTTACGGTCGTTTTATAATTTCTATTGAAAAGTTGTGAGAAACGTGATTATAACTTAACGTGACAGGGAATATCTTGATTTATTGTGTTATACAATGTTAAAATATAAAATGACAAAATAATTAAAAAGGCTTTATATATTTTCTTTAATCAAATTAGTTTAATGTTGTTTAAAATTGTTTAATTTTCTCAGATTTCCTACGATTTTCCCGGTTTTTCACATTTTCTGGAATAACTTTAAGGAAAATCAAAAAATGGCCACTTTAAAGTACCTCCCTAGTGAAATTTCCTTTTAGAAACATTGTTATCATAAAAAGTTGGCGGAACATTGGTGGCAGAAAAGTTGTGCATAGAATAAAAGAAGGCTGTAATATATTTTCACTAATACCTAAATTTCTTATATTTTCCCATTTTTTTTTTTTCAAAGTTGATGAGAAAATTCTTGTTAAAATGGCCTCCTTAAAGTACCTCCCTAAACCGATTTTCTTTCAGAAAAGGTGCTACTCGTAGAAATCTAAACAGATAATCACAGATAAATAAAAGGTGAATCTGATTGTCAATCAATTAGGAGTCAGCAATTGGGAGTCGTTAAAATAGGATTCGGCAAAATATGAGTTGACAAATCGGTATTCGGCAAACTGGGAGTCAGCGAATTGTAAAATCACCGTTTGAAGGCCCGTTGCCTCCACCGCCGCAAAGGTTAACACAAAGAAGCGTGTTTTTTTTTCGTGACACATTTTTTTTATAACCGGTTTCCCGCCACAGAAAGAAACGCCAGTGTGTGGGACTCAAGTAACCGGGCCGTCATTTCTCCGCGGACGGGTCGAATACAATAATATGTTTTATCTCTTTGTTTTTAAACTTATTTTTTGTGTACCACTTATATGTATTATTTATGACATGTATTTAAAAATGATAAGAGCAGCGTAAATAAAACTAAAAAATATAAAATAGTATTAGATGCATTAAAAACATTTGTAAAAATATGTATCAATTGGTTTTCCAAACTACCACTCGGCCTTTTACACAATATGAAAACTGCTGATCTAGATAAACGCAAAAATAATCATTAGAGACAAATAATTACATCGGCCAGACAAATCCGTTAAAATCGTAATTTATGCGTAGTATATTCGATACAAATAATATATAGGTAAAGTGTAACGATGACGGACGGTAAAATATGCCGTTAAAAATAAATTGTTCGGACGGAAAATACTACAGTTAACGCAAGCATGATGTGGAATGCGTGTAAACAGTGAAAAATTAAAGCTAATTATTGTGTATACGAAGTCCACGAATACCGGTTTCATAAAACACTTAATGATGACGTACAACGGTGGTTTTGCTGTTCGAAACGTTTTTGTAAGTGTTTTATAAAATAATTATCTCTCGCAGATATTACGGTTTAGACATACTGAAAGAGTGAAGCCGACTACAACCACGGTATTTAGTTTAACTCTGCTTGTTATTTATAGTTTTTTTAGATGTTTATATAAAATTATTACAAATTCAATGCATAAAAATAGTATTTTACGAATTAAATATTACTTAAACGAAACTATACACGAGTATGCGACAAACGTTTAACAGACAAAATACTATATTTTTTGAAAAATACTTGAATAATATACTATATTACTAATAATAATATACTTGAAAAATCGATATAAAACTATAGAATTAAATTAAAATTTTAAGATGGACCAACGAGTAAGTTAGAGATTTTAAGGGCGGGTCTTCGCACTCCTGGATACATTCTTAGTGCTGCTACTGTTAGTAAGCTCAATCAAAAGAAATGAATTTGAATAGTTATATAAACATACGTACTAAGAAAATAATTGCACCCAGTTTCTCAGACACGATTACCTCGTTATTATTATATTGTTATTATTTATATTTATACCAATCCTCCAACATTTGGTCCAAATTATTTTTACTATGTTTGTTCACTTCGTCTTTGACTTTTCCAAAGGTCTTTTCCTTATTTTATTCTGTTTTGTTACTAATCCTTAGTAATGGATTATGGTTTTATCAGTACACGTCCATTCTGTGAAAGTCTTCTTTTAAAATAAAATTTAAAAAACTAAAATTTTTTCATAAAACTCAGAATCTAAAAATGCCTACATTGCACCACAGTTCGTGGATCACTTAGGTTTGCCTTCAGTTATCAGAGTTTTTGGCACTATTAAGTTGAAGCAAACCAATAACTTACTATGATGAAAATTTTACAAATTTCAATATAGGTATTAGAAGATTCAATTTCAAACATTTACCAACACCAGTTAATTTAACACGTCTAGACACACATATGCCCCTATATAAAAATAATTAATAATTCCTTATAGTACCTACTTACGTCATAATTACTGTGCCATTGCTTGTCAGTTGTCATAATTATTATGACAAGCGGCAAGCGACGGCATAGTCGACTTTTCAAGGAAATGATATCGTGTATTTGTGATTCAGTGTCACTTGTATATATTTGATCGAAAACCCACGATCATAGAATAATTCGAAATAATTCCTTATCTATGCTTTGTTTACATGTATCAATTTATTGAATTAAATGGATTCGTATTGAATCAATTCAAATTAGGGTACAAATATACATGCACGTCTAAAACAGTATTAGTATAATACACTTTTACCATATCAGTTTTATGTTGCAACGTTTATATGCACAGTTTAAACCGATTTACTGATAACGTCTTTAATTATTATTCCCTATTACGAGTACATACCGTAATTCTGATTGCTTGTTGTAATGTGATTCGTTTACATGTATTTAGTACTCCCAGAGTGATTTTCAATGCGCATTTCAAATGTGAATTAGCTAAACCATTTTAGCCATGCATTTAACTCCGGAAGTTAACTAATATGAATTAAATCAAAATAGTTTTAGTTATGCAACTAACCGTAGTACTTGTCTACGGTATTATTATATTTATATTTATTAAGTTGTAAACAAATTGAAAATTCATGATATGTACCTCGGCAAATACATATATTTTGCGTTTTAAAATTAGAATTATTTTGGAAATTCTAGGTTCAATTTCTTAGATACAAAAAAAAAACCTCACACATCATAGTTAAGCTAATACATTATCACTTAGCTCAGAATCTAAAAACGCGAGGCTTCGTAAAGCGTAAGGCCCTAAAGGGGTGCCCAATTTGACTCCCCCCTCTACCGACCATGATTATGTTTCGCTATTTATATATCATTTTGCTTATTATTTTGCCAAGATATTTAAAACGATCATTTTAAAAACGAGCAACTTTTATACACGTTTAGATATAAATAAATATCATCAAGATATAATACTAGTGTATCCAGAACTTCCAAAAAGAACAAAAATTAAACTATGTATGATAAAAAAAACAAAAAAAAAAAAATGTATATATATATTTATATAATAATAAAACGACGTATACTACAGGTAATATTATTAATAGGATGTTGGTCAGATGTTGGTATATTCATACGCATACACCACCTACCGCAATAAAAATCCTCGTTTGCTGGTTGCTGACGCCGCAGCAATGTTAAAAATCCCCAGCGTAATATTCTTTAAAATATGATATTATTATACGATATTATTCCTATACGTATATCCCACAAATGTCGCCACTGATAATGTACTAGTTGGTTTACGGGTTTCCGTAGGTAGTCGAGTAATCGACTAGTAAAATACTGTTTATAATTATTGTAATTATAACGTGATGTTTATCTCAAACCAGTTTATAGACGATTTAAAAAATGATCAAATGTAGGCAAATGAAAAGTTCGTGAAATAAACAAAAGTGGTTTTTTTTTACAAAAAAGAGATTGTGTACATATTATAAAAGATAAAACTTCAGAAACAATCGTTCGAAAAATATATGCGAAGTCCTAAATCTAAAGAAAGAGAATGAGAAGGAAAAAGATTTGTATTGCTTCTAAATATTCGGACCCAACTAGAGTATTATTACCTATCGGAAACTAGGACCCAACTATAGTGTATAGTACCTGACATTCATCGGGACCTTACTAGTGTTAAATATGTCGAAACCACTAGGGTACTGGATTCACTCGAATGCTGCACAGGGATTTAATTACGGAAAAAATGTTCCGAAAAATACTCTATATCGCAGTGCCCAACGAGATAAGTTTGGCCGCTTTAGAGATTAGCCCGAAAAGACAAATGTATGAAATTAATATTCAATTATTGTATTTGCATGACATATAAAGATTGTATTCGTGTGATTATAAGTATGCAAATTGTAACAATAACATTATTTTATTTTAAACCTGGCCGTTATATTAATTTGGAGCCGTTTCCTAGAGATCATATTATAAAACGAATCAACAATAATGATTTATTAACTATTCGTCAATTCAAATATTCATTAATATTGTTTCGCCTTCACTTAATGAGAGCAATTCAATATATATATATTTGTACTTCATATACCTACTCATAATCGGTTTATCAAGTATACAAGTTTCATCACGGGAAGTTTATCTACTACTTCTCGATAACGTTCGACGATAATCAGCGGCCGTGATATTAACTCGAAGTAACGTATATATGATTTATTTCTTTTTTTAATTATGCCATACAACGATTGATTTGTTTAATCGAACATTGATGTTATTTGCTCGGTCGTACTACTTTACGGCAGATAGAATTTATAATAGAATTTATTTTATTAAACGATTGTAAATTTGTATTACTGATTCTGTTATTTAAGTTTGACAACGAAAGCAAAATATCAATTGGACGTACTGATACATTAAATATCAGAAAAATAAACATGTCTCTACCCGATATGTCGAAAAATAAACGCAAAGCTGAAGATGACGACGATGAAAGAGACAGCATGTTCTATTACTAGTAAGTCGATACAATTCATCAATACAAATATTTTGAGTATAAGATTATTCAAGGTAGATAATTAAAGGATATTTTTACATTTTTTCTTTTTTTTCATTCTGAATATAACAAAGAAACTTAAATTTTTAAGGCGTGAGTTATCCATTTTTATAATTTATTTATTTGCTAATTTTTCTAAAAAAAAAAAAAACGACGAAATAAAATATCAGATTTTATGTTTTTGTTTATTTTTGGATTACAAGAGGTGAACTACGGCTATATTTATAGTCACTCAGGCTTGACCAATTGAATAAGCTCTTATTTAACAATTTATTTTTTTCTGAATCCAAATATTTATCATCGAATTTGTTACACAAATTAATATGTACCTTTATGTCGCTAAACTGATTTTTTTGATACTCATTACAGTAAAAGAATACTTATGGCAGATTTGGATTCGGAAAGTGAGCCGACGAACGACAATATATGGTCGAAGTGGTTTTTATGTCAGACTTGTCAGAGGTGGTTTGATTCTCAAAAAGGTTTAGCCACTCACTACTGGACATTTCACGGGCAGAACGTTAGCCTGTCAAACATCAAAGAATTCTCCAGCGAAAATGTCATTAAAAAGTCCGTCAAGCAGTCTGCGAAACAGCCTCGTAGGTCACGTGTACGTCATGAAGTCTCGGGTCCAAAAGAGGATGTGTTTAACTGCGATGTATGTCCGGAGGTCTGCACATCTGCCTTAAAGTTGTTGGTACACAAGCGGGTGCACATAGGCAGGGCACGCATAAACTGTGCCATATGTGAGATAACGTTCGAAAAACGCGTTCATCTCCTCAAACACGTAAAGATGAGGCACTCGGATCAGGTAGCGCGTTTCACTAAACTTTCGCCACCTCCAGTTCCCTCTGCCACAGTCTTAACTGTCATACTGTCACTAATACAATCTTGACCACCACAATGCCTACAACCACATTCCCGACTTCTATACTCTCAACCATCTCGTTTTCGACCGCCTTAGTTTCAATCCCCATACTTTCATCATTCCTCGTAATTCCGATCACTACAGTTCTGAATTCCTCAGCCTCAAACACCGCATCCCCAACTTTCCTATATCCGACTGTATGCATAACTGTCATAAACTTCTGCTTTAGTGACCAAACTTACAGCATAACGCTGACCGCATGGGCAATCGTCCACACACAATCGACAGCTTGCACGTTATCAAATTTTGCTATGAAAACTACGGCCGAAGCGTGTCTAGCTCGAGATGATTTGGAATTTTAATAACAGAAAAACGAATTACCTAGTCGATTCACCTGCTCCTACCGCTCCTTTAGTGGATGACAACCAGCTGTTCAAAATTACGTCGTCTATTAGTTAAGTTTATTTTTCCGTTCAGCATTATCACACCGTACCAGGTCTGTAATAATTATGTACACAGGGTTGGTCATACTTGCGTCTGTATATATTACAAACACTCGGAAACTATAAAGGTGGATCGTAAAATTCACCTGGCTTCACCTGGGGTCGTTTTTTTCTTTTAGTTTCTTAATATATTATAAATTTAGATCCGAAGGATCTTACCGTTCATTATTCTTTATTCTCGTAAATCCTCGTCCCACTATAATATTATATTGTATTATACAGTACATTATTATTTCGCTTTGATTACAAAATTAGATTGTTTTATTCGAAATCATAACAAAACAATATATAATTACTTTTTGAACAGCAATACTGAATTGCCTCCTCTCACCGCCGATGATGACCGGTTATTCAAAATTATGCCGTCCATTAGTTAAGTTTATTTTTATGTTCTATATGATCACATCGTACCCGGTCCATAATAATCATGTAAAAGCTCGCCAGCTCTCTCGGGGGTCGTTGAAAAATGTTTTTTTCTCTTTCTTCTACTTAGCATAATAAAACGCAGATCCTATGGATCTTTTGGTTCATTGTGGTGTAATATTAATAGCATTACATAATATACCCGAAAGCGATTTTCAAAACCGCCGATGATCTCGTAACCCCCCCCCCCCCCCCCTCCCTCTTTAATAATATAATATTATACAGTACAGTAATATTTCAATTTGTTTACGAAATATTATCGTTTTATTCGAAATGATAACAATGCAATACATAATTGCTTTTCGAATAGTAACGCTACTTAAATTAAAGAAAATAAATCATGAATATAAATAAATATCATTAACATAAAACCGTTTGGGTTTTTTCACCCTCGAAATATCAGCACCTTTCTCCGTAATGCATAATACGAATCGAGCGCTATGTATTTCGAGAAGGCGAAAACATTTAAACATATATATATATATATATATATATATATTGTGTAGACGCGTAATAATGGCCAACTCTGTCGATAAACACGCACTTACTAAAATTATACAAACGGTAAAAAAAAAAAAATGTACCGAGTTTTGTGATTAATTTATTAACCTATTATACGCGTCGTTATCGTTATCGTGATTTCGATAATTTATTATTGTTTTGTGCTTTTAAAACTATCTACAGGGCGTTTCGAATTTCGGCTATATGCAGCCAAAAATGATAAAAACGAAATCTGTTAGAAAATCGCACTTATTCTTCAGAATCGTAACAATTATCATAGCGTTCAGAAATACAGTTTTCAAAATCCAAGTCGTACGTCACCTACGTAATTTATACGCTATCTGACAAACGAGAGACTATCGAAATCGATTATATTTTAACCATGTACATTTAATCTCACGTGTATTACAGTGCGACACGACGATGTTTTCCGGCGATTATTGTCGAAACTTGTAACACATTCCGTTTTACAAAATCCTATAATATGAGTATATTATTGTAAAATTCCAAACTTATAAATTTGTTGACAGTACAAAACCACGATAACAGAGGCATGCGAAAAAATACCTGCAAAACGCGTCAACAAGTAGATACCGAAAAAGGTATGTCAACAACGACATAAACGCACAAAAAAAAAAATTAAAATAATAACGAAAAAACGGTAATCGGTAAGGACGTCATCTTATCGCGTCCTGTTTTAACCCTTTTCTAGTTTCGAATGCATCCGGCATTAATGTTACTGCGACTATTATTGGGGATGTCCATTTTTCGTTGCACAAATTTTAAATTTTTACATTCATATTTGTATATTACGTTCCTCCGATAGTCGAATGAAAATTTAAAGTTTCACCGCAGATCTGTTTTCAATCAATTCTTGAAAAGCGAACGAATTCAAAGGAATATGAGCGCAGTCTTTGAATCCGTTACTTACATATACTGGTAAAACAGATTCTAAAACCAATTGCCCCCGCGTCGTTGGTATGAGGTTCCCTCTATAGTCTTTCACTCAAGGTACTAATTTCGCATATACCTCCAGTGCCTCAGACCACGCTATGTAAACAGTCCTTAATACCGGTCAGGCCGCTGCCGTTTGTGACGCCCCATACGTGTTATAATAATACATAAGACATTTTATTTCTTATTTTTATCGCAGTCCTAAAAACTGCTAATTCGATTTGTGTATTTGTATGCGGTAGTACCCACTTATCCGACTGTTAGACGGATTTGCTTAGAGCTGTTAATGTTCAAACTTTTTTAAATATAATTTTTTTGAAGGGAGCATTTAGAATAAATGCTTAGAATGAAATGTAATTTTTATTTTAATCCTCTAATTATTAATTTAAAAAAAAAAAAATAACTTTATTTATGCATTTTGTTTTACTACCATTATTATGATTATTTTTTTTCTCGCGTTCAGCCGCCTAAGAAACGCTAGAATGAATATACAAATTTAGATTCTATCTAAATAGATTCAGGACAAGTGGATTAAAAACAAAACTTTAAATATTAACAGCATTCGAGAAATCCATCGGAATGGCGACGAGACGCCCTGTTACGTATACCGGCGCACATAATGTTGCGCCTATAATCCCTTTTTTTTCTTAATGGCCCTTTTATTTTACGAATCGCGCAAAAATACATAATACCCGTAATGTTATAATTTAGGTGCTGGTATACTAACCGAAATAACAGTCCTCGTTTGACTGTCTGTCGACGCTGCCACCACAAAGGTTGACACATTGAAGCGTATTATTTTTCGTTATAAGACATTATTTTTTTACGACTGGTTTCCAGCCCCTGAAAGAAACACGGGTGTTTGGGACTCTAATAATATCCCCCGGGCCATGTTGCAGCATTTATCGTCACGCGGCTTAAATACAATAATATTTTTTTATTTTTTTTATCATCTCATTCGTCTATATCAGAGGTTCTTAAACTTTTTTTTCGTGAACCACTTATTATGGATGTATCACGAAACCACTTATGACTCAAAATTGAACCATTCAAAATGTATATACATTTATTTAAAAATGATAAGGGCAGCGTAAGGCAATAAAATACTACATTATAATTAACATTATAAAAATTAAAAATATAAAACAGTATACCGCATTAATAACATTTGTACAAATATATATTAATTAATTATCCAAACTACTTTTCGGCATTTTGCGAGCAACCATGTTACCTACTACGTACCATAGTTTAAAAATTACTGATAAACGCGAAATAATTCTTCCGTGATAAATAGTAACATTGCCTAGACAAATCTGTTAAAAGCGTTATTTGCGCGTAGTAAATTCGGTAAAAATAATATATAGGTAAAATGTAACGACGGACGGTAAACTATGTCAATAAAAGTAAATTGTTCGGACGGAAAATACTACAATTTAATCGTGACTATGATCGTGCGTGGAATATGTGTCAATAATGACAAATCAAAGCCGATTATCTATACGAAGACCACGAATACCAGTTTCATAAAATACTTAATAACGATGTACAACGGTGACTATGTTGTTCGAAACGTTTTTGTAAGTGTTTTTTTTAAAATAATTATCTCCCGCACATATTATGGTTTAGACAGATTGAAAGAGTGAAGCCGACCACAGCCACGATGAAACTCGCTAAAAAGTTTTAGATAAGAAAATTATCGCGGTGTCTCTTTCAATTTAACGCTAACTACTGATTCATATGACGATTGGTAATTGTTATGTAACTGTAACTTATTTTTCTCTTGCCCAAGCCCCGGCCGAATTTCGTACTTAATTTAGGGTTCGGGCTGCAATCAAAAACTTTACCACGTCAATAAAATATAAATATAATATTTTGAAATGCTGTTATTTTTACGGATTTCACCAATATTTTAAATTATACAATAATTAGAAAAAAATATAATACGCATTTGATTCACATTTTTTTATATTATCAAATACAACTCACGATAAACCTAGTATAAAGTATTCAATCATCTATATCTACAAAAAAAAAAATCGAAAATACTGCCCCAATCATTAAGAAAAGAACGTCCTTATTCACTATAACTAAAAAATATTTCTTTTTAAGAAAACATGCTACTTTTCGATGGAAGCAAGATTTGATGTAGACATTTATCTATAGACAGAAAAAGATAAAATATCGTATAAATCGTTCAATTTCTCGGGTTTCTTAAATTCTTTTCGTGGTTTCGCCAATCATAAATAAAACTACAAGGAAAATAAATAAATGCCTCTCATCAACTAGATCCAAAAGTTCACAAGTAGATAACTTTACGTTTGATTGGAGCAAGATTTTTGACAAAAATTTGTTTAAAATTAAAATAAATAAATGAATGAGTGAATAAAAATAAAAAAACACATTGTAAAATCAATAATATCTCAATTTTACTTCTTGAAAAAAAAATGACTACAAATAAAATGACTGTATAGACAGAATACATTCTCTAAAAATGGTTCATAAGTCAGGTAGATCTTTATCATTTTATATAATATAGTACAATATTATTATTTACATGCAAAAATAAAACTATTTTGTACTTTAAATTGCTTTTCTTTTTTCGAAACTCCGCGATACTTTCATCCGCAATTATTCCTTACAGCAGAGATCTCTCTGTGGTCACGGATAAAACTAACGCAATACAAGAATACTGTTCTACATACATACGCGCCAATTCCTATAATATTTTATTAATAATTATTACACACAGGGCTGTTTCGGTAGTACGTGCCCACGTTTTTCAATCTACAATAAATAATTAACATGGTAATAGGCTTCGGATGTGAAGCTAAATACGCAAATAATATACATATATTATCGTTGAGACAAATAAAAATAAAATTTGGATTTACAAATTTTTAATGTAAAAAAAACTAAACTCAAAATATTTTTTTCTGTAAAAAAAAGCCCCTCACATGACGTTCAGTATTTCAGGGCCTGACACTCAGGCCTATTGAAATGTTAAGCTTAATCCGGTCTTGACATTAATGTATCCTTTTCGTGAACCGTGAAAATAACAATATGAAGAATAATTACTTTTATTTTATGGTTTCAATAATAATAAAGACATAAATCTATAAGCGGTTGTTGCGTCCGTCAATTATGGTTTCCGCCAAAATAAATAAGATTTGATTTTCCTTTTTTCAATATCTATTTTTATTTGCTTATATGAATTCCATTTATAACTCAAAAAATATTCTGTTTAGACCGATTTTTACGAAAAATTAAATTTGAGCCTTTCAATTATAGAATCATTTTTTTTTTTACCCCAATTACTTGTTTTGAATTTCATTTAAAAAAAAAAAAAACGGACATTTGTATATAGACTAGAGGTTTTTAAACCCCATCTCAATAATATTTGTAGAAATAGATGAGCGGAAACGAAAATCGGACCTTTTTCGTTTTGGCGGAAAAAATTTAGTAATTTAGTTTTCTTAAAACAAAACGTATAATTTATCGAATCGATATCTTGATTTAGTTTCTGTTCGGTTTCGTGAAATATTAGTAAATTGAACAATTATGTAGAACGTTATTATATATACCCGCAATATTTAAATAGGAACATTTAATTTGTTAACTATACGATTATATCCCTATATTAATTATAGTTTACAGGAATTTTAATATAGAAAACCTAAAAGAAAAAAACCGTAGCAAAAATTGTACAATTTTAATTGTTTTCTATTTTTTTTTTTTTTTATGTTTTTATTCGGTTTAAAATAGTTTTTTTTAAACACTTTCTAGTCGTGGTAAAAACTTTATGGTATTTTTTTAAGGTTTTTATTAGCATTTTACATTTTCGATTTTATTTTTTTTTGATTTATCATTTAATTTTATACGAATTTTGACCAAGCCAAAAAGCTAAATAATTTAACACGATTTCCATTATAAATTAATATTGACAGTAAAACAATTCGTGGAGTATAATGTACTATGTATAATAGGACATATTTATGTCTAGAAACATAAATTAAACGATTTTATTTTTTACCCTACCATCTCTGCACCTGGGACACACCCGTTAGCAGTATCAGATCATTTTTTATGCATTTTAACTCTTAAGTTGTAAATGTACGACTAAATCTGTAAAAAAGACAAACAATAATTGTAGTTACTTAATTGTTATTTACATTTAATTTTTAAATTTTTATAAAATGGAGTTTTTCTTTAAATATCATAGTATTTATTATATTATCGTTACATGTTTATAGAATTTAAATTTAAGCAAAAACGTTTTAACTTTACTAGAATTGGTTGCAATAGTTTACCAAAATACAATTTTAAAAAACACTTCAAAACTGTTTAAAATATAAGAGGCATGTTAAAAAAAAATTTTATCAAACCTTTTTGCTTTTACATCGCATGCAAAAATACATATAATACTTGTAATATTAAGGTGCCGGGATATTCGTACGCGTACACCGCCAACCGCAATAAAAAAATCCTCGTTTGCTGGTCGCTAACACCACCGCCAAGTTAACTAACCTCAGCGTATTATTATTTATAATACGATATTATTTTCATATCCGTATATCCCACAAATGTCGCCACTGATAATGTACTAGTTGGTTTACGGGTTTCCGTAGGTAGTCGAGTAATCTACTAGTAAAATACTGTTTATAATAATGCTAATTATAACGCGATTTTCATCTCAAACCTGTTTATAGGCGATTTAAAAAACGATCAAATTAAAATAGGCAAATTAAAAGTTCGGGAAATAAACAAAGGTGGTTTTTTTTTTACAAAAAGGAGAGTGTGCACATATTATAATAGATAAAACTTCAGAAACAATTGTTTGAAAAATATATGCGAAGTCCTAAGTCTGAAGAGAGAGAATGAGAAGGAAATGATTTGTATTACTTTTAAATATTCGGACCCAACTAGTTTATTATTACCTACCGGAAACTGGGACCCGACTATAGTGTATAGTACCTGACATTCATCGGGACTTTACTAGTGTTAAATATATCGACACCACTAGGGTACTAGATCCACTCGAATGTCGCACAGGGGTTTTATTACAGAAAAAATATTCCGAAAAATGATCTATATCGTAATGCCCAACGAGATAAGTTCGGCCGCTTTAGAGATTATCCCGAAAATACAAACGTCCGATATGAATATTTAATTATTGTATTTGCATGACATATAAAGATTGTATTCGTGTGATTATAAGTATGCAAATTGTAACAATAATATTATTTTATTTTTAACCAGGCCTTTATATTAATTCAGTGTTGTTTCCAAGAGAACACATTATAAAACGGATCAACACAAATGACTAGTTAACTATTCGTCAATTCAAATATTCATTAATATTCTTTCGAGTTAACTTTATGAGAGCAATACAATTTAAGTATTTGTATTTCATATACCTACGTATTGTTGGTTTATTGCAGAAAGTTTTTGTAATATTTCTCGAGAACGTTTTCGACATTAATCTGTTGCCGTGATCGTAATTCGAAGTAACGTATAAATAATGTATTTATTTTATATTCTTTTTTTAATTATACAATCGATCGATTTTTTTTTTTTTATCTAAATGCGATTCGAATCTTTTGGTTCGCTTCAAATCGTATTAGTGTTATTCACTCAGTCGTACTGCTTTACAGCATAAAGAAATTATTTTTTTCAGAATACAAACATGTCGCCACCAGACATAACGAATAATAAACGAAAAGCCGAAGACTCCAATGAGAGAGACAGCTTGTTTAACTAGTAAGACGATGTCACGTTTCAGTACAGATATTTTGGCTACAAGTTTTAGTCTAGGTACATAATTGGATAGTATTTTTACATTTTTATCATTATCAGCGTAGCAAAGACACTTTAAGAATTTTCCAAGGTGTGAGCATTATTATAATTTATTTGAATGCTAGTTATTCTAAAAAAAAAAAAAACCGATGATAAAATATAATATCGGTTTTTATGTTTTTATTGATTTCTGGATTACCTTGAGTACGAGAGAAAAATTAATACTGTATTTATTATAGCCAAGTAAGTTTGCCTAATTCACCAAGCTAATAAGTTATAAGATACTTTTCATCGCTTTCTTTATGCAAATTAAAATACTAATTTTTACCTTTATGTCACTTTTGATACTCATTGCAGTAAAAGAATGCTTATGATGGACTTGGAAACTGAAAGCCAGCCGACGAACGACAATCTGTGGTCTGAGTGGTTCATATGTCAGACTTGTCAGAGATGGTTTAATTCTAAAAAAGGTTTGGTTACTCACTACTGGAAAGTGCACGGGCAGAATGTTAAACTGTTAAACATAAAAGGAATCTCCGATGACAAACTTTCCGTCAAACAGTATGTCCAACAGCCTGTTAAACGTTCTGTTGAGAATTCCGTCCAACAGTCCGTGAAACAGCTCGTTGGATCTTGCGTGGGGGATGTACGTTCTACAGATTGGGGTCAAAAAAAATAATTTATTTATCTGCGATTTGTGTTCCGAGGTGTGCACGTCTGCCTTAAAGTTGTTGGTGCACAAGCGGTTTCATATAGGCAAGGCACGCAGAAACTGCGCCAATTGTGAGATACCGTTCGAAAAACGAGTAAGAATAATACACTCGGATCAGATAGAGCACTTGACCAGACGTTCGACACCTGCAGTTCCAATCACCACAGTCTCAACTTTCACAATCCCAACTGCCACAGTTTCGACTGCCACAATGTCGACCGCCACAATGCCGACAGCTACATTTCTGACAGCTACCCTCAAGACCGTCTCATTCTCGACTCCTCTAGGCCTGATCGTCACATTCCCCGCAGCCATAGTTTCGACCCCCTTAGTCCCTATCGCTACAATCCCGATCGCTACAGCTGTAGCCATCAATCCGACAGAACAACGCTGACCGCATTGGCAACCCTTAACGTTCACACACAACCGACCACAGTTGCACGTCACCGAATTTTGCCGCAGAATTTTCGGCTAAAGCGGACCGGGCCTGAGAACATACGGAATCGTAATCGCAGGAAAATGAATTAGCTAGCCGATTTGCCGCCTCCCACCGCCGATGACCGGTTATTCAAAATTATATCATCCATAAGTTAAGTTTATTATTTCGTTCTGTATTATCACATCGTACCCAGTCCGTAATAATTATGTACATAACCAACGGCTCCTTCGTGGGTTGTCGGGGATTTATTTTTTCTTCTGTTAAAGCATATTATAAATTTATATCCGATGAATCGTATCGTTCATTGCAGTGTAATATTAATATTATTAAAAAATATACCCGCAAGCGATTTTCAAAAACGCCGATGCTCTCGTAAACCTCCTTATATTAATTACATAAACGGTTTAGAAAACGAAAAAAAAAATGTATAGAGTTTTGTGATTAATTATGATATTATACGCGTCGTTTTCGGCCGTACCCTATTTCGGAAATCTACATTAATGTTTTTAACACGCTCCGTTTTACAAAATCATAGAAGTGAATATATTGTTCTAATATTCCAAACTAATAAAAAATATAACAGGACAAAACCACGATAACACGGGTATGCGAAAAATTAACTGCAAAACACGTGGACATGCAGATACCAAAACAGATATGCCAACAACGACATAAACGCACAAAAAAAAATTAAAATAATAACAAAAAAACGATTATGGATACGGATATAGTTATATTATCGCGTCCCATTTCGACCCTTTTCAAGTTTCGATTACGTCCGTCATAAATGTTACTCCGACTAGTCTGACTATTACAACTCACATTCATAGGTACAAACTATAGTACCTACTTTGAAGGTATTAATCTTATAAACTTCTTTCGTTGCACAAATTAAAAATATCTAACATTAATATTTGTATATTATTTTCCTCCGATATTCGAATGAAATTCCAATAATATTTTTCTTCGTAGATTCTTTGCCAATAAATTCCTGAAAATCGAACTATATCAAAGAATATGAGTACAGCCTTTGAATCCGTTTCTGGGAAATACTGGGAAAACAGATTCTAAAACAATTTGTCACCCTCTCGCCGTTTGTTTGAGGTTGCCTTTTTAGTCTTTCGCTCAAGGTACCAATTTCGCGTATATCACCCGCGCCTCAGATCATGTTTGATATTTTTATGTATATCAAATATATTATTTTAAAACGATAATATTATAAATCCAGCGCGACGGTAGTGGCACGAAGGTAAGTGGAAAAAAAATTTGCGTAGTAGCCACTAACGTATATAAACTATAAACGTATATTAAATATAATGATATAAGGAATCAATCGATCAAAAATATTGTATAGATGGAAACAGGAGAACTCGCAAGTGGATTGATTAGATGGAATAAAAGTTACAACCAAAAATGTTCAAGTACTTTCAAGTCCGACTTTTCGTATTCGAAAAAAATATCGTAAAATATCTACTCTCGTTGTTTCGGCGACGACAACGCCGTTATTTGGTTTATATTTAACGACCAGTTTTGAATTCAAATTTCATCTTCAAGTTTAGCAAAGTCAAATAACATCGTGACTTTTTTTTTTATCAAAAATAGCCGATATCACACCAAAAACAATTTATTATAACTCCGTGTAAAATAAAGCTCTATTAAAAAAAATTAAATTTAGTAATAATAAAATTTCTAAAAGACGTAATATAATTTGGAAACTAAGTAAAATGCCATTTTATATTATTACAAATACCCATGACGACAAATAAAATCAATTGTAAAGTTAAATACTTAGTCAACATATTTTTTATGAATTATTAATTAATTTATGAAATTTACTATAGTATACTTAGTAAGTAACTACTTCGTAAGTAACTAAGTAACTACTTATTTGTATTTATTTAAGTATATTTACACGTCGTGTCAAGTAATTAAACAATATTTTGACTAAGTATTTAACTTAATAATTGATCTTATTTATCGTCATAGATATTTGTAATATTATAAAATCGCATTTTACTTAGTTTCCATATTATATCAAGTCTTTTAAAGATTTAATCATTACTAAATTTAATTTTTTTTTTAACTTGGCTTTTTTTACACGGAGTTATAACGAAGTGTTTTTGGTGTGTTATAATATACATTCGTATCTGATCAGCAGTTTCTTTGTAACAGTCATTTCAATTTCTAATGAAAAGTTGTGAGAAACAGGACTACCACATAACGCGATAGAGGAATAACTTGATTTATTGTGTTAGACAATGTTGGAAATTAAAAAGGCTGTTACTGAAAAATCGCAGCTGATCGGATATGAATACATGATATATTAATATAATGAAGAATAGAAAGAAGTGTAAAATAATATCTTACTTAATATGGTCTTTTTTAAATCTATGTAAAGTGAATAAATAGTTATTATTATTATTATTATTATTTAGCCTTTTAGGGCAGCATTTCTCAAACTTTTTGTTTCACTTATTCTCCTTTATCCTCTCAATTGCTACTAACACACATAATGTTAATTCATCAAATTTCACATGGAGCACGCAACCAATAGATAAATGCAAAAAGTTGGTAATGGAAAATTTGGAAATTTGTATTTATTTTAATTACCGTACACTGCAGCGGCTATAGTACAGAAAATTTAATTTTTATCCGATTCTTTACAAATAACAAACCGTTTCAAATGCATCACGTTGTACTTTTACCGACATTATCATTATTATTTCTTTGTCGCGTACCGCCGGTGTAGAAACGTTGGATTGGGGGATGAAAAATGAAAATACAAATTTAATTTTATATCTAAATAGATTCAAGATAAGTGGATTTAAAACGAAAAACTAAATACTAACAGCTCTCGAGAAATCCGTCGGAATGAGACGGGACGCCCTGTACGTATACCGGCCGTATGTCGTATAATTATCTCGGGCACATTGCCCCCTTTTTTTTCTTAACGGCCTTTTTTTTTTACGACTCTCATAGAAATACATAATACCCGTAATGCTATTATTGAGGTACCGGTATACTAACCGCAATAAAGGTCATCGTTTGACGGTAGGTCGCCGCCGCCACAAAGGTTAACACATCGAAGCGTATTATTTTTCGTTATACATTATTTTTTTATGAGCGGTTTCTCGCTGCTGAAATAAACGTGAATGTGCGAGACTCCGATGACGTCAACCCGGCCGTGTTGTGTGTCATTTATCCGCGGACGAGTCGAATACAATAAGATGTTCTTTTTTTTTTTATCATCTTATTCGTCTAGGTCAGAGATCCTGAAACCTTATCCTTTATTTTCGTGTACCATTCATATTATGTATTATGGATTTGTCACGTACCTTCTTATGACTAAAACTCGAACCATTCATAATGACTATACATTTATTTAAAAATAATATAAGAACAGCGCGTAAGACAGTAAAATACTACACTATAATTAACATTATAAAAATTAAAAATATAAAACAGTATAACGCATTAATAACATTTGTACAAGTATATATTAATTAATTATCCAAACTACTTTTCGGCATTTTGCGAGCCACTATGTTACCTACTACGTACCATAGTTTAAAAATTACTGATAAACGCGAAATAATTCTTCCGTGATAAATAATAACATTGCCTAGACAAATCTGTTAAAATCGTTATTTGCGCGTAGTAAATTCGGTAAAAATAATTTATAGGTAAAATGTAACGACGGACGGTAAAATATGTCAATAAAAGTAAATTGTTCGTGCGGAAAATACTACACTTAATGTTACAATTAACGCATGTCCTGGAATACTGTCAATAATAACAAATCAAAGTAAATTATTTTCTATACGAAGACCACGAATATCGGTTTCGTAAAACACTTAATGCCTGCGTACAACCGTGGCTTTGCTATTTGTAACATTTTTGTAGGTGTTTTTTTATTTTTTTTCAAATAATTATCTATCGCAGATATTACGGTTTAGACAGACTGAAGGGGAAACCAATCACAACCACGGTGAAACTCACTAAAAAGTCTTAGATATGAAAATGCTCGTGGTGCCTATATTGGTTCAACGCTAATTACGGATAGAAATGATGAGTGATAATTATTATGTAATCGCAATCCTTACGTCCTCACATAAGCCACGGCCGGAGCTCGTACTTAATTTAGCGTTTAAGCTAACGTTCACCAACACCGATATGATTAATTAAATTAAAAAATACCTAATACCGAGTCTGATACTGTGGTCGGTGGAAAGTTGCAGAGATTATAAGATACAAATGGTCTATATCTGTACCCATCGATTAATCATTTCTGATGAATTACCATTCTGAGCGAAATTATTTTATATGTCATTTGATAGGAAGTAATATTTTCGATTTTCATCAAAATTTGATCCATCATAAAAAAAAAACAACCTCTACATGAAACTTTGTTTTACCATTGTACTTAAAACGAACTTTTTGTTAAATTTTCAAACATTTCTGATCGGTCAAACAACTATATCTGTATAGTATATACCAAATAAAAACTAAGTAAAAAACTATAAATATATTATGAATTTTGTCAAAATTTTAAATTAATACAATAATTATAAAAAAAAAAAAAGGACGGACATACATCGCACGTAGGCGCAGTCACTTGTATAGATGGAAAGTTGGAAGTAAAGATAAACCATTGATAACGAAAAAACGATTCTGAGCGAAGTTCAATTGACAATACTATAAACTGAACTCCGTTCAACAGTATATCAATTTAACCTAAAGAACCCGGTTTTCCTTATTATCTCGAAAGTCAATGACAAATTTAAAAAATGACCTCTTTAAAGTACCATCCAAAGAACAATTTGCCTCAGAAAAGTTCAGAGTAATTTTTTTAGTGGAAATAGTGTTCACATACCAAAAAATAAAAATAAAATAAACATCTTTATAAAACCAATACATTTTTTGTTAAACTCAGAATCTAAAATTAATACATATTTGATTCAAATCTGTTTATATCATCAAATACATTTCACGACAAACATCGTTTACGATTCTGAGGGGAGTTCAGTTGACAGTGATGCTTCATCAACAATATATTTGCCATATTATAGTTAAATAAATAAACTTTGTGTATTCTCTTTTATAATGTTTGTTTAATGTTGTATCGATTTTCACAGTTTCCATACGTTTTTCCCGGTTTTTCACAATTGCTGGGAAAACTCATCAGAAAATGACCTCTCTAAAGTATCTCTCCAGTCGGATTTCCTTTTAGAAAAAATACTACCATTATAAATTGAATCAATATTGCTAGTAAAAAAATTGTTCACAGGAAACTAGAAGGCCAAAATATATTTTAACTATATTTCTTATATTTTCCTTTTTTCCTCAGTTTAGTTTCGGTTTTTCAAAATTAATGAGAAATCTTCTAATGCAATCAAAAAATAACCTCCTTCAAGTACCTCCCCAAACCGATTTCCTTTCAGAAAAAGTGCTACACTAAAAAACCTGTGGAAGATTTTTGTTAAAAAAGATGCGCACAGATTCGCTCCACTCAGAATGTAAAATTGAAAATAACGAAATAGTGTTTGTGCCCCATTTTTGAATAAAAACAACACATATTAAAACCGATAAATCTCTCGCTACGCTCAGAACCTGAAAGAAAAATAGCATTGGATATAAATGTTTAATACCTGTCCGATCCTATAAAAAAAATATTTTTCATATTATTCACTATATTGCTCTGTGGTGAATCTAAAACATGTGTCTTGAAGCGTGTCGTAACGGAAAATGCGCACATTAATCTGCAGCCTAATATCGTTTATGAAATTACCACAAACTAAGTGGGTGCACGTATACATAAGACGTGTCTATGACTCACTTTTCAGTTGTCATGCGTACGAGCTAAGAATATATTTTTAAATTTAATTACGTTTAAGTAGAATTTCAATTCGTATTTTTATACGTTTTGTCTAATTCAACAAAATCAATGTCAAATTTTCTTTATACAACACTTTTGCCGATTTTTAAAAAGGCGACAAATTAGGCTAATTCATTACTTTGGTTTTCTGTAATATATATAATAGGATATCAATTTTATTTGAAAATATTGTTTAGCTGGTATTAAATTTACGTAACGCTATTAATATGGCCATAAAAAAATACCGGGACGCAATTCGTATGCAGCCATATTATATGCATGGGAATAAATGCTAATTGGTAAGTGGTGATTATTTATCAATGGTTTATTATGAATGTAGTATGTAAATAACTCAAATATAATATTCTTATGAATACATTTCTACAATTTCCTCTTCTTCTTTAACTCAGTATAATTCAAAATTCCATCGAACAAACATTTCGTTTATCTGTTTTAATTTTAACTCGTTAAAACAAACTAGACAAAAAAAAAATAACAAAAACAAAAACATTAGTAGAGTTACATAAACATGATCAGTTCAAAATTGTACAGGGCTTGAGTCTCGGTAATACCTTTACAATATCTCAATTTTACTTCTTGAAAAAAAAATGAATACAAATTAAATGACTGTACAGAATAAATTCTCTAAAAATGGTTCATAAGTCAGGTGGATCTTTATCATTTTATATAATATAGTACAATATTATTATTTACATGCAAAAATAAAACTATTTTGTACTTTAAATTGCTTTTCTTTTTTCGAAACTCCGCGATACTTTCATCCGCAATTATTCCTTACAGCAGAGATCTCTCTGTGGTCACGGATAAAACTAACGCAATACAAGAATACTGTTCTACATACATACATGTCAATTCTTATAATATTTTATTAATAATTATCACACACAGGGCTGTTTCAGTAGTACGTGCCCACGTTTTTCAATCTACAATAAATAATTAACACGGTAATAGGCTTCGGATGTGAAGTTAAATACGTAAATAATATACATATATTCTCGTTGAGTCAAATAAAAATAAAATTTGGATTTGGAAATGTTCAATGTAATAAACATTATGGGATAGACGTTTTAAATATACCACGCATACTTAATAAAGTTACTTTTAATGTCACGTCGGTGTCACATTTTTAAACGATTACAAAAAAAACACCATAAATTTACAATAAAAAAACCCTGTTGTAATCGATTGACCAATGTGACACGTGACGACGACACGTACACAATGATATTTTTCGATATTCAAAAAAAAAAAATAAATAATAATATCATATCATCGTAATAATTTGAAATCTTTACGGCAGAAGAGACGGTTATTTATTCTGTACGGCTACGAAATTCAATAATCGCCTAACCCGACTGCACTCAAGGGATACATCGAAGAAAAAACTTATTCGCGCTTTTCCTATTCATTTTTTCTATGGATCGTTTAGAATTTTAACATTGGTCGCGGAGGAACGAATACATAAATATATATCGTTACGATTTTACAATGATGCGCTGCTATTTTTTTAAATTAGTCAGTTGGCTCGCTTTGGATTGAAACGATAGTTTTATCCAACTTTTAGGTTTGAAATTAATATATAACTATTGATTAATATCGTAAATAGTGAATAACTTCGTAATACAAAATGTTTATTTGATCCGAAATTTAATTTCTTTAAGTTATTTGCATACCCTGCCTGTCTTTTATAGTTCTATTAGACGTATGATTATAATATTACCATATTAAATGATTCAAAATAATATTTTACAAATTGCATGTTGCCGAAACAAAACTACACGCGAGTAAGCACCAAACGTGTAACAGAAAAAATACTATAATTCTTGAAAAAAAATAATTAAAACTGTCGAATCAAATTAAAATTTCAAGATGGACCATCGTATACCCTGACACATCCTTGGTGCCGTCACTTTTAGTAAGCTCAATCAAAAACAACGAATTTGAATGGATATAGGAACATACGTACTAAAAAAATAATTTCATCCCGTTTCTCAAACACGATTATCTCATTATTATTTGAATTTATACCAATCCTCCAACCATTTTTGCCCATTTGATCAAAATTATTTTTACCATGTTTGGTCATTTCGTCTTTGACTTTTCGAAAGATATTTTATCAATTGGATTCTGGTCCAGCACGAATCCGTAGTAATGGATTATTGTTTTTTCAGTACACGTATATCCTGTCACAGTTTATCTTATTTGATGATCGCTAAATACCATTATGTTTTTCTCTAAACGAAGCTCTTTGTTTTTCCATTGCCGCTGTTTTCAGGTTATGTTATCGTTTGCTGCTACCATCAACTTTTGCTGTATGTATGATTTCAGTTATTATTTCGCCAAGATATTTAAAACGATCTACCAATTCGTATCGATCTATTTTATAAATACAATATACGCCACCCGCTGTTCTTATCTCCTTATAATATAATACTGCGTTTTCATCTCATTCACCTGAAGTTTAGTTTCACTTTCAATGCTGCATTATTATTAATGTACAAACGTTATTATCATAATAATATTATGCAAGCGTCTAGAACTGGAATAATAATATTATTGGTTTATAGAATTTCGCCGCCAACGTTCGCCAAGTCAGAACGTTTGTTTGTAGAGAGTGTTTATTAGACTGCTACATCCGTTAAATCATTCTGCTCTTATATTGCATTATTATGTTGAATTTTGTCTATCACAATAATACTATAAACGCGGAATAAATCCGAAAACAAATAACGGCGTTTTACACAGAGCGTATTGAGCTGAAGCTGTAGCAGTTTTTATACATGCTTACATTTAAATAAATATTAACAAGATATTACACTGCTGTGCCCAGAATTTCCAAAAGAGGAAAAATGTACGTTAATGTAAATATTAAAAAAAAAATGTGTTTACATTTATTATATATTTTTTTATAAAAATAATGTATTATACACCGAAAAATTTGCACGTTTTAAGAGGTACTATATGCAAATTTTGGCACACATCTACTAACTGTAAGTGTAAAACAAAGAAAACGATACTTAGTTTGCACATGTGTATCATGTCTCTAATACTCTCTCTAATACTATGTATTGTATATACATAGCAAGAGACGATTATTACCTCATGTGTATTATTACCACGGTGATAAATAATTTCCTAAAGTAGATACTCATTGTAATATTTTATTTTATATTCTGAGTATAGCGATGAATCCATTGGTTTCGATTTTACTAAGATTATAATACTATAAGATAACCTACTATAATACTTAAGATTACTAAGATTATAATTATTATTATTTTTAAACTTAGTAATTTTACAGGAAATCTCGCTCCAAAGAATCAAGCATAGGACTTTTTCTAAAAGGGAATTTTCCTAGGGGTGGTACTTTATTTTCTAAGGAGTTCTCCCAACAAATGAGAAAAACGAAAAAATAGATACAATATTAAATAATTATTATTAAAGAAAATATATAATGCATATGTAACTATTTTACCATAATGTGACATATATATTGTTGACAAGCCAACACTATTAACTGAATTCCACTCAGAATTGTTTTTCGTTAGCAATAGTCAATTGTTGCCTACAGATAGGTATACAGTTATAATGGATAATATTATAAAACAAGGCGATGCTTGCAAAAAACTTAATCTGACCTTACTGAAAGTTGTTTCTGAATAAATTCAGTGTAAATCCCTAAAGCAGTAAATTTATACTAGCTTATAATTTTTAAAATACTTTTTGTTTAAAACATTTTAAGCATCTTTTTTTTTTAAAAACATTTTAGGAGTTCGCGTTCGGCCGCCGTCGTGCACACTGCTTGCGATCCGTCTGTGTTCGTTATTTTATTCTGTATCTTGGTCTTATGTATCAATTAAATTATACTTAAAACTTAGGTGTTTAAATAACTGACTACGTAATTGAAATCATTATTTAATTTCTCTAATTATTTATAGTTGCTATAATTAACAAATACTTAATAATCTCGTCGTTGCTTTCCTAATATTTATTATACCTTTTTCAACCCGCG
This sequence comes from Cinara cedri, assembly GCA_902439185.1. Lineage (NCBI taxonomy): Eukaryota > Metazoa > Arthropoda > Insecta > Hemiptera > Aphididae > Cinara > Cinara cedri. Next base: position 178,462 of record CABPRJ010000532.1, on the reverse strand, counting down.
TGCTGTCTTATCGCACGCCGCTGCGGCGGCAGTGTCTTCAGCTTATCGAAATTATAACTTATGCGTAAACCTACATCCAAAAATAAACACACAAATTCAGCCGTCGCCAAAACAAGCGATCATCTACAGCCTGCTCGCCTAAACANCACTTCTGAACAAAAGTCGCCAAAAACAAAAAGCAACAAAAAATTATTTTTTACGGCTAACCGCTTGAACCGCTTTCACAAGATGATCCAATGCCCACCACTTCAACTGGACCTACTCTAACGTTTCCTCAAGAGTCAAATCCAGATGGGAACATCAATGTCGGAGTCAAATCAACTCTACCCCCACCAATTTTTGTAAAAGGTGTAATCTGTTTTACCGATCTCTGCTCAGAACTCATCGAGCTAATTGGAGTAGACAATTTATCCTGTATATTATTTTTATTTTTTTTTTAATGCTGCAATATTGTTAGTATTTTAGGTTCATAGTTTTACTACTCATGTGTGTGTATGTATTCTTTGTGTAAACAATTTTTTGACCAGAAATGGCGTTTATACAAAAACACCATAAGTGCTTTCTTGTTGAAAATGCTGACATAGTTATAGCATTTTAGTGGTAATTTTTTTATTTCTAATTAATTAGAAAAACTGAAGAAAAAACCGTAGCAAAAACTATACAATTCTAATTATTTTCTATTTTGTTTTTATATTTTAATTCGGTTTAAAATAGTTTTAGAGAACACTTTCTAGACGTGGTAAAAACTTAATGGTAGTTTTTGAGGTATTTATTAGCATTTTACATTTTCGATTTTTTTTTTTTGATTTATCATTTGATTTTATCCGAATTTTGACCAAGCGAAAAAACTGAATAATTTAATACAAGTTTCATTATAAATTAATATTCAAAGTAAAACAATTCGTGGAGCGTAATGTAGTAGGTTTTTTTATAAGCGATTTTAAGTACAAATGTTAAGAAAAATCGTAAAATTCACGAGGTTTCATAATATTTTTCAGAATGATTTATCGTTGACTAGAGACATAAATTAAACGGTTTTATTTTTTTACCCTACCAGCTTTGCACCTACGACACACTCGTCAGCAGTATCAGATCATTTTTTATGCATTTTAACTTTTAAGTTCGTTTAAATGTTCGTACGGCTTAATCTGTAAAAAAAGGCAAACAATAATTGTAGCTACTTAATTGTTATTTGCATTTAATTTTTAATTTTTTGTAAAATGGAGTTTTTCTTTATGTATCATATTATTTATTATTTTATAGTTACAGATTTATACAATTTAAATTTAAGCAAAAACGTTTTAACTCGCTTAGAATTGGTTGCAATAGTTTACCAAATTACAATTCTAAAAAACACTTCAAAACTGTTTAAAATATAAAATTCACGTTAAAAAAAGTTTTATCAAAAAGTTTTTTTTATAAACACTGCAGTTTAACAAGTACACTGAAATACATTTTTATTTTAAATTTAGATGTTTAATCTGGTTTTTGTATGATATGGTTATTTGCCGAAATAGTTGTCCAAAGATCTAAATTTATGACTAAGGAAAGGAATTTATGAACAAATTGAATAACGAGCTCTTCCTTTTAGCAGAAACTACACAAATAGTTATCTTTTAATGGTCTCGTCGAAAGACAAAATAAAACAAAATTATTATTTGAAAGTTTTATACAATTATGTAATGAATTACCTTTCATTTTGAAAGGCGTATAACAACATTCTTCACCGGGATTGAATGTCATACTGGCTTTTCAAATTGTTGTACCAAGGTTACTTTATACCCATCGTTTCACCGACGACCGACCACAAAATAACGCCTCAGTAAAGAGAAAATTTAATTACGTTTTATCATGATAAAAAATAAAATTATAATTAACTGATAAGGAGATTGTCCACTAAGTATTATGTTTTGTAAACAGCTTTGCAAATCATATAAGATTAAAATCAGTTCAGATATCGATACCTTGGTAACATATAATATTCATTTTAGAAAACGGTTTTTAATTTTATAGAATCCATAGCCATTGGTAAATATTATGGGTCTATAAAGTTTTATGCAACTCGGCATCAAATTCGAGTCTATGATAATTTAGTATGTAAAAATGTGTTACATAATTATTATGATTTTCAGGTAACAGCCAAATCTTATCTGCAATACCACTATACGTTTTAATATATATACGGAGACGATGAATATACGTCTTAAAAATAAATAAATCCGGTGAAAGGGGGAGGGAAAATAGTTTTCGTGACCCTTCGATACGCCACTACGATATAATTATAATAATATTTTTTTCTATCCTTTTAAATCGCGTAGTATACTGGTATATTGCAGTTTATTTTATTTGAAACCGCTAATATAGGTAATCTACTAAGTGGATTTTATATTTATTTATTTTTTTATTTTGTTATTTTTGTTGATTCCGCCGATTCTTTGCCACGTCGCTTTATCGGGTTTTTTTTATATAAAGTAGAGGCAAACATTTACCGAATCATTTTTGTCTGTTGACAGTAAAAACTAAAATACGATTCTATGATAAATAAACATTTCAATAAATTCAATATAATATATTGAATATATTATATCAATATGTACTCGTAATTCTATTAAAATAATAATATTGTGATAAAAAAACATAGACAGATCGATCACAGCAGCGGTTTGACGATTTTAAATGATCTGGACAAGCCTAAAGTTAACCCACAGATTTGGTATTTTAATTTTATCATGTAAAAAATCAGTTATGCTAAGTTATTATTACTGCTATACTATTCCCTAACAAATCCAATAGTTAAAATAAGAAAAAAAGGATGGTACTGCTGATGGGTGTGCTATTATTTTATGAGAGAAGTTGGAAGGGAAGATTTATAGAGTAATTCGATTTGTATCTGTCCGCTTTTTTAAACTCTTGCTAATAAAAAAAGATTCTGAACAGAATATTATTAACTGTATTTGTCTCTCACGTAACCAAGATAACCTACAAATAAATACAATTTGCCAGTTCTTCTCGTTTATTAAAAAAAAAAAAAAAAACTACAAGGAAAATGAACCGTGTGCATTCTGTGTGGCAGTATAATATAATGGGTACGTAAACTTTTTAGAAACAAAAACAATAATATTTTTTCCCGATACTATATTATTGTGTGAAAAACAACGAACAATTTTACGCATGAACGCCCCTGTTAATCTTTTGGTTGTCCTCCGGGTCGTTTCCCAGGACGACGGGCAAATGTCGAAGGGGCGATTTATCTAAGCGCGTTTAGCTAAGATTTAGCAAGGTGGTAGCTCCCTACATAGGGGGCTACCAAAGAGTGATTACCAACATCAAAATTTCTTGAACTATAAGGTGAAGTAAATTTTACTTTTTTTTTCTACGTCCCTCTTCTTCACACTGACTATGGCTATAACCACTCTATTCATCGGATAATGCGTTTAGCTAATGGGAACCCCCGAACTTTTTACGTTTTTCATATGTCATAATTTCAAATGTATACCTTAGACACTCGACCGTATAATGTATGTGTATAATATGTAATTACGTACACAATAAAATTACCGATAAATCTGCCGCACATACACCTTGCATATTAATTTGAATAATATCCCGTTGATAATATTCCATTATATGCAATTTTAATTTCTTCATGTCCAACAGGTGAATATAGGATATCGGTATGCCCGCGCAACACCAATAATCTCCATAATCGGCCGTATTATAATATTTCGATAATAATATTCGTTTCAAAAACAATGTTGGCAGGGGTTATAATACTATAAACTAGCTTGTGACTGCACGCACAATAGCGCATTGCACTCAATTCAAAACTTATTAATATATTTTATTATATAGTGACGGTGTTCAAATTGAATCGGCGACGTGCCAATAATTTGTCCGTTTTTGTGTTTGCATATTTTATCGTACAATATTATTGTGTTACACAATACGGCAATCGAAAAACCACGCATAAGCGTCAAAAATATTATCTCGTAAGTATAATAAATCATAATTTATAAGGTTTATGTTCCGTATACATTATTATTATATTTATAACGGAGACCAATGCAGACAGCAATATTGTACGTGTAATATATAATAGTATAATATAGTTTGACTTCTGTAATTTTTTTTATAGCCCGGAAATATAGTATTTATAATGCGCCGACGATATAGGAGAAGGAGGGGGAGGAATGCATAAAACATAGAAAACACTCCCGACGAGTCAGTGGCCAATATGATTGGGCAGACACCGGATTCAGACACCCCCTTCGACCGTGTTAGGGGGAAAAACCAAATATTTTATTGTTTGTTTATCGTTTATAAATTTCAATTATTTCAACGTTTTAAAATCTATATTATCATAGGAATACGAACTTGGAAAACCGATTAAATGGAATAGTTCTCCTCAATATGTACACGCAGAGATATATCGGTTACGGTTAACAAAATCGTAGATGTATTGGCGTCGGAAAAACGGGGGTTAGGTTTTTCACTGTGAATACATATTAGTACCTAAGGAAAATGTTAAGTTTTATAAAAATAACAAATTTTTTTTTTTTCATTCAAATATTGTACAATTTGTATTCATCTAACATATTATTATATATTAAGTATTACTGCTGTTATACATTTGAATCAATATTACCACGGTTCTATTATTGCTTGTTATAGTTATGGCGTTTCACTATAGCACTATTCAAACTTCATTTCATTAGGTATACATAACTTAAAAATGGTGGAGCTATTGAATTGGCTCCCAATTTAGGTAATCGATGTTTTTACATATTGAATTGGCTTCCAAGATGTATGTATTTATTTGAGTTCCTACAGCATAAAAAATCCATTAGTTATAAAAATTGTTTGAAATATTAATTTAAGTATAATATATTAAAATAATTAAAAAAACAAATATTACATTATATAGATCATCGAAAATGTTAAAATTTAGTAAATTTTAATATTTTTTTGGAGAGGTTCGTGATAGGTAAATTTAAAATTATTTACTATTAAAATTAATTATCTTTTTCACTATTTATTTTTTCGACCGAATTAATTTTATACATATCTTATAGAGGTACGAATTGTGACAAATTGTGACGTAGGTACTGCGTTTAACGATATCAGTGAAATTAGTAGTTAAATTGTATAATTACGATAGTTGTGACTGTTTAATACGTTATCAGATTAATGATTAGATAATTCCAAGCAGTTATTTGACATTATGTCACTAAAAATATTAAAATTCGTACTTTTTCCACTTTTATATTTATAGAACCACTTTATATTTTGAAAACCACTTAGTCAAAAATGTATTAAAAGCTAATTCAATATTTAGTTTTTTGGGTTCAAAGTTCGATGAGGTACTTCACATAACATTGGGAGCCAATTCAATGATCACCAAAAATGGGTATTTGTATTCATAACTAGATTTTTCAAGTTGTACTGGGACTTAAAACCCGGTCTTTATCTATTCTTACCTATTTATTTCTATTTCTACCTACCTATTCCTATCCTAAAAACCTATTCCTATTTATGTTTTTGAAATCTTTCCAAAAACATTCATAGGAAATATGCCTAGCCTCTAGCAGCCATCTCTTTTCACTCCGATGAATATACACTATGAAACGATATTCATTTTTCTAATTTGTTAAATTATTCGTTACAATTTCAAAAATAAATCAAAGAGATATGGATTGTTAAAAATGAATGTAGTTTCTTTGTTACCTTTGTAACATTTTTTATATTCTTTGTTAATTAAAACAATTACAGAAAATTAAAAAAAAATTAATTAGGAAACGCCACGAAAGGTCGAAAATATTATAAAAACCCGCCGTTCAATTATCAAATAATCAAACTAATTTACCGAATAATAATAATTTTTTATCTAAATATTATATTTTTCATCCTACGTGCGTAAAGTGTTTCGTAGAAAAAAAATAATTGTGTGTTTGTTCTAAAACAAATATCTTCTCATTTGTTTCTTCGCTTATCACTCGGAATCCAAAACACATGCGGAAACTCCAGATTTTCATTAATTTTCTCCCGCCGCACTCCTATGTAATGATCGTATTTATGAAAAATATATATATTATATATGTATATATATATATATATACATTGCTAAAACGGTGAACAAGTCACGTGTCGTGTATTGAATACTTTCCATTGCAATTCGCCTAAGTGCTTTTATATGCGAACAGATGTAAGGAGCACCACGACGTAGCGCCGATGAAAGGGGGGAAAAAAATAGGAGGTTTTTCATTCCACAGAGATTGTTCAAAAGCCTCTCGGCACACTATTTATAACGAACTCCCGGTTCCGATATTATATTCTCGTTTTGATTCACAAAAAGTATAAACCTACACTTATACAATGTGCCGGTAATTGATGCAGTAATGTAAAGGGAATAGAGTAAAAAATAAAAGTCATTTGTTAAAATATTTCAGCCATACGATTTCGCATTCGCAATATCTTTTAACGTTAAAAATTTAAATTGTATACAGTTACAGCGGCTAGTCAGGGTCGGTTTTAATTATTTACGAGTGCCACACCGCGGGCACAATAGAGTAAACCCAACAAGGTACAAGGTGCAATATTATTCACGAGTTCTTAATTAATTACCGCGGTAGTTTTGTGAGATTTTAGTTAATTTATTTTTCCGTTGCAGTGGACGGTGTTACAGATTATTTCAAATTATATAGAGTGCCCAAGGAAGATATACCTATTGCGATCATTTATGTGTCGGCACGGCGAGCAACGATTGGAGTAGTGCCCCACTACTCTCCCCCTACCAAAACGTAAAAATGGAATATCTATCCGTTAACGGGTTGACGGAAATATTAAAAATGTCAACGCAATATGTGAAATTTATTTAAACTATAATACTCCGTCTATTTTTGGAATTTTTAACATAATTCGCCATATGAAAATCAAAAGTGGGTAGTTGTTTTACCTCCCCGCAAAAAAAAAAAAACTCCGAAAAATTTTAATACTTCCCGAGATATCGCGATCGGTTTTATCTTCATTGGACACTCTGTATGTATATTATAAAAACATCAATTCCCTAGTACCGTGCTGCTATATTTTTTTAAGGGGGAGGGAAAGATTAAAACAAACATTAAGCGTACGGAAAGTGTAAAGCTGTTAATATTATAACCCACCGCCTATCAGAGAATTCGCAAACAATATTGTTATATTTTTAGACGACATAAAATGTTGTATTAAGCTATTTTTTGTCGGAAAGGGAGGGAAATTAATGATTCATATTTTAGTTTATTGATTTTACGTCAAAAATACAGTTTTATTTATTTAGGTGCGATTAGTTCACTCAGAAATAAATTATGTCCTTGTTATTCTACTTTTTTTCTTTTTTTTTTTTTCAAAAAAGACGTAAATAAATGCGACGAACGCGCGCGTGCATTAAAAACTTAATGATTCTAATGATATTTAACAAATACCTACGAAATATTATAATTTTTCATCATGTTTTTTGAGAATACTAGTATTTCATTGGCGGTTAAACTTAAACTATTATGTGTACTTGTCAACACGAAATTATCGATGATAATATTATTGTAAGTAGGTACGTAATTTATAGTTTATTATATACATGTATATATATATATATAATGATTACGGTAAATATTGTAAAATCGGTTAATGTTGTTATATTTTATACTTCGTGTGTATAAAAACCGATTGTGCGCTGTTAGTTTAAACATTAAAGTGTGTTTGTTTATAATGAAAAACATAAAGATAAAAACATTGTCTATGTTTGTACGTTAGTTTTTTTTTTCGAAATTTTTATTTTCAAGTTAGTTACGGATATATAACCTATTACAATTTTAAAATCATCCTATCTTGCTTAAAAATTAAAATATCGAAAAAATATCAAAGTATAAATACAAACAATATTCTCACCTTTAAGTTTGATAATAAGCTAACATACTCTAATATTAAAACTAATGGCACAAAATAGGTTAATATATAAAAATGAAAAGATTAACCGATTTCACAACATTTAGCGTAACATATGTAGAGGGTGATCAATCTATCGTAGACACTCATTATCTCGGAAAGTTTTTACTTTTTCCGTAATTTATTTTCCAGAATATTTAAGAAACAAGTTGCTCTACAGTTTTATATTTGTGTTATTTTTGACAGCATCATTTTCGGGGGTAAAACCACTTCCTACTTTTGATTTTCAAATGACAACCCATATTGAAAATCCCATAAATAGACGAAGTATTATTTAAAATACATTTTAGTGTGGACATTTTTGATTTCCGTCAATCCGTTGACGAGATATTCCACTTTTAAGAATGGGTTGCAGGAGAATATTGCAAGAGTATCATTTGTGTGGCGGTACGGCCGCGACGTGCTAATAATGCACTATTATTCTCCTGCAACCCATCCTTAAAAGTGAATATCTCGTCAACAAATTGATGGAAATCAAAAATTTCAACACTAAAATGTATTTTAAATAATACTTCGTTTATTTATGGAATTTTCAGTATAGATTGCTATTTGAAAATCAAAAGTAAGTAGTGGTTTTATCCATACAAATAAGAGTGAAAAAACAACATAAATATAAAATTGTAGAGCAGCTTGTTTCTTAACTTTTCTAGAAAATAAATTCCGGAAAAAAGTTAATACTTTCCGAGATAATGATGATCTTACGATAGATTGATCACTCCATATATATATATATATATATTTTTTTTTTTAGGTATTCAAATATTGCCGGTGTCTATAATACCCGCTATGGTACACACGCGACAACACAGACAATTCGGAAGAAAAAAAAAGAACAGACGCAGTAAACGGTTCGTACTTTTGTATTATAATAATAATAATATACTAGCTATGTACACTAGTGATCCACTCATTAGCCTCAATCGCGTGATAGGGCGCATGCGAGAAAATCGGAGGCACTTAAAATTAATGATTTCCGCCATACGCGCGTCTGGAGAACGGGCGATATATACGTATACCTATTATAATTATTATTATTTTCTTCCCTAACCGGAAGTTTTCTTATAACCAATTCGTGTGTTTACACCGCGCGCGATACCGATTAAAGGGTAAACTTTTGGACGCAGCATGTCGTGATACCGTGAGTGAAACTATTAGCCTGTAAACCAAAGGAAATTCCCCGCAATGCGTGTACTGCACGTGAATCAACGTAATAATAATATTGTTATTATGTTATTTTATGAGAGTTACACGCGACCGACATTTCGAGTCTTGCAATACTTCTAATATGAATCCGGCACGCGAACGATACGACGTGACGACCGATCTCAGTTGAGTCTGAACAGTTATCAATCCGATATCAGATAAATGCAAGTCTGGGCATTAACGATTTAATAATTGTTAAAGTTTTAGTTAATTTAACTTTTTAACTTAATAAATTAATTTTTTGTTGAACTATAAAATTAACTGTTAAATATTTGAAGAATACAAAATAACTAAATTTTAATTAACTATAGAGTTAATTTTATATTTAAATAAGTTAAGTTAATTTCAATTTATATTTGTATGTTCATATAAATAAATATATTATTATTATTATATATCATGAACATTTAAAAATATGAATGGTTATAAACACTTCTGTGATTATCTGTTTTTTTTTACTGTTGTCACCTGTCGGGGGTTGAAGGTAAATTATTAATAGATCATTATAGTAGGTTATATACAATAATATTAAGTACATTATTTTTTTATTTAACTTAATTTGAGTTAAAAAGTTAATTTTAACTTTTGATTAATTTCTAGCTTAGTTGAATTGATGAATTATTTTGAAATTAACCTTATTTGAATTTAAATTTAACTTAACTGAGTTGAAAAAAAATCATATACTTGTCCAACCTTGGGTAAATGAGGTGATATTTTACGGCGGTACAGATGATACGTTGACCTATGTAACCTAGTAACCTAGGCAAATTGACTGTTTTCGAGACAATCGTCCCCGACCCAATCTAGGTACTGTATATTATTATACAGCATGGGTGAAAGTTCTATACAATAACATTAGAATGTGACGTCTCGAGAATGTTACGGACGGACATAACTCATTTACATGACGATACGGACTTTCGATCGTCCAGGTCAAATGCGAAGAGAGTATAGTACCTATTGATACCTATTGATATAACGTAACTAATATTAAAACACCAATCGGATTCTCCATCAGGATTCTGAGGATAACATGACGTTGTATACTTACCGAAGTACAAGAATACGGTATCACTACAAGTCCATACGCTTTGGATAAACTTATAGAAATATAAATACTTAAAAATGTAATACCTACGCAGTCATCCTGAAATTCGAAGTTATAATCATTCTGCAAACACCCTGCCAACTGCTACATTGCAGTCAATCGTGTCTTATGAATCGTTTTGGAATCAAAGACGAGATATGTACACGGATTTTATTTTACTCAACGTAATAAAATCAATTACTGCGATTCATAAATTTTAAATATTTTGTACTTACTCAAAACGCGTTGAATCTTATTCCATTCTGCAGGATTATCCGCCACACGAACTAAAAATTCCAAAAGATCATCGTCTACCATGGCCGTTTGCATCTATAATTAAAATACATATTATAGTAGCATATAATATTTAAATCACGATTGAAATAATAATAATATCCAAAATGAAATTGAACTTGAATGAAAATGTTTCACCCACCTTTTTGGACGGCCTGATGTAATGCCGTTCGTTGGGATATTTTATAGCGGTATCTGAAACAAAAATCACGAATAATTTTAATATTTTAAAATGTATTCTACCGTGGTACGCCGTGCGTAAATCTTTGCCGAAACGGTAAATAAGACAAACGGTTAATATTGTAATTGGGGCTGTGGTTTAAACGAGCTAAAAAAAAAAAATTATTTAAAAATGTATTTATTGCAAAATTTAAAAAGTAAAAACCCAAAAATTTCTTTGCACCATGGTTAAGTAACTATTGTAGATACAAAGTTTGAAAGGTATATTGTGAACTATGAATTAAAAATAATACAATCAAAAAGCGGTTCTGGACAGAGATCTTAGTAAACTGACAAGAATATTATAGTATTGTCCTTTGTTTTGATTTTGTAGGAAAACTGCAACCCGTCTAGAATCTAGAAAAGTTATTCAAATGAGATACCATCGTCTAGCGGAAAATCAGTATTTGTTAAGATATATGGTATGAAACAATTTGAACATTTTTAAAATCTAAAATGACAGGAATGAAACTTATCTTAGTAAAAATAGTTCTTCGCACCGCGCTCCGAATCTAAAGAGCGCCAATAAATTTTCGAAGGATAGTTTTTACTCTTCGTGATACTTGTCTATACGGCCAATAAAAAAAATCGATTCTGACGTTTATTATATAATAATATGAGTGCTTATTCAAATGTAGTGTTATTCGGTGTTTCGACATTCCAGACCGTTTATCGTAAATAATAATAATATGACGTGCTTTTAGCATTTTTCACGTTTATACGAACTGTGGTCTCTCCCGTTATTCGTATACAGGTAGGGGAGGGGAGTGAAAAAGCCGCGCCTCGTGAGTGATATATGAACTTCCATTAGCATTGACTTGTATTCGCCCACCGTATTATATTATTATGTGTATCGTTCGTTCCCACTTCCCCTTAGCCGTAGGTGTTTCATAAATAATAATTCAAATACCGACATACCTACTAAACGTCTCTCCCTTTTTTTGCTCTAAAAAATTTAACGCTATACGATAAACCATTTATCAGTATTTTTTCTCCCCCGTGCATTTTATTGTGTACGCGGGACGATAATAATTGGCTGTGCAGTGTTCCCGATATATCAATCGACCCCGCAACGACTGTTATTTATTTCGGGAAACACACTTGGAGACGATGTAAACAAAAATAGGCAGGCATACCTACGGTTCATTTCATCCCTTTGGCCGTTTGAATATAGGTATACTTACTAAATTGTGCGATAAAACCTTTAACGTTTTGTGTTCTTCGTTAAAATGTAATTTCAAATGCGAAAGATACCCGACGTAGCGAAATTGGCCGCATAAAATATATAATATACGTACCGATAATATAAACAATATATTTTTTTTGTGCGCATTAAAATGTTAGTAATGATTGACACGTTGTTATTATGACCACAATATTATTTTACACTCTGGAAGCGAATTACGTTTTTTGCGATACAGTCAAGATCGAATTTTTTAATCTTCGACTTTCTAAAATAGATTTAGGTGAACGTAAAAATGTATGTACATAAAAAGGGCTAACGTTTTTAATTCAGTAGATAATTAGGAGAAGAATTTACAATATTGCACTTTAAAAAAATAAATAAATCCTGCTGTTACTAAAAGTCTAAAGGTAATTTTACTATTTTAATATTCACCTGCAATATATTTTATTTTATGTAGATACGTAAATTAAACGATCTTTTTCGCGAAGAATTAGAATGAAAAAAAATGAACGCAATTAGTCCGCGTTCTTGAAATCGATGCAGAAGTTCAAAAGCCAATCTCGGTTGCATCTCGTATCACAATACAGTTCTGTCAAGTTACGAGTATTTTGTATTGCGATACTAAAATCAATATATTTATTTGAAGTGTTTTGCCAACAAACGACAAAGGAGGATCATTTTTCAATTATCCAAATACGTTAAAAATTAAATGTGATTGCCAGATTGCACATAAATCTGGGGAATTTTTAAAACAGGCGAATAACAGTATCTTTATATAAGATACTGAATGAGAAATACTAAAAAAAAAAAAATTTATTCTTTGATTTGTATTTATCCAATATTAACTATCGAGTATCAAGTATCTTGTATTGCTATACTTGTCAAATATCAAATATCTAACGTGTATATCACCCATTACATGATTATAAGTATATTCCAATATGTGAGTTAGAAAAAGGACGAGTAAAAAACATGGCATTCCGTATCAAGTTATTGGTTCGTACAATGACAGTTGCTATCGCAGAGACAAAGACTATACGATGATAATAATTATAGCAGAGTGAATTTCGATAGAAATTGCTGTGATGCTGTAAATATGCGATACGTGTACAGTGTACACGAATACACGACAGTTGTGTTTAAAACTATCTATATTTTCACAGTCCGGCGATAGTAACTACCTCAACTACTATGACATGCCAGTTGAATGATAGTCGATTTCACGATAGTTCGATACCACAACGCTACCAATCTGTTTACGGAAAGATAACCCGCGATAATGAATAACTATCACGGTTGCATATTCCGATACTACTATTCTAGCACAAAATAACACAGGATTTGGCCTCTATAATATAGGTACGGTTTTACCGAAAATCTTGGCTCTTGGACAATATACAACGTTAAAAATAATTATTTAAATATATCAGAATGAGACTTGTAAATTGCTGACGTCGTATCGCCTAATATTAAACGTATACCAACCTACGCAATAACCGACGGTTTGAAACAAAAGAAAATCGTCCGAAATAACGACGATAGGACCCGTTTAATATATTACACATAATATTATCTGCAACCGAGGTAAACGAAAATACGAATTTTCGAAAAATCAAAAATCTGCATTTTCGGTGGTAAAATATGTTTAATACCTAACGCTAGTGTCTACTACTATCTTTTTAAACGATTTTATAGAGATAAAATACCGATATGTGATTATAATAAAGAGCTAATACTGCTAACGAGTATATTGTCACTGTTGTAGTTGGGAATTCAGAAAGGTAGAACACATAGAGTTGTTTAACGGAACGTTATAACCATTCCTAACAAAACGACACCTAGTGAAACTAGCTTAAGTGTAATGTGGTTAGGTTAGTGTAAAAAGTGCATCATACGTGATATTTTCGTTAAATTAATAGTTACTTATGAAAAGTAGGGTTTTTTTTTGACGATTTTTTGGTGTTACTCGGTAAAAACACCGTTGTTATTTGTTTATTTGGTAAAAGTACTCTTTTCGAACGATCAATTACTAAACAATAATTATTACAGTTAACTGTTTGATAGGAGGTGGCGGTGGAAACGGGGAGACACGTTAAATTGATGAATTTCTTTTACTGATCTCGTGTTTTTGAATATTAATATGTGTTTTAGAATATTAATATGTTATACGAGTACTAACCCGATAATGAGAATTAAACTGTATTCAAAAAGCCAATTTTATTCAATAAATCAAGCTTTTTTCGCCCTTGTGATTTTGATTAAAATTTATTATTTCAAAACAAAAATACTAATTGAACATTCATAACTATTATACCTTTAAGTCAATGGGGGATATAACCCCTATTCCCCCTTACGCGTGGGCTACTGAATAAACGTACTTAGTAAGTTAAAAATATAATAGAATCGTCGAACGATGTCGTAAAAAAGATATACGTATATATCTTGTTCGTTATTGTTCAATTTATTTATATTTGCATTACTTATTATAATTAATAATTATTAGTTTTTTTTGAAAGAGATAAAAAGAGATAAAGAATTATTTTTAAGAAATCTTATATTCTGCTACATAATATTGAAAAAATAACAGTATTTTTTGTGAAAATAATTCCGTATTTTTCACTAATTGGGTACTTCTTTATTATGAGTATTATATTATTATTGTATTATTTGTACCTAATTTATGAATTCAAATGTTCACTTTTATGAATATTTTTCGTATCCATTAAATAGTCAAGACAGAGTTTACATTAATTTTTGTATTGGAAGACTTGTGCACTTTTATTGAAGATAAGTTTAAAAATGTCTTGAATGTACAAACCGATATTTAAAATAATATTCTATAACCTAACATTATTTTTAAGATAGTAAATAGCACGCTTTAAATCTATCTATGTCAACTCATCGTGTTTTACATTCTCTTCTAATAAATTCGGTTTACTCCCTGTTTGAAAAAAAACAAATTATGTTACCTAATTTGTTCTATGTATTTCTCATTTTGATTTTATATTCATGCGCGTATTATTTTTTCGCTCTTGACGTTCTTTTACCTAATGATATTATTTTACTATATTTTTGTGTGCCTATTTTATTTATTTTTATTTGTTGTGTTTTTAATATTTAGTTATATTTTCAGTTTTTATTTAACAAATCTGTATTAATGTCCAAATCAAATTTGTAAAAATTAAAGACGTCAATTCTAAAAGGCTGTTCTACGATAATGGGAACGGCTGAAGCCACTGCAGTTATAGGTAATTTAATGTATATCTGTAAGCAACGATTAACCATTGCTAAAGAAAAGACGAGATTCTGAGCGGAGTTCGGTTGATAGTTTTAATTTTTCAACAATGTATATGTCATGTTATGGCAAATAATTAAATAAATTTATTTAATATTATACCTATTTTCCCGTTTTTCCTACGTTCTTCATGGTGTTTCCCATTTATTGGGAAAACTCATAGAAAAATAAAAAAATAACCTCTTTAAAGTATCTTCCCAGTCGGAAAAAGTGTTATCATTGAAAATCTGAGCAAAATTGCTAGTAGAAAAGTTGTCTGCGGAAAAAAAATAAACATTGTAAAACCAATATATTCCTTGCTCCGCTCAGAATCTAACAAATGGCCTGGCCGATCTCATGAAAACTTTACGCTGAATCCAAATCTGTTTTCAGAAATATAATCATTTACCTGCATCGACTTATACGACGAATAAAAAATTGAATCACTACACTACAATGTACGTGTAGAAAAATCAAAGGAAAAATCTGTCAGTTTCGAAACTTCTAATTAGCAACTTTTTTATACGAATGTCGAAATAATTGAGCAAAATAGTATAAACGTTTTAATTTTATGTTTTAATAAAGTTATTTTCAAATTATACACATATATACAGTGACGTATTTATTACTCGTATTTTTTTTTTTTTTTGGGGGGGGAAGGATGTATTAATACAATGTAAACGACCAAGTTCACTTAAATCATGCCGAGTCCATTAATATTTTAGAAGTTGTGGTGGGGGAGATCTGAGACTATACTTACCTCCTACTCCAACCGGTAATTATTCTAGACGGATCATAATATACTCGTATATTATTATAATTAAAAACAATTTATCCCGGTGTTCAATTATTTGTATTGTTTTCGTTCGTTTCGTTCGCTAAACATTAAAATTCAAACACGAACAAAAATAACGCCAGAAGATAATTCACCCTAACCCGCGAATTCAATAATTGATTTCAAACGATTATTAAAACTATACGAGTGCGCGAAGGCAAATATTATGCTTTAACTTTCCAAAGTACCGTCCATGTACGATAATATTATAATTTATTATTTATAAATTCAGCGAACGAAAAGCGGTCTTAAAATATACTATCTCGAAAAGAATGTATTAAAACCGAAAGAAAAAAAAAACACATCATCGAATTCATTTGCCGTTATTCAAATTGATACGTTTTAATAGAGCTCTCGGGTCGTTCGGCGAGTATCTATATTACGAGCAGTTCGATTTATGATTCGGATGAATGCATTCGTACACTCGTATATTATATTACATTTAAGTACCTACCGACGTAAATAATATATTCGAATTTCCTGCGTAAATCCGATTTACATTTTGTAGTCTCTACATATTATAATAATAATAATGTATAGTTCGACTCGATATGAATCGCGACAAAACGAAATACTACGGGACATTCGAACGGAATTGAAACGATTGAAAAAAAATCGTCTGGTTTCGCGTTTCTCGTTCTAAAACGCCGGCCACTTATCGCGCGACGCATTCATCGCAGAACTCTCCGACCCAAACACATTTAAAGCAAGTATACCTACTCGGTCAACGTTGCTTTTTATTCACCCGCTGGTTTCAACACCCGATTGATCCGAAACCATAATTATACTGTAATATTATATAGGGCAACCTCCGAATATCGGACACTCTCTGTCACCGACATCTAGTCCACTATATTCAAATGGGGTAAATGTGACGTACGCAGAAAACAAATTTAAATCGATCAGGTGCATACGTAAACATTCAATTCGTTCCCTGCAGACGTTGTTAATTTCATATTCATTTGATACGATATCCCCGATCAAAGTTTTTCCAATTCGAAACTTTTCTGCAATTCCCTACATGAACGTCTGCGTTGTTTCGATAAGCAATCTAAGTTCAAATTTTGACGTAAATCGTTAAATTCACGGGACTTCAAACCATGTTTAATCGTCGAAATTCGTTCAGAATCATTATTCAATGATGTAATATCATTTCGTTAACTTTTTAGGAAAAAAAAAAAAGGGCTTTAAAATGCTCTTTTACACTCGCTGTTATTATCGCAACAGCGGTTAATAATTTTAAGACCAACTTTTCAGGAAGTGAAAATCATTCAACGCGCGCGGTCTCCTTGAAAACGTTTTGATTGTGTAACGAAGCGCACGCGATTATTGCTATTATCTAAATGGTTTTGGCACGTGTCACGCATACCTATTATATTATCGTCCGAGTTTCCGAAAATGGAATAGATATACAGGAAATCCTTGTGGACACTGACTAGGTTTATAAAAAAAAAAAACCAAACAAATCCTCCAACATGCGGGTACCTATATAGGATGATTCACTCAACTGGAAACACTTATTTCGGAAAGTATTAACTTTTTTCGAATTTTTTTTTTTTTGAAAACTTAAGAATCAAATAGTTCTAAAATGTTACGTTATTATTATTTTTTGTATCCTTTATTTTCAGAAGTGAAATAACTGCCTACTTTTGATTTTCAAATGGCAACCTATTTTGAAAATGACTAAAAAATAAACATAAAAAATGACTAAATAGATGGAGTATTATTTAAAACAAAATTTCGGTGTTGAAATTTTTGATTTCCGTCAATCCGTCAATTACTGTTATTATTATTATCGTTTCTCGTAAACAATTTTATCATCTAGTAGGTGTCGTTTTTTTTTTAATTTTTTGATTTTCCTTTTGGTTTTCTTAATAATTAAAATCGATAACAAAATGTCGAGAAACGAGAAAATTCTTTCGTAATAATAATAGCAGTTTATCGTTTTCCGATTTTTGTTTTTATCATTCCATTAAACATTTTCACCAAATACTAATATTAATCGCTTTTTAGACACGATAAAACGTTCTAAGGATTTGAGCTGTTTATACGTATTTTAAATGTTTTAGTTTTTTTTTTTTTTTTTTAATTTGATGGGAAGAAATTGTTTTGACCGATCAAAAACGCCCGATATAAAGTAAATACTTTAAAACAAGATTCGTCATAAGCTGAGAGTAAGTCGTATATAGTACTTAGTTTTTGTTTTATAAACGTTAAAATTCAAACATCGACTATAATCGTATACAATAATTCTCGGCGTTTCCAAACGCATTAAAAACAGAACGTTAGCTCAGAATCTTTTTTTATATATATATATAATCTGTACAATACGATTTACCGCCGTACCGAAGACGTATATACTATGTATATTATATTATAAATAGACGAAATTTAATATACTTTTCGTATTGTTATTGTAGTCCCGTGAATTATTTCGCAACGGATTCTTCTTCGCGAAACGCGCGCCCATAAAATAATCATAACAATAATAATAATAATAATAATAATATTACAATTTCAGACGAGAACGCGTAATAATAATATTATTGCGTTTCGCGATACGCTATACACGTCGTCCCTGATAATAGTATTTTATCATTCCGGCGACGTACGCGCACGTAGACGGCGGGTAAACACTGTATTGTTATTGTGTAGAACACGGCGATACCGCGGTATATCCAACAAATAATGTATTGTACCGCCGTGTTTACCGATTTTTATTATTCTTTTTCGGCGCAACACTATATATACTATGTGGCACGTAAACGTTCGGTCGAGTCGGGACAAATAATCGCGTGACGAATGCAGAATATCCAGCCCGACGAGATCTCTGGCTCCGTTTTGTACGACAATAATAATACGACCGAATCGCTGAATTGATACGGACGCTGCCGGCAACACAATACGCATTATATTGACATTGTTGACGTGAGTTTTTGCGGGGATAAAGAAATATCTTTTTTTTCTCGTATAAATTCGATGCCGGTGTATATATATAAAAAAAAAAATAAAATAAATACAAGGACATACTTCGCACGATGGGTGGGCCGCTATTATTGTTACCAACGGAAAACGATAATGCTGAGTGGTGTTCAGCTGTACACGTTTTGAAAGGCTGTAATATTTATGGTTTTAAAATAGTACGTTTCGTAATTTTCCCGTTTTTTCCTATTTATTATAAAACCAGATACAGGGAAAATCAAAAAATTACCTCCCTAAAGTCGTCCACAGAAAAAAAAAACAATCAATTTCATTGTAAAACCAATACATTAAATTAAAATAATATAGAAACATCAAAACTTAAAAATACAGTACCATCATTTCGATAAATTGATTAAAATGCGATGCGTAATGGGATTGCGTAAAATCCGGATTAGAAATGTGAACAGACGGGATGTAATATAATAACAATACAGTAAACAACGCGATTCAAATTTGACTGATAACTGTAAAACCAAATAAATACGTACCTAAGAAAATAATACAGCCAGGAGTGTTATTGCGTGGTTGAATTTCATTTTCGACCGATTTCAGTCGATTTATATCATCATCAAAGCAAAAATAAAACACGACTGAATTTAAAAAAAAATGGCAAGTTTTTACACCAGTCGTTATCAGTCATAATTATCATAGACGTAAATAGTGTGCAGTTTAGGAAAAGGGCTTTGATCTCCGTGAGCCATCTTAACATCTACTAATCGCATTTGAAGTAATTTAGTTATTTAAAACCTATTGGACTCAAGCCCTGTGTATTTTCAGTCTCTATACCTGTGATCAAAATCAATGGAAGAAGAATAATGTCTTCTTCTTCTCCGGGATAATATTGCTTACCGTCAGTCATATACCAGTATTCCGAACGTTAGATACGCACTTGTCAGCGTATATCTTAATATGCATAGAATATTGCTTCAGAACACCATCGTCCTATTGCAGTCAGTTTTAGATTCTGAGTTAAGCAAAATAAGTGTGTTTTTTTCGTCCGTGTCAACACAATTTCGATAAGAAGGCTTACTCGTAATTAGAAAAAAAAACATCAAACGGGTTTCTGATATAGTGTTTTTCATCTAGTTCAAGAAGGTATTTTTCAAAAATAATATTAAGTATAGGGAAAAACATCAAAAGGTACACAGAAACTCAGGCACGAGCAAAAATCTTAAATTCCTGAAAATGTCTCAAACACACAGAATTTTTTAATTTCAATTTTTATTTTTTATGGGTATCAAATAAGCACGAATTTTGGAAATTTTCGTAAACATGTATTTTCGCAACAGTCAAAGAACTACGTGTTCTTTGAAGTGTTTTAACAGCAAATTTTATTATTAATCGTATCTAATATTACGAAACAAACAAAATATAATACACGCAGGTAAAAATAACCGAGCGATCGAAAAATGAAAAACATTTTTTTTTGTGATGCACACTCCAACGGTCGTTTATTTTCCACTTTCCCCCACCAATTTCGGTTTATATTTCTTTGGCTGTCGGTCCACGGTTGTTTTTCCAAAACGTCTACGCCACGTTTTGTTGATTTGTATATAATTTTTGAACCATCAATGGAAAGTGTATTTTTTTTTTTTTTAATTTGAAAGCAGTGATTAATATATTAATTTAACTAAGCGGTGTGCTGATTTTGTTTTACACAAACATTAACATTATTCCTTACAAAAAATTTCACGATAATAAGTTAGTTTTTCACATTTTGGATCTAGATTTACAATTTCAATAATTCCGATTTTTCAATTTTTTTTTTTCTGGAATTCCATTAAAACTAATTTTAGAAACCTGACATTTTTACAGAACACTTATTTTTCCCTCTTCTAGACGTGGTAAAATGTTCAATATACTCTGGTAATTTTTTTATTATTTATAACAAATTTAATAAGTACCTATTATAAACTTTTGTTCACGGCACATACTGTACAAAATGAGCGGTGAATATTTTCTTATCACCGCTTTCCGAAATTATACTCTCATTTTCACTTTAGTTTGATAAAAATTACCGCTCCTTTTACAAAATATATTGTAAACGCTCCACGCCATTTATGTTTAAACGTTGGTATTATAATAGTAATATCACCAGTGTCAAAAACACGAAAAAAGAGGTGACAAATTAAAAATAAATGCATATAAACCGTCTGGAAAGGTATCCAGTATCCATTCCAAACAAAATTTGTCAGATTAATGATATACTTATAAGATATTTTTTTAGTTTTTTAAATTATAGAGTTTTGTTATGAAAAAGTATAAAATATGATAGTAATCATAATTAATAATATTTGATAAATGATAACATAATAATTAATAACGTGATAACATTTAAGAGCAAAATAAACAAATTATTCAGTTTTTATAAGCCAGGTATAATGGTAACAGATGTATACTTTATATTCATTTGAAATTTTCTAGTTTTAGGTTCTGAGTGGAGTGAAGAAGCTTATAGTTTTACAAGGATGTTAATTAAAAAAAAATTTGAGCGTTATCCAATCAATTTTTTTATTTTCAATAAGTATTTTAAAAAGTTAAAATTTCAATTTAAACCGTAAAAATCACGAAATTTTAAAACGTCGTTCATTTATGTTAATCATTTCGTTTTAATCGCTGCAACGCGGTTTGGTGCAATTTCGCGAGACGAGCGGAATAATCTCGACTTCTTCACGCGCCCAATCCCCGGCCGCATACAGTCGTTATTTACTTTTTAATTATATTATTTTACATCAGTTATTTTCAGCAGACGGCGACGTCTCTTTGCGAGCATCACGCTATTTTTCATCTGACAACCCGAAAGGGGATTTCGTTCGTCGACTCGGATGTCTTTGGGGTCCATTGTGCTAATCACGGCGCTTAATCAGCCTTACGGACCGCGGTACTCGTTTGCGTCTCGCCCGAATTCATTATCCGACCGTCGTCGTATCGAGTGTTGCGTTTACAATCCCGATGTTCGTTTATTTCGTTTGTCGACGGTAATCATTGTTATTATAATTACTGTTGGCGGTGCTCCAATAAATTGTAATTTAAAACAAACAAAAACCATTAAAAAAAATATTTATGATTTGAAAATAATAGTAGTATAAAATAGCCGATTCTACCCCAGGATCAGTATCAGGATCAAGGACAAAGTGCTATACCTAATACATGGCCGCCCGAATTGCCCACCATTTAGACCATTTAGGTCACACCCAGTTTCGACATTATTACCACACTGTTATCACGGTTATATCTGCTGTTAACAACAAGTTTTACCATATTTTATTTTATCACGATTATACCAACTGTTACTACAAGATATACCTAATACATATATCGTTATACCTTATATTATATTTACTGTTATCATAAGTTATAACATATTTTATTTTATCACATAGGTAAGAAAGTAACCTTACTGTACTTTCAACTACACAGTTTCAACTACTTTAAAGTATTATGTTACATTTAACCTTAATGAAAGGTTTTTTTTTTTAAAATAAAAAGACAAAATTTATATAGGTAAATACTTAATTATTATTTTTAACAATACCAAATATTTATATATATATTATACATTATTACACACAAAAAACCTGTCTTTTTTTATTTTTACTAAGAGTAGTTTTAATTCTATCCATCTTAATTTTTATCTTATAATCTAAATCTATATTAACATCTGACATTTCTTTCTCCAACCAGAAATTTGACACATACAATGAACCCAGGTTATCGAACTGCAATATATAACGAACTTTGTTTATAATATATGTGTTAGGTATAATTTGTGATAACAGTAGGTATACCGATATATGTATTAGGTATATCTTGTGATAACAGAAGGTATAACATAAGGTATAACGATAAGTATAACTTGAGATAAAATAAAATGTGGTATAACTTGTGATAACAGTAGGTATACTAGTGATAAGATAACCTTGATAAGAGTAACCATAAAGGTATAACAATAAGTTTCATTTGTGATAACAACAGATATAACTGTGATAACAGTATGGTAATAATGTCGATGATAACAGTGTGGTAACAATGTCGAAAATGGGCGTGACCTAAATGGTCTAAAAAGTGGTGGGCAATTCGGGCGACCATGTATTAGCTATAGCACTTCGTCCTTGATCCTGATCCTGGAGTAGAACCGGCTATTTTATACTACTAAAAATACATTTCGTAAATTTTTCCATTTTTCCCAAATAAAAATCCAAAGATTTCAGAAAAAGTGCTACACTTGAATATTTAAGCAAAATTTCAGGTAGAAAAGAAGTTAGCAGAAAAAAAATAAACATCATTGTAAAACCAATTTATTCCTCGGTCGGTTAAAATCTAAAATAATGCGAATAATAAACGTAAATAATAAAGATATATGTACGAACGTTTGTAAAAGTTTTCTTTAAAACCCTTTGGCTATCATTTAAACGATTCGAAGGTTTTTATAAATGTGTTTAACAATGTACACTGTTAAACATACTGTATACATTAGATGTTTATATTATATTTTACACGTTGTTGAAGTCGCGTTTCCGATAAAGTGGCTTTCGCTCTTAATTTTCCTTTAATTTTACCCAGTTGATTATTGTTGCCGTGATAATGTTTCATTTTTTTTCATTGTTTATAATTGATCTAAAATTATTATGATTACCCGAGTTCTTTTCCACGTGTGTAAATAATTTTATATAATACTTATTGTTTTTATACTTACTTAAATTAAAATTGTATTTGTATTCGCGAGACATCCATTGAGCCCAACTCATATCTCGGAATATTGCACGGTCTACTATCCTCTCTCCCCCCCCCCCCCCCTTGGACAGGTATAAAAAGTATCTTACAACCTTCCATTAATGATAGGAAATCGAACAAAAAGAATTACATTAAAATAAGTACAGTTATTCTCGGGATTTTTACTAACATACAGTCGGTGGGGCGGCGGTTTAAAGTTGAAACATTTAGAAGATACATCATTGACAACAATGATATTAATATTATCTAAATTATATCGTTACTTAAGTGAGTCTGTAGAGTTACTTTTAGCAAAATCGATTTTTGTTTTTATTCAGTTATTATTATATTACAGAAGCGTTCGATGACCCTTTTTTTTTTACAATGTTTTACCCTCATTTCATACATCGTAAATATATATTGACTTCTTTTCAATTCAAAAACAGCAAACCCCTGTTCTTTTTAAACCAACGTCAAAAAGAGAATAGTTTAATAAAAATGTTGATACACGAGTAACACTATAATCATATCGGATTTACCACTTATACGAGTTATAATAACGGTTTAAAATATAGATTAGGGTTGTAAAGAACCGTTACCGTCTAAACATCGATATAAATTTTATTAAAATATTATTTTTTCGAATCCATGTAAAAGAAATGAAGAAGGGTTGCAATCGGTAAACCAAAAATCAATACTCACATAAGTTCATATTATAATATAAGGAGTAGTAGTAAACATTTTAAAATAATGTTAAAAGAATAAAGCCTAAGTAATTTCATAATGATAAAAAAAAAAAAAATTTAATTGAAATACTCCGAGAAAATCACCGAATTATATTAAAAGAATAAAAACAATAAATTACATTGTTTTTATTGAACCAAGTGAGTTACATAAACGTTGTACTATGGGAATATAGACATTTTAGGAAAATATTTTTCGGTAAAATACTATATTATCCGAGTAAACAATTTAGGGAGGGAAATTCTACAAAGGAAAATATATTACACTACAGGAAAATACAATATAACAATATAGGAAAATATTACTCGGTAACCAGAAATCTATAATAATAATAATAAGAAGAAGTTATAAATATGACAACTCACCATCGCTGTATGTTTTTCGTTAAGTTTTTTAAAAAATTTTCTTTGATAAACTATCGGAAATCTATAAAGTATGGGTTTTTTTTTTTAAAGTACTATACATAATAAACGGAAAACATTTGAACTATATACTGAAACAAATGTTTTCTGCATACAAAAAAAAAAAAAAAAACATATAGTAAAACTAATAATATTCGCCCCACTTGGAATGACAAAAATGACTCTCGTCCCTTATTTTATACCTCTGCAATGTATGTTTTACTGTGTAATATTTTTTTTTCCTATAATTTTATTTCCCAATAAAAATTCGTTCATGTTCGGAGAGCTTGCACCAACAAGCAGTTCTACCCGAAATGCGCAATTGTTAAAATATATTACTAATTATTTTTTTCGATGATTACAATAAGGAATTTCGCTAAAAATCATTAAAGGCAATTTAATCGCGATGATACTGTTGGTTGTGTTTTGTGACGCTCCGAACATAATTAATTAATTTAAAAAAAGCGGTATAAATACGAAAAATTGAGAGAAGATCCACTGGAGCCCCATGAAATTTTTCTGGCAGCATACCAAAAAAAAAAACGATTATCAAATTGCTTACCCTCCCCCCCTCTCCCCTCCCATCCCTGAATTATATTTCCAGCTACGACATTGAAAACAGTATGCGCAGATCTAAAATGTTCTTAATGCACAAATAAGTACAAATACGTAAGAATATATAGTTTAACGAAATCTTTCAAAAACAAAAGTTTATCGACTAAAAAATATTCAAATTTATATCAATATAAATTTAAAAATTGTCTCAAGCTCTCATCTTATTCGTTTCAAAAATTATGTTTATCGCTTTCAAATAACGTTTTCTGTTAATGTTATTATACCTTTTGGTATAAAATTATTTAAGTATTATATGAACTCAAAATGGACAAAAAAGAGGGGCGGTGTGACGTATACGTTTTATACCGCTAGTACCTATTGTTTATATTATACTTAAACATTATCCATTGATGTTTAACTACGTTTAGACAATACGTAATTACCCTGCCGGACAGAAAAGCGGTCTTAAATTTCATCAAACCGTATTCATTTCGAGTTAAAACGATTTCCGCCACTCGAGATGTTGGCCGTGTTCACGTTGAAATCTCGTTGAATCCCGTCGGGCGTTGACGACGATATTATTATTACTATTATTATTGTCGTCATCCGGACGATCAGGAAACGCGTAATACTGCGACAGTTATTTCAGCGTGAAACATTATTATATTATTTTCTGTGGAGGGAGGGTGGAGGAATGTTGGGGAGGTTCCTATATGCACTGCAAAATATTACATAAATCACCGACCGCGTATCGAGAACGCACGTGCAACCGTTTTCGCATTGTATAGGACATTAATATTGTAATGTTGAATGCGGGACGACCGACCTGAACGGAATAACATATTTATTTTTATTATTATTATTATTATTATTATTATAGAGTGTACGAATACGATAACGAAGAGCGCAATATCATTACCGATACAAACGACTAGAAAAATAAAAAATACAAAAAAAAAATCGTGTTTTGCGTTTGACATTTCAATAATGCGTCGTTATCGCGCGCGAAATAGCTAATATTATTCTGTACAGGTTTATATTACCTTATCAGTAGCGTAGCGAGGAAAGGGTGTATTGATGTTCAAACACCCATCTTTGATTATATTTTTGCCAAAAATTATAATTTCGACTACATGCAATTATGCATGTTGTAAATGTAGATATTATGCATTTCTACGAGATGTGTTGTGTAACGTATAGATAATTATTAAGTATATGTTATGTGTGTTACATGCGCACAATGATGTTATAAAGTTACATGTAAACCCAAAATAAAAACACTCCCCTTAAAAAAATCCTAGCTACGCCACTGTTACCTATACTATACTAATAATAAATAAACTCGTATAATAATACAGAGTATTCCGAATATTGTATGTTCCAGTTTTTCGGAAAGGTCTATGATGGGTAATACGCCTATCGTAGAGTACTCGTGTGTATCCGGGATCTGTTTACGGAAGAGTCTACTATACTGTATTTTTAAGTATTAATGAAACCATACACGTAAGAAATGTGTATAATATAACTATAATACAGTTATAAATAAAATCACCTGTTGATAGTATTGTCAATTGCGTACATGATTACGAACAATATATTTTTACTTGGGTAGCTATGTCATAACATAATGTAATATGTACAATAAATAAACTTGCCTCCAGTGCTTTCCTTTGGATCCACCCCCTGTATAATTTAGAAACCCTAACGCCATATCATTATCATTTAGAAGACCCTGTATACGAAACGGATAACGGCTAGAGATAAGGAATTTACCGAAAAAATTGGATACGTAAATTGCGATAAATGTGGTAAATTTTTTATTGCAAATAAAATAAACATATATATATATAATATTACAATACAAATGTTCATACCAGTACAAAATAAATAATATGAAGTACAAATAACGAAATAACAGCACGGAGTATCTGATATTGTTTGGTTTTTTTTTTTTTTAATAAAAAATTTCGATTAATTTCTAGCCTTGGAAAAAATAACAAAACCAAATTACATAATATAACATCAAAATACTGTTTGCTAGACTAATAACAGTGATAGAGTTTCAAATTTAAATGACATATAAGGTTTGGGACGTATTGCAACTATTGTACGCACGATTAATGGTATTTTAAAAACTCAATACAATTTGTTTTGTACAACGTTTAATGACGGAACGCCAATTTTATGAAATGTACGTAATACGGTATATTATGTACGGACTAAATAAATATGTTATTATGCTTGTAAAACCGCTTAAAACGAATAGGTCACACGATTATAAAATAATAATAATAAAAGAAAAAACCTTCGTACTTAAAATCTACGTAAATCTACGTTTACCCGTAAAATTTACCGAGCTCGCGTCTCTAAACCAATGGCTATTTATAATAATATGTTAATATTATCAGGTCCTCGTAATATAAATTACGATACATATAGTATATTATGCTTCGTAAATCGACGATAACGAGAAAATACGGCAGCGGAGGTGGTGTTCGACCAACTGCCGCGATGACCGTCTGCTAAGTTCGCGGTCCCTGACCGATAATAATAATAATAATAATATAATATTGCTGATCACTGCAGCAAAAGTGCAGTATTTTGCATAACTATAGACGGGAAAATTGCCTGCGTAGTACATCCGCTCAATGCGCAATTGGAATTAGGTAGATAATATTATGTGTCGATATTTTTACGTTTACGAGAATGTAAACTCACACCATACTTCAGTACTAGGGGGGGGGAAATAGGATTTTTCCTATTTATCCAATAAATAGGAAAAATCGGAAAAACGGGAAAAATTTAGGAAAATCGATACAATATGAAACAAATATTCTTAAAGGAAATATATAATGTCTATGTTATTATTTTAGCGTATGACATATATATTGGTGGCAAAGCAACACTATCAACTGAACTCCGTTCAGAACCGTTTTTTCATCAGCAATGGTTTATCGTTGCTTACAAATATATGTATATTAAAATTCCTTTCTACTACCTTCTCAATTGCTCACATACAACAGTGGTTCATCCACGTGCGAAGTTTCCTGGCTTTTTTTTGCGTATTCAATCTGCAGATTGAGATTGGTTAGCAATAAACGATCTCTCAAAGAATCTCTTGCATATCCTTGAGCTGTTTGTAACCGACTGTTGCATCTTTAATTATTTGACTTATATAATTCGTTCTTGGCCTTCCTTTCTCTCGCTCCCTTCTATCATTTCTTCCAAGATAACTTAGGCGTTCAATATTATGCCTTAGCGTATGACCTGCTATCATGTGCCATCGCTTTGGCTAGATTGCTTAAAAATTGCTTAAACTGAAACCGTATGACGACGATAATATTATTATAATCGTAGTTATTTATTTTGTGGCGCTATCCTTTCAAATGTGTAACTAACGTTATAATAAATACCACGTGGTGTGAATTAAAATAATGCGGTTAAATCAATTATGATATCAGAATACGTAAACACAAACGGCTGTGCCCAATATCCGATAAATTAAATAATTATTCTTTAAACACTCGCTTGTTGAAAAGTTTAAATTACTTAATGGCCATAAAGAAATTTCGGGGTCTTAATATCAATAACGAGCTTCGGTAAGAGACAAATAATCAAACGGACAGGTCACAAAGTAACGAGGAGAGAGTAAAACGAAATAGCCAAGGCAGCAACAGAACGGAAACCCCAAGGAAGAATACCTCTATATGAAGACCCGGATGGACGAGATGGACGATTTGTTAATGTACGCCTGCACTTTCGATTCGAGCATTTCAGTTGTGATGGAAGAAACTCTTAAAAAGTCGGTATAGAATAAAACTACTCGTTAAACGTTGGAGTTTTAATAACGACGGGGGACGATTTTTTTTTTGGGGGGGGGGAGGGGTGGAAGGGTGTTTTATTATCTCCCTATTAGAGTACTGCATTATATCGCGGGATAACTTACTATTAGTTACATAATGTTATATTATAATAATTATACGTTCGTCCGGAAGGTGTTGATGCAGGGCGATAATATAATATTATGATTATTTTAAACGGCAGCGGAGCAGCAGAATCGTATAGATTCCGCATCGGGGCCCGCGGAAGTTTTTCATATAATTCACTATTCAATAGCGTTTCCGATAATCGCGTATAAATATCTTATATACTTATATGTCTTTATACTCCGTATAAATAAGAAAAGTACTATAGGTATAAAAATATTATTCTGCCCGTTATACAACAATAATATTTATAATAATAATTCTGCACTGTTTAAACGCCTTACTACGTAGTAATATAAATAAGTACTCATATTACAATCACCAGAAAGAAATTATACATAGAATGGGTAGGTATACATAATAATATTATAGTACCTTTAGTAACTTTTTGTAAGCACCGTAATATTATAATACGGGATTCGCTCAGAAATCATTTTGAACGTTTGCTAGCCGTTTTGCACCGCTATCGTATTTCCTTTATTTTTTCAAAAATTCTCGTTAAAATTTTCGCCTAAAAAGTACACACGATACAAGAGTATATGTAGAAATTAAAATGAATGAATTTTGATAGAATTTGTGAATTAAAACAGAAACGTGTGCCGATACGATAGTAAAATATAGTATAGTGTCGGCTATCCCAGCAAAAAAATATATTACTGGAGATATTTCTGAAGATCTAAGATGTGAGATACATTAAAAATGTTATTAGAAAATTATAAAACATAAGAACATGGGGAAAATCAATCTATTGCATAACAATAAGTACCGCCAAATCATTGATACTCTTTTTACAAATTCTAACCTTGTTATTTTATTTTCATTTGATTTTAGATTCTTAGCGTAGCGAGGAATGTATTGGTTTTACAATGATGTATTTATTTAATTTTTTTCCTGAACAGTTTTTCGACCGATGTTATTGTTAGACTTAACTATTCATGTATACCTTTTTATACCTGACGCGTTTGATGTGCTTAGGATAAAATCATAATATTAAAAAATCATGTAAACGCGGGTTTATGTGGATGTATACCACCCTCCTGAGGAAAATTACCGTAAGCGTCATCCTCGCCAATTTGAGAAAAATAAATTCGTGTGTTTATTCGTTATTGATATTCTCATCTTCGTAAATATAATTCGTTTTAATTGTTAACACCGTCATTTCCTAAGGTTATATTTACCTTATATGATAACATACACGTCAACGCGTGTGCACTAAATTTATCATCATAATATTAGTGTATATTATAAATTATCCAAAACGGCAGGCAAACGATGTATTATTACTACATATTGTTATTATTGTTAGTCGTTTATGACGCGGGATTAGCATGACGTGACGTTTATTGAAACGTTCATAATATATTTCTATTTAATTTTCGTTTCCTCGATGTAGACAGGTATAATGTTATAAATTATTATTTTATTCGCGCGAACGCCACCGCGCCGTCCGACTGAGAATTGTTTTACGGTTAGCCGTACACACGTTCCTGCAGTCGATCTGTCGGTTATCTGTCTTGGCTGACAGAATCCATTGAAATCGATTTCTTTTAAGCTTTTCAAACAAATTTCTGTCAGCAGCGGCACTTTTCCTTTTATCGCGATATTCTTCATAGATTCGGTTCTACGTTGACAATTTGAAATCAAACTTTGGCTGGTCCAAACGTGCTGCGCCCCTTTGGGTGCATCCCCTAACCGTCCGCGGCAACGTAAGAACATGACGATAACGGGATAGCAGTGGAAATCGTAATATTTAGGAAATGTTGCCAGGACTTCTCGGGACGTCCTCGAGAATTCCTAATGAACAGTCTCACATCACTCATTGACTATCCAACAGGAATCCCAGTGTGCTACAGCGGGAGCAACACAATTTCGTCGTGGTGTCCGTCTGTCGGACCGTCGCGGGACAGTAAATAATTATTACGCTATTCGTCAGGGAACTCGTCTACGATACGAGATAGCTTTATGGGTATCGACTGAGCGTATAATACGGATTATGTCAAATAAACACGCGGCCGTTAGTTTTGTAACGACAATTATAACTGTCGAGCGCGGCGATATTATTTTACTATATATGGTGGAGGGTAATGCCGGGTCGTAAAATAACGCCATGTCGACAATAATATAATGTCATTTAATTAGAACGACCGGCATTGTAAATTTTAATTGCAAACGTGTAACAGACTGCGTAATGTTCGTGGATTATACGTTTTCGTCGTTCGCGCATAGGCTCTTATCAGTATTATATCATTATAATATTATTGACTATTACAATAGTTGAGTAGCAAATATTTTCCCGAAATTATGCAATGTTCAGACAGAGAGAGAGAGAGAGAGCACTACATTATGCCTAGAGAGAGACAGAATTACACGGATAGAGACATGGTGAGCGTAAATTTAAACGAGAAAAAAAAAATTACAAGTATAATATTATTTAGTTTTAAGGAAAATGTCGTACCCGCAGGAAATCATTTTTCCTTAAAATATTTACGGCATTTAAGATACCGTATTATATTTTAATAACCGGGAAAACATTTCTTAGGAAAAGATAATTTCGAAAACATATGTAAAAGAACAGTGTTTTTTTTTTCAATATATGTTGAATATATAATGTTAATATGTTATTGCTACGAGTAGACTAGTGATAATAATAAAATAATGGTTCAGAGGCGCGTACAGACGTGTATTTTTATTATTTAATTTTCGAGTATTGAAAACTATACATAATTGACTTAGACCATTCTCCCCTAAGAGACTGGGACCAATGATAATTAATGTTCACTATTTTGATTTTCCTCTCTAATATTTGTTTGTTCTCTGTATAGGTGGGCATCCATAATAAATAATTATCTTTACACAAAGTTTACTTTCCTGGTGAATATTTTTTTCCTGCACAATAATTTCATGAGTAATACGTTTTATTTTCCTGTGCCATTGATGCTCCCTACGAAATGTTATGCGTATTATTAATTAGAAGTCTATAATATAATAAAAAAATTTAAAAAAAGTATTCCCCACTGTTAAAAAACGTCAAATTGTATATTATATCATCGTGCCAAACTATTAATCGCGATATCTGGATTCGTTTGATAGGTTAGGTTAAAGAGAACATAGACAGTTATTGGATACGCCACTGTTGATGGGTGAACTTAAAATTCGTTTTCGCGTATACAATCAAAAAACTTCCGGGGTCGTTGTATTATATATTTGTGCACTGAACGTTAAAAATTGTCAATATGCAAGTAGTGAAAATCGAGTTTAACGAGTTTTGCGATTTCAATTAGACAAGAAGCAGTAAAATACTTTACCTATATAATAAATGGGATTTTTTTTTTTCTTTTATATTTAAAACAAAATCAACAAACGGTGACGATCAAACACTGCATCGAGTTTTTAAATTACTTAAAACTTCCCTGGAACTATTTTTTATTTATTATTTTTTTACATACAAATCTTATCAACGTTGCCAGGCTTTTCTTTTATTTCGTTCCCAAAGAGAGATTAAATTTCACCGGATTAATGTGAAGCCATCAATAATTCCAATCGTTATTATTACAGATAGGTTCCGCTAATACCTACCGACTTTATTGCTATTCGTCTTATACGAACGCTTGCTCATAATAATAATAATAAATTCACGTGTTTTATGATTACGGACGTTTTAAATCAATCGGGTTTTTATTCGCGTCTTGTTTATAGGTATCGTAAATAAAAATAATTTATAGGTGTTATTATTATACGTGCACATAGAAGTATAATAAAACATAGGAAGTCTGATCGAAAAATTCAACTTCGATAGTATTTCCAGGTACTGAGGAATGTATTGTTTTACTATAATGTATGGGTTTTTTGAAAAACTAATTTTTTTTCTGAAAAAAACTTGCCTGAAATCTTGCTTCAATCAAAAATTGACAAAAGACTTTTTTACTGCATTTTGGACCTTATTAATGAGGTATTTTTTTGTTAATTTCCAAGGGATTTTCATTATAATTAAGAAAAATTAAAAAAAAAAAAAAAAAAACATAAAGAAAAAACGGACAAATATTTATGACGTTAACATCTTACTCCAAAATTCAAGTGTAGCATACTTTCTGAAATAAATTTTTATTCAATTGTGTACAAAAATCGTTGATTTTTCTGGTAGTTTTCTTTATAATTAAGCAAAATTTAAAAAAAAACTTAAAACGAACGGGTAAGTTTATGGAAATACGAGTTTTGTTATTTCTCATTTTGTTTTTTCGTAAATCGATTATAAATGATCGTTGAAGCATACAATTTTCACAGAATGATTTCCTAGACATGGTAAAATTGTTTATCCGTTTTAAAAATATATTGTTATTATTGATATTATTTTCGAAAATGTTCACAAATACAAATTTAATATTATACTTTGTATCGTATTATCAGATCGAATGTGAATAAAATAATAATTGTATAAAAATCCCATTTGATCATTACTGTTGTTCTGTTTTTGACAATTATGAGATCACCGTTGGACTCATCGTTCAAAAACACCATTTATTTTTAATTAAAAATCGATAAGAGTAGACAACGATATCGATTTATTATTGATTTCTGACAAATGATATATTGTACGGATCATAATAAAATATTGTATCGAACTGACATTTTATTATATTATACATAAACTATCGGTACAAAATAATTGGTAGGTAGGTACCTATCAAGACTATTGTCAAAATACAAAACTACTCTGTTATTATATTATATTATATTGGCGATTAATAATTGATTAAAAAATATTTACAAAATAATATTATTTATATTGATAATGTTATTAATTAAAACATTATTGATAATAACTTATTATCAATAATTAAAAAAAAAATGCTGCCATCAAAGATAAGGGTTTATATAAGTATTATTAAAATATTTAACCCCAATTTCGTTAATTTTACCAAAGCGCTACAGAATTGTAAGATTACAATACTATTATTTATATTAATATTTTAATTCTAGGCACAGATATCATGTTAAGATATTATAATGTTGAGAGTAATATAGTAGTTTTTTTCGTAAATGTTCGAAAGACCAAATGTTGACATAACGTGTAAAAACTATAGCATTTCATAACATTTATACTTTCGCTCAGAATATTTTTTTGCTAACGATGGTTTATCATTTCATATGTAGATGTAAACTAAATTAAACTTTATTTATCCTACTATCCCAACTTCCCATCTATAACAGTAACACACCCGTCTCAGCTCTTTTTATATTATTTGTTTAACACTATGTAATACAACAAATACTTATAAATAAAATACATTAAATATTTCGACAATACTTATGCATCTACAGTGGTATCGTGGGGGGAAGAGGGTATAAGCCTATAACTTTCAGCCTTATCTTAAGTTAGCGGTTCGATTGATTTTTGACTTTCTGATCTTTGAAAAAAATATTTCATATTTTCTAGGTACCTATAACTTTTTCGTATGTATAATATTATTCTCACCGATACTATATAATTAATCCGTGGTAAAATGTCCTATTTTCCGACTGATTTCTAACATTTTAAAGAAAATTGCTTAAGGTTTAAACGTCACGAAATGATGTACCATTTTTGTATAAGTATGAAATTATGAAATAGATACCTGTTAATAGAAGGTCGATATTCGAGCGAATCGAGAAAATACATTTTCCTTTTGCCAAATAACTGTATTATATTTTTCTCATCAGCTGCAAATTCCGTAAGGTTTCCCTAGAATACTGAATATCGAAATGACGTCACAAACTATCATAATATGTGCGTTGTCGGGCTCACTAATATTATTTAGATATTCGATCAAGAGTATTTGAATAACATTATCTCGATTATTAAAGCAATATATGCAATATATAATATATGACGCGTATCATATTATATTATACGGAGTTTGAGTACATTACACAGGATAAAACGAAATCAAACTACACGGTCACGTTACAATATCGAATAAAACTCCGTAATTTTATGACGACGACAACAGAGTTTGTACATTTTATTATATTATTATTGAACAAATTTATTTTTCCAGTAATATTATTATTTACTATTTATTTGGTCCTAGACAAAAGGGCTCAAGTCGATTTTTTAATTTTTTTTTTTTTTTTTTTTTAAATAGAAGACCTAATCTTTCTTAAATAATTTGTTGGTATTATTAAAATTAAATATATTCTAACACGTCGTGTTGTACTAAAATTAAAATATTCCTAAATCACCATATATGATGTACTTTTTATTTAGAAAAAAAAGGTATATTAAGTGTTGAATCATATTATAATAGTACAACTGTATTATATTACACTGTATTGTGTGTGTTATCAATTTATACATCGGTTTTTTACTACTTTTAAATTTGTCTAGTTTTTCCCTTAGTTATTTTGAATTTGTCTTGTTGCATTAATCTCTTTTGTTACAACTGAAATATATATCACTAATATAACTATATATATTGTAGTATATATTACCTGATACTTGTTCAATATACTATTTACCAAAATGTTATATTGATTTAATGTGCTATGCATAAATAAAAACTATCTTACCTTATGCAGTATATCTACTTTGTAAATTTTGTCTGAATCTCGTTTACTACTAATTTTAAGAACTTCATTCAATTCACCACCACGAATTGTTTGGTTTTTAATTTTAGTAGATATTTGTTTATTAGATAATAAATAAGGGTTTTTTAAATAAATGTACACATACTTCTTCATAGTTGACTTTTTGTTGTAAAAAGCCTAATTATTAATTTCAAAATGATTAAATATGATAGAAGTCTAATAATTCCTATAAATAATAAAGTTTATACGGGTAGATAGCATATCTTGAATTGCATATCATAGCATATCATATATTGAACAAGTACCTATTACATATATTATATTATATTAAATAGTATTATATCATTTTAGTTTTCAGTTATTAATTGTTTTGCAAAGGATATTTTCTGTTATAAAGAATAGACGAAGAAAATACTACTTTATTGACAGAGCTCTACTATACTTCCCGATCTTTATAATATAATATATATATATATATATACACACAGCTGTATATACCATATAGGGTGTCTCACGAAGATATACCCATTGTTATATCTCCTGAGATTACTAAGGATATATTAGTGTCACTATAATTAAAAATAAGGACTACAAATAATTATATTGCAATTAAAATATTACTTTGACAAATTTGTGGAGAGCCATTTTATAGAGTTTATTTTTCTGAAAATTTTGATCTATTAACTTTTTATTTTCATTACATTCGTGATTTTTAATAATTGTTTAAAGTTTAGAGAAAAGAAGTATGCATTAGTAATTAATCGTAATAATAGTAATCAATTAAAGAATGCGATTGCAATATGCTGTATTATAGATAATTTTTTCTGAACTTTAAAAAATTATTAAAAACCACGAACTTAATGGAAATACAAATAAATACGTCAAAATGTTTAGAATAACAAACTCCATAGAATGGCTATCTTCAAATTTTTAAAAAAACAATAAAATTAAAAGGTTTAATATTTTTTTTAACCAAAACATGAAACATTAATTTCAATATAAATATTTGTAATCCTAATTTTTAATAATAGT
Organism: Cinara cedri; assembly: GCA_902439185.1. Taxonomy (NCBI): domain Eukaryota; kingdom Metazoa; phylum Arthropoda; class Insecta; order Hemiptera; family Aphididae; genus Cinara; species Cinara cedri. The sequence continues at coordinate 141,410 of CABPRJ010000532.1, read as the reverse complement.
AACACTAATATCCTTAGTAATCTTAGGAGATATAACAATGGGTATATCTTCGTGGAGCACTCTGTATAGTAGTTTTGGATGTCTCATATTGATTCAACTTTGTTTCGTTGCGCGATGACTAATATAGTAACAACAATAGGTTTTTCGTAAATATAATAAATAAATAATAATTATAATGATGCGTATTACAATAAGTACCTAATACGTAAAATTCGTTTATGAGTCACCCATATGTCTAGTTTACACGGTTTTCAAAATTCCAAAGTACAAAATGACTATATGTATTATACATAACCATGATATCATTCCCTTGTCCAACATGACATCACGTATTACTACATACCGAGATAATATTCCTATAAACAATTAAATAAATATTAAATGGAAAAAAATTATCCCGCTAGTTGACGAATAATAAACTATTATTGTGGTCGGTAAAAATATTGTACCAAAACGTTTACGGCATCGCTCCTTTCAGCAAACAAATATTTTATAAAATATTCACCTTGACACGGAGATAAAACATAATAATATTATTTTATAAAATATCTATCTTCTCTTCTTGACAGTACCATCGACGCTCTAGATATTGTCAACTATTTTTTCCTGGTCCCCTCCTACATCATCAGGACCCATTCCCTGTTCAGTTGCCTTAATTATCATCTTCACTATGCTTTGTTTTTGCTCATTTCTGTTTAATTCGACCCCTTTTCATATTTTCTCTTAGATTTAAGTTACTCCGCTGTTGTCATCCCTACCGCCTAGTTCTAGTTAACTTGAAGATCATCTTGTACAAAATTGCCTGTTTTGGCATTTAAATTAAAAAATAAATAAGTATAAAAGTATAATTTATAAATTGTAATTTAGGGCTGTTCTCACAATGTAAATATTAATATTTTAAACGGAGTTTTAGAGAAGATTATTAGATTACCTATTAATCGAAAAATGTATTTAAATAATAATATTCTATAGTGAAAAAACGCTTATTTCGAAATATTTCGATTAAGAAAACTCTGGTTCGAATAACGCACTGTAGAGTCTTCTCTTAGAGACGCTGTATATTGTTTTAGTTTTCGGCAACTGATAACATATATAATACTAATAATACACATTTAAAGTTGTTAAAGCCCTTTTCGGTGAACAGCAACGTTTAATTTTATAAATATTCAATTGGAATATTTCTATTTTTTCAAGGAACTTTGATGAATGCAATTTTTTTTTTAAATACCTGAAATACAGCTATCAAAATAAGATTTCTATCAATTTTTGAAAAAATTGAAATGAAAGGGAAGAAATTTGACTGCGGTTAAAAAGAAAAACTATATAATATTATCTATTCGACCAAAATGTATATTAATTAATGTTTAAACGAATCGTTTGGGTTCCTCACATTAAAAGACCAAGGGGAAACGATGGGGTCACAAACTTTGTCTCGTTTTCTCCAGTGTACCAAAAGTTAAAATGTCTTTCCGCTCGGAAATAAATAATTTATGTTCGAGTACTTAAACTATATATATGTATTTATTTATTATATATTACATTATATAATATTATACAAAATCAAGTAGGCACTTAAGTATAGTATTAAAATATTATCATAACGATTTGTATGTATTTATATTTCATTACGTAAACTTATATAAGAAGTAAAGCCTAATAAATAAAATATCTTTACCAAAAATATAAAACAAATTCTTTCAGAACAAAATCAAAAGTTCATATTTTATTTAAACCTGTATGCGGTTATTAAGGATACATTACACCTAATTATACAGTTACAGATATCTTGTCTCGCTCCATTCAAAATCTAAAAAAAAAGCGCACATCATAGATCTAATATATTTCTTACCACGAATCAAAAGTATCAAATATCGGTTAAATTAAATATTCCTATTAAACGTGAAATTGATAGGTATATTATATTTCAAGGTCTGCTTGTATAAACTATTATCAGGTGACTACCCGTATTTTATGATATTATAATTATTATTATCGATAATATAGTAATACCACCTGCAGTATAATTTCAATAATTTATAATAATAATATTATACATTAATATTTTACCATCAAGCTGTAGAAATCTACGAAAGTCAAAAACTACTCATGAAATCTCTGGATCTGAGAAACCAACAGCTTAAATTTGATACATGTCCTATAGAATAGTGCACTAACAAGGAATTTTCAAAACGGTTAAAACACAACAGATACATGTTATAATAATCTGGGATTTTATTTTATTTGTACGTCGAATTGTACGTCTAGAGAAATATTATATTCCAATTGAATTATTTTAGGATCAGAAGACCCTATAGTACCCTTAGGAAAAGGGTTGACGTGTATATAAATAATCGAAAACTATAGATTTTTGTAGTCGAGTAGTTTCCGAGGTCGCTAAGCTGATCGGTGATAGTCCACAAATTACATTTAAATCCTAGTTTAGTCCATAATATAGAACTCTGTAGAACCTTCTGGAAGATTATGGAAACACAATTTTTTAGAAGTCTATGTCAGCAAAACCTTTTCGAAATGCCTATAGAAATTAAACTTTAGATCGTATGATCGTCGTGTAGATTTGTTCGGTTTTTATATATTTTTTTTTTTTTTTTGGACGTGGTTAATTTATTAAATAGTACACTATTATAGATAAAAACATGCAAGAGATCGCATACAATTACATATACACGCGAAACGAAATGTAATTTAGTCCGTTTTTATCTGTTAGAAGGACTTACATATGTTCACAGCAATAATACGCCGGCCATATTATACCGATCGTCCGGAAACAAGAGATTTTCGTGGGTTTTTCGGGTAGAGGGGAAAAAATGAAAACCCCACCGGAACGTTTCCAAGTGTAATCATGTACCTACGCAGTTTTCCTTTTTGCAGATAATATCGCCGAGGCCGTTTCATGTGGTATAGGTAGGAAAACCATACGGTATAATACACACATCGCGGTAATAACCAACAACCGATAACGCCATTTTATTACAAACGATGTTGTTTATATACCTAATACAAAATATAATAATACAAATAAAACAAATTCTACACACGCATATTGTATAAATTATGATCTTTCACGCGCGTCCAGCTGCGGCGTTTTTATTGCCAACAAAAACGAAAAACAAGTTGTTTAATTTTGTTTTTAGATTCAAAGCAGAGCGAAGAATTGGTTTTACTATAACATACGACATTAATTTTTTTTTTTCGTGGGTCTGTGTATAGCTATCATACCAGACACCTTGCTCTAATCAAAGCATCACTGACTTCTTTGTTATACGATTTGGATTAAACTGTTGCATTTAAGAGGTCATATTTTGATTTTAAAAGTAGTTTTTATGATAATTAGGAAAACCTCGAAAGAACGCATGAGAAAAACGGAAAATTAAAAATGAACGGTAATCAAACTTTCATTATTATCGATTTTTCGATTAGGTTAAGTTAGAAAAATGATCATTAAGACCTAATATTTTCACAACAATTTTGATTTTGGTAGCCAATAGTGAAATGAACCTAAAATAATCCGGAAATTATTTAGAATCTATCCAATATCCGAATACCAATCATCTCAATATATTTAAACATTTTCAACTACAGTAGAAATCAGTTATAACGAGTTTTAAAGACCAGCCAGTTTTTTTCGTTATAACCGATAGCTCGTTATAATATTAGGTTAGAACGAATATTCGTATTATTATTATTAAATTGGTAATGAACGAGTACTAATATTTAGTTTTTTTAAAAAATTGAGTACCTTATTGAACATTTTTCTATGGGGCAAATACACAAAATTGCATTCATAAACTCATGGGGCTAAGCCCCCCTGAGTATACAATACGAAAATTAACACACACCTCATTTAATAAAATATTTTTTTCGAATTAAATATAGGTTAATAAACAGATAGGATATAGATATCATATTTATCAAAATTTTACCATCAAAATAATAATACGAAAAATAACATATGTGGTAATTCGGGTGGATTTTTGCGATGATTTCGAAGTTTTTCAACAATAACCGAGGCACGTCCGTCGGGCGTATTTGATTTTTTGCATGCAATGTGATACGGTGATTAAATATTAGATATTCGGACAAACGGTAAACGCGCGTGTTTTATAATACTTTGTTATTATATAAAAAATAGCGGAGAAGTTTAAAATTAACAAAATATTGCAACAAAAAAAAATAAATAAATAAATAACAAAAACATAATTACCTTTATACCTGTATTAAGGCTAGTCCGACCGTACTAAATCGGTTTATAAGTATATTATCTAAAACGTACTTAATAGTATTAACCAGTCCTGTGATAAGAAAAAATCTTGTAAATAGTAGTCTTAAATTCTTAAGTCTTTAATAGCTACCTCGGGGAACTCTAGACGCCACTGATAAACGATTGAAGGAAGTTTTTCCGAAAAAATTATTAAATTGCATGCGATTTTACCCAGGATAAGATTGGCTCGAGTATTAATTCGATTTCCAGACTCAACTAATATAATCGATTTCGACGATAATATTATTATTATGTTAATGTATACCAGTAGTTTCGGTCTTTCATCTATTTGGGCACATTTTTCGGCGTGCAATACGAATAACCACTAATAATTTTGTCCACTGGATAAATTTAAATTATAAAATTGTTTAAATCCGTTAAATATAACTTCAAAATTAACTCTCGTAATGTTAGAAATAACAGTTTATTTTACATTACACATTCCTCCCTTAAGAGGAATTACATATTATTCCATTCACTCCGATTAATATTCTATTAAGTAATGGGTTTTCTGTTTATAATAGCTTTGTTTGTTTTCTTTGATAGATAATGTAATTGTCATTATTGTTATTATTTCTATTATTCTATTGTGTTTTCTTGATTCGGTGTCCTTTTTGATTATTAAATTGTTTTGTATTTTCTCATTACTGCACATTCATTTTGTGTTTGGATAATAACTTATGTCCGTAATCAAATAAATAAATAATGAAGTTTTATAAACGCTTTTGGTAAATTTTAAGTGCTATAAGTCCCAAACACCGCTCATGAGTTTCCAAGTGTCGCTTATGCCAGACATTCGTAACAATAAACTGCGACCTATGTCAAAAATGTTTAATGCATTAAATGACTAAAATGTGTATTTATTTAGAAATTCGACATATTGCACACAAGAATTGTAGGTACAAGACTATTATTTTAACATTGTATTATTTGTTTGATAGAAATGATACGGACCGTGAAAATCATTATTTGTTTTATTCTTTCAGCTATAATATGAACACAATGTTTTGAATTGATACATTTTTAAAACCAATTTTGATAAGTCTGTTTTCAAGCACGGTCCGAAAAAAATAAAAAAAAAAAACCAATGGCTGTAGGACTTTATTACGTCATTTAAAAAACAATTTACTATATGGGTGAACGAGATTTCTATAATTTAATTTTTCAACCTGACCAGTTGGCATTTTGATGTTGTAATTTTTGATTTTCTTTAATCCATTGACGAGATATTTCACTTTTAAATTTAGATAGAGGAAAATTATGATGAATGATACTCATAATAACGTAGAAAAAATGGGTTAGTTTACGGCATTTAACACTACATGGACGATTCCATTTATTCTCGATTTTTTTTTTTTTGTGATTCGGTATAACTGTAGAGACCTAACATTATTATAGAATACCTACTTACTGGTCTTTTGTTTACACGGTTAAATTTTTGAGTTATTTATTGACATTTTACATTTTAAGTTCTATACGTTGTAATTAATAATAGAAAAAGTTTGAAAGTGATATAGTAGTTTATTTTTAAAGTTCAAATTTTGATGAAAATCGTAAAAATTGTGCCATATTAAAACATATTTAACCAAACTTCGCTTAGAATCGTATTTGGTCAGCAAATTAAATTAATTTATTTTTACTAGTTTCCAAACTTCTCACCTACAATAGTGGCACACATGTTGGTTATCACCAACTTTTTTTTTCTTAAATCAATTGTACGTTTTTTTCCCCTCATTCGAATTTTGACGCGTTTGATCTATGCCTGTGGTGGTAACATGAAAAAAAGAAGAAAAAATATTGTATCGTTTATCGGACATCGTCTCTATGCTATCGGGGATTGTATTGGACGACCAAAAAGGTTTTGATATTATTTTCTTTATTGTACAATAGTCTTTATATCGTTGCAGCTACAGATTTAAAAAGGTAAAATATAAACTCGAGTGATGGCGTGCCAGCTGTCATACGAAGGATATCCACATGCAGAATCACAATAAACATTCAATAGTTGGATGGAACTTTTTTTTCTTTGATTAGCCTCTATACAAATTATAAAAATAAAAACACCGCCACTAAACCCTTTTGTCCGAACACATTATCGGTACATTTACTTAAAAATGATTTAGGATCTCCATTTTCGGTTTCTCGAAATTGCATACAGTATAGTAACAAAATTATATTGTACCTATATGTATTATGTGTTATTTATTATACGACAGTGCCGACTATTGATTTAATTTAAATTATAAAGGCGAGTAGAGAAAAAATAACCTTCGGAGGGATTTCTTTATGAATGCGAGGCCAACGCCGCCGCCTAACCTAACATAACTGGCGCGACGGTGCCGGTTTCCTGGGGATTAAAATACCTTCTCGGCTTTGTATTTTGTATACACCGGACATACAGGTTTTGACATTTTTCGAGTATAATAATAATAATGTCTGTGGGTAACTACTATTATTATTGTAACAAATAAGTAGAATCGAAAATACAACAAAAACGGCGGTTACTGGGTGTAAAATATATTATCCGTTTTCCCTAGATTTGAAAACAAATTAAAAACGACTTTTTTAACGTACCGACCTTTGTAGCGAACATTTGCTTCTATAATATGATGATTGGACAAAGATTTCTGGTTGAAAAGTTGTTCACGGAATAAAATAAACATAAAAAAAGCACAACACGTTTGAATATAAAAAATATGTACTTAGTACATTTTCTTAGTGCTATTGTGTTTTGATAACAACTAAAAAATATTATAATATTATCGACTGGCATTACGTAGCTTCAAAATAAATTCTACAAATATCAATAATGTTTCTTATGAAAACGTAAGGTACGCGGAAAAAAATCGGAGAGCAGGAAAATAGCTAGGTATAACGCAATATTTTATAATAAACGTTAGATTTGATTTTCAAGAATTTCAGTTTAGCCGAACAATTATAGTGCTTTGTTTAGATTTTGAGCGGAGCGAGGAATGCATAAATGTAAATTGGTTTTACAACAATGTTTGTTTTTTATTTTTATTTTTTTTGTAAACAATTTTAAACGAAAATTTTGCTTTAAGGTGGTTATTTTCCTTGGGGTTTTCATAATATACGGAAAAAAAAAAAGTCGTAAAAGCAGGAACATTTATGAAATGTATTATTTTCAAATCTTAAATACTACGGGCTGTCTAAAATATGTATAACCGAATTCTGTTCAGAATTGTTTTCCGTTAGCAATGATTAGTCGTTACATACAGATATACATTAAATTTTCCCTCAACTTTCCTAACTTTTCACTTACAACAATGGCCCACCCCTCGTGCGAAGTATGTCCGTTTGTATTTTTTTCTTTTGTTACCAGCGGTTTATGTTTTTTTCCGATGATTTTCTTATCTTCATTATAAAAACAAACAAAAATACATTTTATTTGAAACACCTCGAAAATTCGTTACCAAATACCTATTACGTACGAAAATATCATAACATTATTCCGATTTTATCTCCGTTCGCGTGAAAGGTCGTTTCGGTGTTGTTGTCGTCTATATTATTTCGTTTATATTGGCAAGACAAATCCACCGTAAAAATCGTCATCTTTGTTTTTATGTTGCATAAAAACAGAGGAATTGCATTGACAACGATTCGATCCGACGATCTTTTCGAATAACAATGTTTCCTAACTTTTTGGATCACTTAGAGAAATTTTGACAGATCGTGGACCACCTTGAATTGAGGAAGATTTTTTTGCCTAAAATACAAACTGTAGAATCATTCTTTTTAAAAATGTACTAGATCGTTATAGTTATCTGTGGTAATTTATATTTTATGATAATTAATTGCGATTTTTGAACTCGGCTTTCCATAAAAAATTATTCTATGGATGAATATTGGTGTTTAGAACTAAAGACATATGTCATAACTTGTGTCCGACCGATTCCTCTAGTTAAAAATGTTTGCTCATACAAATATCATGTTATAGAAAATACAAGATGATCATAATGAACATAGGTTCATTCCTATCGTAAGCTACAATGAATTTCTTGTTTTCTAATTTTTTTAAAAGTCAACAAAATTGTTTGCACCACGGACAGCCACGTCGCCCGTCAGAAACCACTAGTCTATAATATTATTATATGATTTAGTATTCCCGAAACAGAACGTCGAACACGAACGAAAACTAACTCATATCAATGCGCACGACCGTTTTTGTGGAATTATCGTTCCAGCAATCTGAGATTATATTCGTATATAAACTTATAGAAACGTCATTGAAGTTTATGTATCGGATAAGAATTTCGATTGAGGTTCGTGTTTCGTTATACCGATAAGGGCGTAAAATAAATTTATATAAACGACAGTGAACAAGAAAACGTGATTGTGTGCCTATAATATGGAACAGAGGTACATTTCAGTACAATATTTTACCCGTGGAAAATATTACTGGGACAATATAGATATTTTACTGGAACGTATAAAAGTAAAGGGAAGTAAAAATATATAGGGAAGTTATTACGCTGGAAAATATCACACAGAAACTAGTAGAATCGCGGGGGAAATATATTGTAACGATAAATAATTGTGCTCACGAACGTGAGCGTAAATATTTTTGTTTTAGTAGATTGATTTTCAATCATTTTTAATAGCCTAACATTAAAAAAAAAACAAATTGTTATTATAGGAGTTGATTATTGGGAGTTGCAAACAAATGTTGAGGAATTTGAAGAGGGGTTGAAACCATTCGGGGGTTAACGCAAACATTTGTTTTTTTATTGTTCGAACACGATTACTAATTTCATTGTCACAGTGTACTTATATATATCTTAGTCCGTCGTATAACATAAAACAATATACAATGCATTTACATGTTTGGATAATAATGATAATTATGTCCATATGATAGCATATTTCCTTACAAATCATGCCTAAAATATGAAATATTATTAAATTAATTCATCAGTTTCCATATTAAAATAGTTTAAAAAGTAGAAATTCTGGTATAGGTAACAGCTGTTATAACCGAATATATACTCGTAAAACAGCGCAAAACACTTAAAACATAACGTTATGAAAAATAGATAATATTATGAAAAAATGTTATCGGGAATAATATATATTTTGTCGTTTGAACAAAAAACTATCTCGAAAAAAAAATGTACATTGACTCTTCTGTGCTTTGTATACCTATTATACATATTGATTAAAAAAAATTAGTCTCACTACTACAAATTGTGGGGTCAACGCTGATCAATTTCAAATTAAAAGTATTCCTAACAATATTGAAGTACCTACTTTATTAATTTAAACAATTTTAAAATTCGAAAATCTTGGATATAATCAAAAAAATTATTATTGTCACTAGAGTTGAATTTTCCCATAAATAATTTGTATTTTAGACATATTCTTTGTGAAACAATAAATAAACGAATACTATAATAATATACAATAATATACGTAAAAATGAAAAGGGCGTGGATTGAGAGTTGAAACGTACAAAACGGACATCCTTATTGATACTAAACCCATACATATTCTCAATTTTATTTCAGCATTCATTTTTGGGTCTCTGCAATTGTTTTGAATTGAATCAAACAGAAAATAAAATTGAACATAAAAGAAAACGTGTGTCCATTCACAGCATAATACACATAAGCTGACAATGAAATCCAATATAAATCGGGAAAAAAAATATAACAAAAAGAAAAAAAAACCTAAATCGAAGAATTAGCCGAGGCGGCATTTACTTAATGGACAGTCGAGGGATCTTTCATGTAGGTAGTGGTCTCGGCTGACCGATGGTTTTGTCTATGGAACCCGCCTTTTTCCGAACCGTTACACACCGAGAAGTGTGTTCTAAACTAAATAATTGTGAATGCATAGTATGTGCCCGACACGGCCATAATAGTTACACAGGATAAAGCAGGCGAACAGTATTTTTTTTGTGTATGACAATCGATACTGTATTTCGAGAATTGCACACGTTTGTCTCATTTTCTCGTCTTGTAATTTTGTAAAAAAAAAAAATTATTTTGTGGTGAGTCCCATCTATCTTAAAAAACGTGATACATTTGGATCATTCCGTCTGGACTAGTTTCAGGTTAAATATAGGTATTAATAGTATTATTATACTCGTATAGTTACAAAATATGTTAAGGCATTATACATAATGTACACGCATATTTTAAGGGGGTCATTTTTTGATTTTCCAAGGACTTTTCTAAACAAATGAGAAAAACCGACGAAAAACGAAAGAAAACCGGAAAAATCGGTACATTAAACAAATATTATTGAAGAAAACATATAATGCTTATTAAATTATTATACTATAATATGACGTATATATTGTTAACAAAGCATCACTATCATGTATCAACCGAACTCCACTCAGAATTGCGTTGTTCGTTAACAATGGTTTATCATTGGTTACAGGTATACATTAAATTACCTATAACAGTGGCTGCACCCGTCTCCATTATCCTAGGACGCCTTTTTCAAGACTAAACTCACTTTTCGTTCAGTGGACTACCGCACTATAACTGTTTAAATTAATCGTTATTTAATTGCGTGTTATTTCGAGATGATACACTAGCGCATTCGCGGCGATGAATTATTTTCCTTAATATCTCTTCGTACGCGCTCGTTTAACTCAATACTTTGTGTAACACGATAAATAATACGGCAGTGCGTTGTTATGGAACTTCCAATTTTTACCGCATAGGAAAAGCGGTGTCGACACGAAATTGCATATTATTATTTTGTTCAGTTAGTTGATATCCAACACCCAATGAAAATAATAATATCATCGATACCTACAATACCGGCCGCGCATTATATTGCTATTATTATGGCATTTTTGCGATAATAATATTATTTATTACGTTGACCGGTTCCCGCGACCCGGCCGGTTTTTCTTATCGGGTTTTGATGCGGCGGGAGGGGAAGGGGGGTTGACGGACCTCCGCGTTTATTGATAATATTATTGTTATCATCGCGTTGTTTTCACGCGCCAAGACCGCGGACCGTGTTTACACGTTACGACGTAACCGTTGTACCCGACCGTCGTACCAGCGCACGCACGCGTCGCCGACGGTTCGTCAGCCGGCCACGGCTATAAGTACGGCCCGTGCCGCGCCGCCAGTGTCGAGTTTATCGTTCTCGTTGTCCGCTGACGGTCCGGTTCGTCGAATCGAATATTCTCGTGTTCATCCGAATCGCATACCCGCGCCGCCCCGATCCGCAAGCCGCACACACTACCGCCCCATCCCTTACCGCCGTTTTTCGAAAAATGTCCGCCGCACGCGTGCGCCTCCTGGCGATCGTCGCCGCGGTCACGGCCGTCGTCGCCTGCTCCGTCGTCGAAGCCGCCACCGTCAACAGCAACGTTTTCACCGTGAGCCCCGACAAAGGTATGAGAAAACGCAACCGCCTCCCATCCCCCCACCACCACCCCCCCGACCGTCCGCGTTACATTGTACAAAAACGAACTCGCCTATTATTTTATTGTGTATTTACAATTGTATCGTTACGACGCGTGGTCCCGGGGCGAAAATCGAAAAAAAACCATCGGACACACCTACTTTGCACACGGTGATGGGTGGGGCCACTGATGCGGGCGAAAAAATGGGGAAGGTAGGGGGGTGAAATTCGATGCACGTCTGTACTACGCAAAGACCGTCGCAAGCGGAAAACAATTCTGAGCGGAGTTCGGTTATACGTGTTTTGAAAAGCCGTGATATTTACGATTTGAAAATAATACGTTTTTTCCCGATCGTTATGAAAACCCGTGGTAAAATCAAAAAAATTACCCGGTAAAATTTCCTTTCGGCAAAACCGTTACACTTGAAAAT